>CM076575.1:847132673-847648915 GCA_034641835.2 Pinus albicaulis
TGATCTTCAGCAATACGACTGAATAATCAATGAAAAATGAAGCAGAGGAGTATATAAGGCTGAAATAATATATATATAGTGTATATATGATCAAAATTATTCCCCCATGGAAGGATAAACCCTCCAATCACAGGAAAACTCCCAAAAAGAAGCACAAGATACACTGTTGAAACTGCCCTCCAGAAATAATGCAATTCCAGATTGGAATAACATTGTAAGTGATGGAAATAGGTTGGCCTACTACCAAAGGTATGAAATAAGATCAAAAACCCTCTAAAGTTATCTCCCATAATAAGGAATCCTCCTTCCTATGCAAAATCAACTCAGAAAGAAGGGTTCTCAACCCTCCACTGCAACACCCTACAACGGAATGTTAGACTTCTGCAGAAATAACTTTTTAGTTGAAGAATGAAGCTTGGAACCAATGTCGGATGTGTGGAATGATAGACAAAGTATCTCCCAAGAGCTACTCAAAGGGAATAGATGGAATTTTGAAACAGAAATACCTTAGTGCTAAACAACACCAACAATCTTAGCTAAATAGCTGAAGAGAGAAAAGTCTAAGCAGACACATCGAAATATCATTCATAAGCTAACCTCAAATGGCTTCCATCCTCTTCCTTATAAAATAAGTGAGAATTCTCACCTCGGGTCCCACTCATTAGGGTTTCCACTATCACACAATCAATCTCCCTCCAAAACTTTGTTGTACCTTCATCAATGCCACTCCTCCATAACAACACTATTTGATTTGGTCAAGGTTGACCTCTTCAACTTGCTTCAGCCCTTTTCACACCTAAGGTTATTCAATCCAGCTCACATATAGTTTTCTAGGCTCTTCTTCATTCATATTGAGCTATTTTTGTTGATGATCCACTCCTCCCACATTAATGATGTTGACTTGGTCAAACTTGACTTTGTCCACATCCATTATGCCTTGTTCACACATGAGAGTGCTAGATCCAGTTATTGTATGATCCCTTTTCACATCAAGAGGGATTTTATGTTTATTCAAGATAGGTATGGATTTCCTTCCCCATTTATTCATCTACCAAGTGTTAGAAGCAAAAATCAATATTTCGATTAGCTACATGCTAATTTTGGAATATTACATAGGTTTACAGAAAACCCGACAACAAAGATGTTAAAAATTTGACACCTATCAGCAAAATAACATTATATTCTTAAAAACTCAAAGAAATTTTGTCAATATGATTAATTCCATTAGGGTTCTGTTAGGATTTTAAATGGCTGAAAATGGCAGACAATCTACTTTTTCTCCTTATCTGTTTTCTCTTAACTTATTATGAAATGAATCAGAAGGTCTAAGCCTTGTTGGCGGATCTATTGTAAAAATATAAATAGAAATAAGGCAAAGGAAGAAAGGGAGGTTGGTTGTTCAGATTATTTTATATTATGTTGATATTTCTGAGTTGATAAATATCTAGATGCACTCTTGAGGACTCATGAACTGTGTGGTGTGTGTATTGTTTTCCCTTCTGTTTTTACATACTTTATCTGTCTTTTCAGATTTATCATAAAGCTTATATTTTAGTATTTTATAAGTCTTGTGAACCTCCAAGACATATGGATCTAATTTTGTAAGATTTGTTCCAAGCTTTCCTGATTCAGTATGAATTGAAGATTGTTCATAAGCATTCCTTGAGGTGGAATTAAACCCTGTTTCATTTTTTATAATTATTTTCATCTAGCATGCATGTTAATTTTTTTTTTTCAGTCTTGATTCACCAAGAATTATTGATTCATGAGGTCATGTTATTCATATTCATTCCTTGTAATGGGATTCTTTAAATGTAAAGTGAGACTCTTGTAAGTCTTTTAAAAGAATTCATTCACTATACATTCTCAATTTGAAATTTGTGTCACCCTTTCCTCTTAGAAGTGGGATTATGTCTTATATATTCACTATTTATCTTCCATTATTTGAACCATCAAGGTAAAAGCTCAATTTTTGTACCACATCATACACCGGTTCCCTCATATGTGTGAGAGATTATTATTTACTCAAAGTCATTTTCAGTGTGTGTGAGTTTCAAACACTTTCCAAAAAACTCAATAAAATTTTAAGAAAATCCCTTGAGCTTAAGATGTGTATGGCCAGGCGCCTATCAAAATTCAAGTGTTGATTCATGTGCTAACACTATCCATAGTACACTGCAAATCATTGTTCTTCATATATCCTCCACCTCTATTTTTGTTACGAGGTATTATGTTATCTTTGATCTGGAAAAACTCTTGGAAGTTTAGATGGTGTTGAACCTTTGATACTGAGATTCATATTCCAGAATGTAATCAATGAGAGCCCCCTGCTCTTGTGGTCCTCCAGCCCCATTTCCTACTGCTCGGAAGGTAGGCATGGTGGAGCACAATGAAATTTTTTGCATTGCCCATTTCCCATACAAATGATGTGAAGTCGCAGAAATTTCTCCATTTTGTAACCCTCTTGTAGTTTCCTTTTGTATTTCCACTCTCATATCCTTGATTTCTATGGAAATATGGTCATTAGTTTAGAGAAGAAGCTTTGGAAACTCTTTCTCATTCATTTCTCCCGATATTGGAAATTTTCCTTTATCTTCTTCATTGTCTGTATAATCAAATTTGCAACCTCTATTAATATACAAATTCTCCTGGTCTGTAAGAGGTTCGTCTTATTTAAATGACATAGATGTAGTGCCCCACAGGTTGAGCCAAGATTATGCTCAGACACCACTGTAATATTCCAAAATAGAGAAAACAAAAATATAGAACATAAAATTGGAAAATGCAGTAAACATGAATACATAAAATATATGAGTATATAAACTGAGCTATTTTATTATATGAGATAGGATAGATGAAGTACAAGTGCTTGAATAAAAGACACTCAAGCTAGATAAGAAACCTATAATGGCCCTAAACATCAACACATGAAATGTTGTTGGTGCGAAAACTGCTAGAATGGTGCCACTAGATAGTCCTACTGGAAAATACTACTACTGGAAACTAGGAATGCATAGACCTGCTGATTGGGTGCTAAAAAATTGTAGAGATCAGAGATCTGGGATTTCTAGCACCATTCCAAGTTAACCGAGAAAGGGTTTCCGGAAATGACAATAATGATAAATGAAAACCTAGGGATGATTTATGCACTTTCGCTGGGAGACTTCTAGGAGGTCACTAAACTGATGAGAAAATTGTTTCTACTCCTCCAAATAAACTTCCTGGATGAAGGGTTTCTCCACTCACTCGATGCCAAGCTCAGAAACTTGCGTTATTTATCCTGCAACAAATCTTCCATCCTAGATTGCGCAATTCATGAAGTAGACTCCACTTCTAATAGGGGTTGAGTATTGACCTGATGCTTGATGATGAAATGTAGCTCAAAAAAATTTCCTAAGTGGGCACTCGAAGTCCCCCAAGGATAAGGGTTGGATTTATGCTCAAAAATATTTTTGTGCTAAACAACGCAATAAACTTCACTAAACAACTGAAGCATCCAGAAAGTAATAAAATACAATATATAAAAAATATTCGGAATTATTTCTATGGCAGGAAACCCCTTCCTTATATGATTGTGAACTCTCACCCCCTTTTCCCCACACAATAATGATGCTACTCTCATGGTTACTAACCTCCATTATGACTATGATGTCGTCCATTATTTACACTACCTCAATGACTATGTTGTTGATTTGGTCAAATTGACGCCATCCAAATGCACTAACCCACATTCACACCAAGGAGTGGTTTATTCATCTTGACCCTATCTAGAAACATTGATCCACGTTCACATTAGAAGTTCTTTTATTCCTACTAAAGGGATTTATGGGTCCCTCTACCCTCTTATTCATCTATCTTTTTGACAAAAACAAAATTCAATATTCTAACTAGATAAGATCTAATTAGGAATATTACATAGGATCTAGTGTTTCCTGCACCATCACCTACAGGGGATAATGCCCTAGATTTTTCCACTAAAGTACTGTCGTACCATGTGAGATTTTGAGTCTTCAGCTTCATGGTATTCAGCTACCAGTACCAACCACTAGATGGGTTAGGTATATCCAAAGAGTACTGTATGCACTAGACCTAAGCTTAACCCCCTCTGATATGAGTCTCTGTAGTGCTCACAAATTCCGTTTTTTGGGCAGATAGACAAAGTTTTAAGCTCCATAAAAAGTCAACATCTATGTTTCAAAGATGTAGAATGGCCATGGGGACTTATTGGATGCCTACCCCCAATGGTCCTAACCTGAGCTATAATTTCTTTTGTGGCCCCTTTGGGAAGAATTTAGTGAGTTCAATTAGTGGTTAGTTTTAGAGAGTCTTAATTTGCTTAACGTGTGAGTTGGTGAATCAACCGTAGGAAGAGGACAAAGGTCCCAACACACACGGTGTCTTTTGGTCCTGTGCTTACCAATGCTTCATGTGTGCTTTGGAGTGTACAATCACAAATGTTATAAGATATGGATATGGGGTGATCCCTTACAATCCTTCTCTAATTACACTCTGTATGATTGTTCCTTGCATAAAATAAACAATGTGCAGATAATGGTCCGCTTATAATTTTCCTATAAAGAGTAAGTTTTGCAGTATAGGGAGATGGAAAATTGTCTTAAGAAAGCTTTCATATGTTTACCCATGCTCAACAAGAGGTGAAAGGGTGGTAGAGATTACTTTCCCACTTTTTGATATTTTGGTCCTTGTCGCTAATCCTAATGCAAAAAATTGAACTCGACTAATACAAAAATTTGAAAAAAAAAAACAAACAAACTAAATATGTGTGGATGTATGGGCCACTAACTTTGTTTATTATCCTATGTGTTTGGTGTCTTTTACTAGAAAATAGTTTCTCTAGATACCATTTGTGGATTGAAGGCCACGTACTCACCCCTACTTAAACTATGTGTGATTTATGATGATAAAAAACTAAAATTAAAGAAAACTATTTGCTAAGATAAACTTCGGCAAAAAGTGTCCTAAGAAGTCATGAAACAACAAAATATATTGATGGATAATTTATTATGTGTTTCCAATAACTTTACAACTATTAAAAATGAGAAGAATCAGTGAAAAATATGTTTACTATCTTCCACACCGCTTAGTTTCACATAGGCACGCAGTTTGCGTGTCTATCTCGCCTGAACGCCCACAGATTTGCAGTGTCTGAAATTTTTACCTTATTTCAGCCAAGTTTAACACTAAGGGTAACTGAAAAGTGTTGAGGGGAATCCAAAATTATCTTGCAACAAGTATGGGTAGGAGAGTGGAACTGCAAACAACAATCACTAGCTTAAAATAACGAAATAAGTGGAGTTGCCATTCCTGTTGTAGTGCATTCGACGCATGGGCGGATGAAATGCATTGTGCTTGATAGGGGAGGTTGTTTTTTCTATAAGAAAGTAACAAATCAATTCCTTTTTTATATTGTGATTGGAATAAAATAACATGTAGTAAAATAAGTAAAGAACATAGCATTCTACAAAAAAGAAGAAACAAAAAAAAAAAATTACTCCTGTACAATAACAAGCTCAATCGAGTCAAAGACACTAATAATCCAAACGGCGAACTCTCCCCCTTTTATTAGTGGATGATGGTATAAGAGAATAAGATACTAAATCACTTGAAATGAATTCTTAGAGCCATGGAGCTCTAATATTTAGGCAAGGAGGTCTCTCCCCTTTATTCTTCTTACAAACCTCTCTATCTCCTTGACGGATGGTAGAATAATGGACACTTGGTGAACTTCTTATCTTGGATTCAGGTGTTGCATGGCCAACAGCTGAATCCTTCCACAACTTGAGGCTTGGACAACACAATGCTGGTTTGATCTCAAGAAATTTGGCTGGCATAACAATGTTTTCTCATGTTATTCTTCCAATGGCAGTCTTTTATAGGATAATTTCAAATTTTCCCTCCTCTCTTGGTCCAAGATGGATGTTGACACAAGAGTCAGAGGCTGATTCCATTTTCTATTGCACTGAAGGCCTTAAGGTGGCTACAATGATGGTGTAATTAGTTGTATTGAGTGGGATTATTCTTCTTCAAGTGTTCCAAGTGGTCCCAGATGGTGAATTTCTTCCATACCTAAGACCGCACAGCTATCTCAAGGATAGGCTCGATGATCTTCGATACTATTGAAGAAAAGGTCACGCAGATCACTTAGGGTTGCTTTCTGTTAGAGTCATGCTATTAATTTGATTCGAGGAATTTCTCCTTAAAATATCGAGCCTTATAGATATCTTTTGCTAAAAAGAGTGATATTGAACATATGGTTGCAGAAATGCTAGAGGATGGTATAATTAAACCTAGTCAAAGTTCTTTCCCTGTTCCAGTAGTAATGGTGAAAAATAAGGATGGATCATGGTCTATGTGTCTCAATTATATGGATCTCAACAAGCTCATTATTAAAGATAAATTTCCCATCCCCATCATTGATGAATTATTGTATGAAGTACATGGAGAAATTTACTTCAACAAGATGGATTTTCATTCTAGATATAATAAAATTAGAATGAAGACTAAATACATTCCGAAAATAGCATTCAGAACTCATGAGGGTCATTATGAATTTTTGGTCATTCCTTTTGGCCTTACTAATGAATCTTCCACATTTTAAGGTTTGATGAAGTCTTTTTTCAAACCCTTCCTTAGAAAATTTATGTTAGTATTTCTCGATGATATTCTAATCTATGGCAACTAGTCTTGGAAGGATCATGTTCAACATGTTGAAAAGGTTCTTATACTATTGTAGGAGAAAAAATTATATGGAAAAAACCTCCAAATGTTACTTTGAAGCACACGAGGTGGAATATTTGGGTCATATTTTATCTCATGACGGTGTTAATGTAGACCCTAAGAAAATTAAATCCATTACAAAATGGAAAACCCCCACAACCATAAAGAACCTTCAACGATTTTTGGGGTTAACAGTGTATTATGACAAGTTTGTTAAGAATTACCAGGGAATATCAACACCTCTAACATCATTACTAAAGAAATATGAATTTTCTCAGACACCAAAAGTAGCTAAGGCCTTTGAACATCTTAAAGAGGCAATGTACCAAGAACCCTTCTTAGCTATGCTAGACTTCATAAAACCTTTTGTTGTGGAATTTTATGCCTCGGGAAATTGAATTAGTGTGGTTTTAATCCAGGAGGGAAGACCCATTTCTTTTTAAATTCGTCTAATCAAAGGAAATTATTTAAAGAAACCTATTTATGAGAAGGAAATGTTGGCAATACTATAGGAACTAAAGAAATGGCGACCTTATCTAATGGAAGGACACTTGAAGGAAAAACCTATCATGATTGTCTTAAATAATTTTTGGAACAAATATTATCTTCAGAAGAGAAGAAAAAATGGGTCACAAAGATGTTGGGTTATGACTTTGAAATCATCTGGAAAAAAGGGAAGAAAAATGTTGTTGCAAATGCACTCTCAAGAAAGGATGAGGATGTGGAAGCATTTCCTTTTTTTATTTCTTTTATCCAACCTCATTGGATAACCAAAGTAAGGGATGAATGGAAAAATGATGAAGAGGTGTGGACACTCATTCAAAATTTGCTGCAAGATCCGAGTAAATCTAAACTTTTAGCTGGAAAAATGATTCATTATGGTACAAAGATCACTTATATCTTTGTAGTAATTCCCAGCTAAAAAAAAATATTATTTTGGAATTGCACACCTCTCCCTTTGGAGGGCACTAAAGATTTTTAAAAACTTACCACATGGTTAAGAAATAAATTTTTTTGGATGACCTTAAATATGATATTTAAAATTTTGTAGCGAAAATTTTGGTTTGTCAATGAAATAATGTCAAGACAATTAAGACCCCAGGTCTATTACAACCTTTATCCATTCCAAGTCAACATTTGGAGGAGGTTTCAATGTATTTAATCATAGGTATACCCATGTCCAAAGGAAAGACTGCCATCATGGTGGTAGTTGATAGACATACCATGTATGCACACATTTGTGCATTTTCTCATCCATTTAAATCCATTACAATTGTTATTGCATTTATGGAAACAATTCAAAAGCTACATGGAAACCCAATTATTATTGTAAGCGACAGAGATCCCATTTTTAGAAGAAATGTTTGGACAAAATTATTTTCTTATTTGGGTGCTCAATTAGCCCATAGCTCATCATATCATCCTCAATCTGATTGGAAAACTGAGATAGTGAAAAAAAAATTGGAAGGATATCTTTGTTTCTTTGTATATGATCAACAAAGATAATGGGTCAAGTGGTTACCTCTCGTTGAATGGTGGTATAACACTTCCTTCCATATTATAGAAAAAATTACCCCATTTATGGAACTTTATGGATATCATCCACCGTCCATCACATCATATTTAAGAGAAAATTATAAGGTTCATGCAGTGTAAGATAACATCGAGCATCAATAAAAATTTCTCCAACTCTTAAAGGATAACCCCACTTTGGCACAGAATAAAGTGAAATAATAGGCAGATCAACATTGCAGCGAAATAAGTTATGATGTAGGAAACTAGGTATTTTTATAGCTACAACCATACAGAAAAATGTCCCTCAAGAAAACTAAGAATGATAATAAATTATCACCAAAGTATTATGGTCCTCATAAGGTGCTGCAAAATATTGGTACTAGGGAATAGAAATTGTAGCTTCCCACATATTCCCGAGGACATAGAGTTTTCCATGCTTCATGCATAAATAAGGTTATAGGTGACAAGCTAAGAGTTCAAACAATATTTTCAAAACTTGACGAGGAATGAAAAATCATATTGGAACCTGAATCAGTTAAAAAAACATCAACTCGATAACTACGAAATCGATCAATTTTAGAATATCTCATGAAGTGGAAGAAGCTAATCGTTTCATATTGGACATGGGAGGATGATAATTTTATATAAAATCATCAAAAACTAATCAAGCATTGAGGACAACACCTTTTTTAGGGAGACGAGCATGTTAGGTACCCATAATATTAGTGTATTCCTTATTGTTGTAAGCGTAGCCCCATTATTATTATTATTGTGCTCATGCGGTCCCCATATTCTTATATTGTGACCCCTTAGACTCCTATAAATAGAAGGTACGTTTTATCATTTGTATCATCCAAGAATTGTTCATTGTTTTAATGTAAATGAGGTTGCACACTCTAAGAGGCAGATTTATAAGTTGTGATTTTTATTTCATTCTATTTTGTGAGCTCGATGTATAAAAAAGAAACCCAACACGAGCCTGTGGTAGAAATTGGAAATTAATAGAAAGTTGGGTTGCTCTATTAGACTGCTTGGGGTTGGGAAATCTAAAAGAACTTGTATTTTGTCTAGGTCCATATGCACACTGATTTAATAATGATCTAACACATATATTGAACCTAGGTCATATCAAAAGTTTAGTTATCCAAATTGGCACACAACTTGTGTTATGGAGGACCTTTCGAATATGGCATAGGTTTTCTTCCCAAATTTGGAAGAAGATGAGGATGTTGCCTAAATACACTACCACGAATGAATTGGTGAAGGGCCACAAAATTTCATCCATCAGCCTCATGAAGGTTGTGGGGGAGGTCGACAACCCAAAAGGCATGAAAAGCCATTCTGAAAGGCCCTCCTTGGGTTTGAAGATAGTGTTCCACACATGAGAGGATTTGATTGACACTTGGTGATAACCAAAATTCAAATAAATATTTCTGAAATATTTGGCCCCGATGAGTTGGTACAGAAGGTCATCAATATGTGGGATTGGAAACCTATTCTCGATAATGATCTTATTCAACACTCAATAATCAATATATAGTTTGTAGGTGGCGTATGTCTTCTATACCAACATGATCAACTCCCATTGGGTCATGAACTTGGCATGAAATATCATTTCTGCATTAGCTCCAAAATATTCTTCGTAGTTTCATCATTCTGTACAAAAGGGTATTGGTATATTCATCTGTTGGGTATCCGAATGCCTAGGGTCGGATCAATGGAGTGCCTGACCTGACAGTGCAAGGGTACCCCTGTAGGTTAGGTTAAGATGTTTGTTTACTCCTCCATCACCTTGTCCATTTTTTGCTACCTTCTGGAGGTTCTGGATGTGGCTACATTATTCTTCTTTCCTTAAGGGCGAATCATAAGGAAGAAAAATTTCTTAGTTTAGGAAATGATGTTACTAAATTGATTTCGTAGAGATAAAAAATATGGTAGTAGGTGTTGTGCCTTCAGTATCGTGGATAAATTGTCTCCAAAAGAAATAATAACACTATGAGGCATAGACTCATACAAAATATGACTTTTCCACAACTATGGTTATACTAATAATACATCACAAACTTCAAGAAGAGAAATATCACATAGTACTCAATCTGTGAAGGGCTTAATGTTTTAGGGAAGGTGAAACTCCTTGGTGACATAGATATATCATCCTTAGTGAAGCCACCCAATTCTATGCGACTATGGTTGGGTGTGGTCGGTATGAAAAACTACTCCACGACCTCTGCTAATATTAGGTTCTTTTGGAACTATAGCAGACAACCCTTCACCCACATCTGTGAGTGGAATTGCCACTCCCCATTTTCTCGATCTTCGTCCTCGATCTTATCGATTTTAGTGGTCGCAAAGGTGCCACTATGATCCACACCAATAAAATTATTCTCTTTATCATACCCCTTGCTAGGTTCTAACCCGGAGTGAAAACATGCATATCATTCATAAGCCTTCACATCATCCATGAGTGACTGCGTGACTCGTCACACTTGTATTGTGAGTGGTTCTCTTATGGGACTCACAGCATTTCCCCATGTCCTTCGTGGTTGTTTTACTTGCTTGCGGCTTCGATGAGTTTTTGTGGGTTTCCTTGCCTTGGATTTTTCCTTTGTTATGTATTTTGAGGGCACCTTTCCCTTGCATTGGATTCACATATCCAATTATCATTTATTTTTTTTAAATTTACGCTAATTCTTTTCATCATAGCCATATGCTATACCAAGTGAGGAGATTTCCACAAAATCCATTTCATCCTAAATGTATTTGTGAGAGAAAATGTTGTACTTGAGCATCAGATGTATTTATAAATCTTTGATAGATTTCCATGGGGTAATATTGTTCCTTGGTGGCATGTCAGAAATAATTCGATGTGGGTGCGTTTGAAAATAGTGAGGGTTATTTCTCAACCCTCTATTCACAGTATGATTCCCACGAGTGTTGTACATCAGGGGTGACTTTGAGGAGTGAAAAAGTAATATTTTCTCAATTGGAAAAGTCATGACCCAAAACATATCCTTCCAACTAATTTAACCGTCTATATACGATGTCTCCATCTATCTATCTTTCAAATATTGGAATTTCAAGGCTGACTTATACCTTAAAAGTAGTGGCATTTCTAGAGTGGGTACTGGATAAAGATGTCTCATCTTTGGGTGGCTGTCGAAGGTTGTGGGAAAGGTTATCCATCATCACTTTCCTTTTTCGATCGATGCTTCCTCAATAAATATTTTGAAAGGATCTCTATATCCCTCATATTTATTTTCTTCTCACATGGGAGATTGTCGAGGTTTGTGAGGTTTTTCTTTCAAAGGTTAAACAAGTTTGAACCCTCACTCCTTATATGCTCACCTTATGGGGGGAATCCAAATAAAAACATATAAATAGTATACTGTTGTCATACTATTGATCTAGAATTATGTAGCAGTGCAACAAAATATAGATATAAACATAAAAAAATAGACGCGCCACAAATAGATATTCATTTAATTAAAATTAAAGAACTATAAGATACTTACAAGGAGAATGGAAATAAACTAGTTTGGGCGATGGTATCTTATCTCTCAGGAAATATGTGGGAGCTATATGCCTTTGAACTATGTTAAAATTAGGCTTAAAGGAATTTTTATTATTGAACAACAACGGGAAACCCTAAACCCATGAGATGGAACACCAACATTTTTTGGGCCTATGATATCTATTTGGGGTGTATGATACCTCATTTGAAATATTTCTACAAGTATTATAGGATTTGCAATTGTCCCTTTCCTATGGGCCTATTTCCTACATAAAAAAATGTCATTTAGGGGTTCAAAACAACACTCGAAGTTTGAGACCTGAAAATTGCTAAAAATAGTGAATGTTATTATAATGAAGAAAACTGATGAAACCAACTATAGCTCTAGGTGGAATAGGTAGGTGTTCATGAATATCCACCTCAATCACTTGAGCCCGTGATAGTGAAATCATAAAGTTAAAAACTTTTAGAAGATCAATTCTTATATCCAAAAGAAAAAAATATAAATGAAACTTAATGAATAGGTGTCAAATAGGGATATATAAAAAAGAAGAAATAACAGTGAAACTTAATGAATAAGTACCAAGAGACACTACCCCTCAAATGTGTTTTGAAGTCCTTAAATGTTTTAAATGTTTACCCATAGGTGCATGAAAATATCTCATGCAAAATCACAATATTTCTTTTAAATATAAAATTAGACAAGAACCTAAGAAGTTACATGACTATATGACTTTAAAATTTGATCCCAAAACTAGCACCATAATCATATCTTGATTAGAAAGGTTTAAAATACCTAAAATTGGAGCATTTCCAATATTCCAATTCAAAATTCAAAATAGTTGTTATCAAGTTGCATTATATTGAGATATTTTTTATCCTATGGTAAACATAGAAAGATGAACTAGATTTTCTACAAAATCCCTAAGTTGGTGAGCTTGAATAACCCTCTAGGAATTGTAATTTTTTCTAAGCTCAACCAATTCATAATGACCATTCCATTTTTTGTTTCCCATCATACTAGAAAGCCCAACTATAATAGGTTGTCCTAAAACATGTATTTTTCCATTTTATCTTGCAAGTTGTGCTCTCAAATGGTTCAAAACACCATGTTTGAGTTTCACTTAATCTTTTCCCAATATATCATAAAAATGAGAACACCATTGAGATTGAGATAAATAGTGGAAAACTAGTTGAGTAATGGTCTATTTTCCTCATTTGGACTTGATAGTACTTGGACTAGATGTGAAGTGTTGTACATCCTGAAGATTAAAAATTAGGTTATCTATCCTTGGAAAAGGTTACCTATTTTGTATTGCAATTTTGTTAAAGCTTGGATTTTTGTGCATTCACAAAGTTTATGTTTGGTGGTTTTATAAACATAAATGATCCACATAGGGAGGCACTAGATTTTATTATATGTTGGCGAAGAATGTCATTCGCCTCCTTCTTAATTTTTTTATTTTTTAATAGTAATTTTTTTAGATAGATCATTTTTTAGCAAAAAAAAGCATAGCTGTGAGGTCAATCTCATGTTGCTTTATTCTGATTTGGGGAAACCATTTTCCTCAAGTGAATCATATTTGTACCACACCCACAATTTATTGAAGTCAATATCTTTTTTTTTGTGTCATTTTATGTATTTCCACTTCTTGCATCCATTCTATCTTAAGTGGTATTACCATAAAAAAAAATTCTTCAATTATATCTTAAGTTTTATAACCAAAAAGAAAATTTCAAGAAAGAATCTTGTATATTTAATAATGCAATTGACCAAAATTAAGTGTATTCTTGTTGAAAATTCTCCAAGATATAATGCACTACAATGATAATTTGATTAGGGAAAAAATGTGGTCTCCTAGTTGAAGAATGAATACAATGATTTAGGCTAATTTTTGCAACATTATTTATATAAAAGGGACAACATATTTCACCCAATGGCCTGGATAACTAGGACGAATGTTTCAAACACTTAATGAAATTTTAACCTCACCCCATAAATTTCGCAAACCCACATCAAATATGGATTAAATTCCAGAACATTTTTGCGAAACCCCATGAAATATAAATGAAATTTTGGCCATGTGAGGGTATTTTCATTAAATATGGAGATAATTAGTCTCCAGTGAGAAATGTTGCAAACTTCCAATGAAAGGTTAATCTTTCCAGATAAATTTTGGCACGCCTTTAAATTTGGAGATACTGAGTGTGGGAGGCTATGAAATTTTAGTTTTCCATGAGAAAGTTTGCAAACCCCAATTTTAGTTATAAATTATAACACAATGATTTTGTCAATTTTTATAATTAAATTAATATTAATCATTAATTTTTAAATAAGATTATCAAATTTATAATTAAATAGTGGTTTAAGGGAAACTTACTGTGGAATGTTTAATGCATGTGAAATATTTCCCTCGTAAGATATTTAAAAAAAAAAATGTTGTAAATGTTTGTGTAAATTTAAACTCTCACAAAAAAAAATTCATTATAATCTTGAAAAAAAGAGAGTATGAAATAAATGTTATTAATATTATTTGCCTTTTTATTTTATTAATGATTAAGGCTTTGTTTATTTTTTTACATAATAAATTACTTTATATTTAGGGTTTTATATAGAAATTTAAAACAATTTCTTAACATAATTTGCCTTGTAATTAGTATTTTATATAGAAATTCGAAACCATTTGTTGGAAAATTGTGTTAAATATTGAGTTTATAAATTAATTTAAATATAAAATATATAGGAAATTATTTTGATAAGGGATTTAGATAAAAGTAAAAAAATAGAAATAATGTATTAAATGTAATGCTAATCAATATTATTGAACATAGTGCACCCTGTTTTGGAGGGTGATGACGTGCTCTATAAAGACACTCACTCATGTAAAGTCACAAGTTCAATTTCCTTGGGTGATATATTGGACATGATTCAGGCAAACTTACAAAAAAAAAATTACGAACATATATAAAAGTCAAGTAATATTAAAAAAATGTTGCATATTTTATTAATTTCTTGATTTTTCATAGGGGTTGAATTTTTCTCTAATGTAAATGTTCCATTTTTTTTATCAATTTCTTGATTTTTCTTAGAGATTGGTTTTTTCACTAATGTAAGTCATATTCATATATTTTATGTAATGATTTGTATAGGCTGCTAGAAAATAGTGTACCTAGCCATGATTTATACATGGTATGCTGCAATTTCCTTGCCTCTTCGGTAGAAACTATTAATGTTGCTCATTAAATTCAATATTTTAATGAATGTAAGGTAGATACAATTGTCCAAGATTTTTCTCCTTTTCTTATCTAGCTTGCTATCAAACTTTCTCCAAATTTATGTTTCCCAATAAGGCCATTCCTCACCAAAGATAAGCATGTTCACATGGTACAACATGTATGATAAATAGGTACATGCTTTTACAACTTTTGCAATACCCTTGTGAAATTTATTGGAGTTAATTAATAGCCCTCTAACATCTTATGTAATTGTAACTAAAAGTACACACATAACACAATTATTCTAGAATAGGTTCCTCTTAATTTTAGTAGACATTGGATCCCATAAGTGGTTTTTCAAAATATTGAGGAGCCTCCGAGTAAGATTGGTTGTTGTGTGGAGGTAGTGGTAGATATTGTTGTTGAACCAAGGCCGTCTACAAGTGAGGATTTCCCTTTAGGCTAGTCTCCATTCATGTTCATTTTTAAGGGCTTTCACGTCATTACCAAGTTTTCCAAATATGACATTTAATTTTTTCATGAATGCTTTCAACAATTATTAGCTAAAATAATGCAATAGAAAGACATAGTGCCACAGAAAGACACCTACTCTTGAATGACCTTTAACAACTATCATTGTTAGACTAGGAGAATATTTGTCCTCAACAAAATCTTTCACCATTCTTCCTAAATATACAAAATGTCTTCACCTATTATTATTGCTCTCTCTTGAGAGAATTTATCTTGACAAGGCCAAGCTTGTACATGTACTTCATCAAAGACACACATTTCTGAGAATTCTATCACAAATTTAAACTTTTAATATAATTTATAGATAATACTTACTTCTCAGTGTCAATAAAAACTTCCTTTTAAAATCACAGTTTTTTCTAGATCCAAATCTTCCTTTGAATCCATCGCCCTTTTCAAGATTAAAAGCCCTTATGATGTCAAGGAAGAACCACTATACGGGTTTCCATTAAGAAAAGTCATAATGTTGATATATTAGAGTATGAGAACTTGACTTCTTTATTTAGGTTTTAGGTCATTTAAAGAGTGAAACAATAAAAAATATATTGTGAGACATTAGGGTTTACATCCTAAAAAATTTAGACATACCAATTAATAGAGAATATTTTTTACAATTAGAGATTTATTTACTAGAGCAAGTCATACTCTCAATGTTAATAGAATTTACAAATGAAAAAAATTATAATGGTATAAATAAAGAACACACATAAAGTAATAGTTATGTTTACCTTATTTAAAAATAAATAAAAATTTTCAAAATGATATATGAAAAAAAAACTAAAATCTCAATTTTTTTAAAATAAAAAACAATATTTGTATGTAAAAAGTGGGTTTATTATTAATTATGAAAATAAATGGTCATATTAAAAAGTCAGAAAAGCACATTGATTAAATAAACTAATATTTAATTCCCAAAATTTCATGTTCAATATTGATATTAAATTTATTAAAGTCATCCAAACAACACATATTTTTAAAATACAAATACACTCTTCCATTTCAAGAAAAAAAATCCCTTTTCAATATGGAAATCACCATTTTGGATTTGAATTTTCTTGTATATTTTATTTCTAAGCCATTTAAATTTATTAAAGCTACCACTCATAAAAACAATATAGTAATTATATAATTTCAAAAAATATTATATGTTAACGATTTAAAATAATAATAATAAATATATAAAAGGCCCCATCTCGTCTTTTTATATATATATATATATATATATATATAACTGTAAAAAATATTCCACCTAACATGGAGATACATCAAACCAAACTAGGATGATGAAACATATTATCTAGGGAGTCGGTAGAGGAACAAATGGGGCAAAAATTTCCTCTAGGAGGTGAGACCCTGTATAATATGCTTTACTGTGTGCAAGGCGGAAGGAAAGCCTATCTTCCTTACGTGCAAGGCTATTTTTCAGTGGCTACGACCGGAAGAAAGGCCGTTGGAGCTTGTGGAAGAGAGGCTACGGCCACGCCTCTGCTTCCTCGGATCTGCTTGATTGAGCCATTTGTTACTTCTCTCGCTGATTCTTGGTAGGCTTCTGTAGCCTCATGTGGGGTGGAGATTGGTCTCAACCAATGCTTTAGCTTGGTCAAAGGGTAAAATATTTCAGTAGCCCAACGATCATTGGTGTTGGTATGATTTAATTCTCTGTTTTATCTCCTTCTTATTACAAAACCATAATCATTAACCTCTATTTTATCTCCATAGGACTCCTCATTCTTGCACTAGTCCAAGATTATTGTATATTCCTACAAAAACTTCATATTTCATATTTAAGATTTAATTGGTGCTTAGTTAATCATTTTAAACAGATTTCATGCCTTTAATATTTCTTGGAACTTATGTTTACTCTCCTAAAGTATTTTATAAGATAAGGTAGTAATCATTATCTTATCATGATCTAGTGTAGGTAGATTCATGCACCGTCGACAACTATTCATTCTGTGATCTCTGCAACTTCCCCATCACTTCACATGGACATCATGGTCTATGGGGTCGAGTTCAGTTGCGTTCATCCAAAGTTGAACTCAAGTGAAGGATAGCCACGATGTATTCGAGGATGAGGTATACGGACAAGGATTATTTTGCATCCTATTATAACCGCTTGTTTAAGTTTGTAATTTTATTTTTTATTTTGGTCAAACGAAAGGTTCAATTTGGAGTGACTGTGTAATTTATATTATGACCATTGGCCAAAGGGATGTATAAAGCATAGTTCTTAGATAGAACTAGTTTAGTGATAGCAAGTGCAACTGTAGTTGTTGTTTATTTTTAATCTCGTTGTCGCCTTTGTTCTAGGGTAGACTTGAACCTAAATTGTATATCTGTTGATCGAAGTTAATACAAGGAGCCATGCCATGATTTTTCTCACTCTGTGATTAATTTTTTATTGACGTGTTGCTAATGTGCTAAAGAGTTTCGTTTCCTAAAATGGGAAACTAGTTAGTTGGCTAGGGCCTCGCCAACCCAACACGTTTACCCTCTTTATTACATTACTGTAAAAGTGTGAGTTAACTATGTTTATTTGTAATGCATGGTTTAATCTTAATTTCGTTATTGCCTAAGAATTATGATTTAATTCCTTGAATAGTCATAGTGTGAATGGATACATTGTGTGTGAATGGATATGTTGAATGGATACATTTAGAGGCTAGAGGAAAGAATTGTTTTGATGAGGGTAGAAACAAGTCTTTCAAAGGAAAGAACAAAGAGAAAACCTTTAAGGGAAAAGGTAAAAAGAATGCATCTATCAAACAAGAGGGTGAAAATGTTATTTGTAAACATTGTTCAAAAGAGGGCCATGAAGAGAAAACTATTGGAAATTACATCCTGAAAAAAGACACTAGTTTAACAAAAACAAGGGAAAGAAGAAAACTACAGCTACTACTGCTACACCACAAGATTTAGGTGAGGATTCAGGTGATGAAACCAAAATTGCAGCCATGGGTTTGAAAATTATGAAGGGAAAAGAAATAGAAATTAATGCAAGTACTAGTTCTTCAAACTGTCATGTACAAGCTCCTAATGAGGAAGAAAGAATTGAATTGTTCCATGTGAGAGTAGTCTCAAAACATACAAAAATTGACACATTGTTTGACAGTGGGTCACAAGCTAATCTCATATCAGAAAACTTGGTTAAACAGCTAAAACTTGAGACCTTTCCACATACAAAGCCTTATCCACTTGGGTGGATATGCAACGATGCAAACTTACAAGTCTTAAGAAATTGCATATTGCACTTTGCAATAACTGCACACTTTATTGACACAGTTGAACTTGATGTAGTGCCACTTGATATATCGGGAATTGTTTTTGGAAGTCCTTAATTATTTGACAGGAAAGCGATCTTCCATAACCATGAAAATAAATATAATCTTTCCAACTATAGCAAGGAGTATATTGTCAGAGCTCATCGCAACAAGATAAATATAGCGATGGTAAATGCAAGACATGTAAAAAGGCTAGTTAATTCAAGCAAGAGTTTTGTACTTCTTATGATCAAGCCAAAGGTTGATGTGAATCATGAGTCATTTGAAAATTGTGATTCCAAAATTAAATCATATTTATATGATGTAGTTGATGCACATCATGAGATGTTTCAGGAATCAGTAGGTTTGCCTTCTAAAAGGGAGATTCAGCATGAAATCCATTTACATCCAGATTGTTCGCTTCCTAACATAGGCGTGTATCACATGTCTATCATGGAGAATGCTGAAATAAATAAGAAAATTAAAGAGTTGTTGGAAAAGGGTTTCATAAGGTCAAGCACTTCGCCATGTGGGTCACTGATAGTGTTGATTCCAAAGAAATATGGAACTTGGCGTATGTGTGTGGACTTGAGGGCTTTGAACAAGATAACGGTAAAAAATCGTTACCCACTTCCAAGGATAGATGATTTGTTAGATCAGCTAAAAGATGCTAAATATTTCACTAAGTTAGACTTACATAGTGGTTATCATCAAGTTAGAATTCTAGAAAGTGACATATGGAAGACATCTTTTAATACCAAACAAGGACTCTTTGAGTGGCTTGCTATGCCGTTCGGTTTATGCAATGCACCTGCAACTTTCATGCAAGTAATGGATGATGTTTTATGTCCTTTTCTTGATGATTTCATTATTGTCTACTTAGATGACATCCTAATTTTCAGCAAGACTAGAGAAGAGCATGTCATGCATGTTGAGAAAGTACTTGATGTTTTGAAGAAAAATCAGTTATTTCTTAAAATGTCAAAGTGTGAATTTGGAAAGACTTATTTGGTTTATTTGGGACATATAGTAGGAGGAAGCACTTTGAGGATTGATCCTTCCAAAGTAGAAGCCATTGTGAATTTTCCTACTCCCAATTCCATTACATAGGTAAGAAATTTTTTGGGTGCATCTCAGTATTGGAGGAAGTTTATTTCTAACTTCTCTGCCATAGCAACTCCTATGCATGCAGTGACTAGTGTGAAGCATGCTTTCCAATGGGGAGGCAAGAAAAAAAAAGCGTTTTAGTCTTTGAAAGACAAGATAAGTTCAACTCCGGTCCTTGCATTACTGGACTTGAGACAACCATTTGAGATTCAGACAGATGCTAGTGATTACGCCATGGGTGCAGTTCTCTTACAGCATGGTAAGCCTATCACATTTCATTGTGAGACATTTAATGGTGCTATTGGGAATTATCCTACATATGATAAGAAGTTGCATGTGTTGGTACAAAGTGTCAAAAAAATGAAACACTATTTTATGGGCAAGGAAAAAATTGTTCATACCCACCATCAGCCTTTACAGTACTTGCAGTCGCAAAGTAAATTGCAACAATCATGACATTTTAGATGGATGGGCTTCTTACAAAAATTTCACTTGGTAATAAGGTACAAGAATGTATTCTCAATAAATTTGATGATATCCTTTCAAGACCTATTATTAGTGCTACTAATTTACTTAAGAATGATTATATTGTACATGAGAGCTACATAGAACAGTGTGCATTAGATGTTGATTTTAAGGATGTGTATGCTAACTTGAGTGAAGGGAATCATGTTAAAGAGAATGATTATCATTTGCATAGTAATTTGTTGTTTCATATGGGAAAGTTATGTATACCAGAGAGGGAGAGACTAAGCATGATGAGAGAGGCTCATTCTTCTCTCATAGCTGGACATTTTGGGGTAAGAAAAACGGTGGCACATTTACAGAGGTATTGTTATTGGCCTCGCATGGTAGATAGTGTTTCACGTTTCATTACAGGTTGTTCATTATGTGCTATAAGAAAGCCTAGAAATAGGAAGCTTGGTTTATATATGCCATTTTCGGTACCTTCTAGACCATGGGAAAGCGTTTCTATGGATTTTGTTGGAGGGCTACCATTATCTAGAAAGTAGCATGACTATCTTTATGTAGTAGTTGATTGTTTCAGCAAGATGTGTATTCTTATGCCATGCAAGAAAACTATAGCTGTTGAATAAATTGCTGATTTATATTTTCAACATGTATGGGTTCATTATGGCTTGCCTACTTCTATTATTAGTGACAAAGATTCCATATTTGTTGGGAAGTTTTGGTCCAATCTATGAAAGATGATGGACACCAAGTTGAAGAAGAGTACTGATTTTCATCCGCAAACATATGGCCAAACAGAGGTAGTGAATAGAACCATTGTACATCTTTTGAGTGGTTATTGCAGCAAGCATCCCAAGCTTTGGGATGAGCATTTGCATTACATTCAACGTGCTTACAATCGGGCCAAGCACTTTTCTACAAATACTTCACATTTTGAAGCTTGTTTTGGGTATTTTCCTAAGTCACCATTAGATTTCATTCTTGAGAAGGATGTTTCCATTGATGGGCATAGTGACATTGACAAAGCTCGCATGTTCATTGAAAGAATTCAGCTCATACATCAGCAAGTTCAAGAACAGCTTGAAAAAATTCAAGGCAAGTACAAGGAGAGGCATGATAAACATAGAGTTGATCATAAGTTTCAAGAAGGAGATGAGGTATGGTTGCATATTGGTAAGGAAATAATGCAAGGAGGAGGTAAAAATCTGAAGCCTATTCATTATAGTCCATTCAAGATCCTTAAACAAGTTGAAAATAATGCTTTTCAACTAGATGTGCCTTCATATATGCAAATGTATTCCGTTGTTAATGTGGAAAATTTACGTTTTTATGAACCTCCTTTAATTTATGATTATGAAAGTGATGTTCAGCTGCCATCCATAGAGGATTTCTCGCCAACATTTTTGGATGAGCTGAAATAAGGTGCTATCCTTGACAGAAGGACACGCACTTCAAGGAGGGGAAATGTTGATTATGTTCGGGTTGGTATTAAAGGCAGCAAACCGAGTAAGGTAAAGTGGATGGAGGTGGAAAAGGTGAGGGAGTTGTACTCTAATCTTCTTAACAAGTAATTGAAGGCTTTTTTGGGTCCAAAAGCTTCCTAATGGGGAGGTGTGATCAGGTGATCATGTCCTAATAGTAAAAATGCTCAAAATTTCATTTTCTCAGAATTGGTTGAAACCAGAACGACTGGAAAGGTCTCGTCAATACGATCTCGTTGCCGTGAACGACACTCAAATCCGACACTGTATGTGAAGGTTATGCAAATTTGAAGTTTTTAGTAAACTACAAAAATACTAGTTTGACCAGGTTTGACTTTCAATTTGAAAAATTAAAAAAAAAAAGAATATTCCAAGGAATATTCCTAGAATATTTCTCTGAAAATTCCTCGAAATATTCCATTCGGGCCATTCACGTTTGGAAAAGTGGCATTTGGAGGTTGGTTTATTGGTTGACCTTTTATCGGGATGGCCAATCAGAGGCCACCACGTGGCAAGCTCGGAGGCTGCCATGTGGCCCTCAAGTCATGCTTGAATGGCATATTAAAATTTTTACAAGTTTCGTGAATCGAACCCATGACCTACAGTTCAACACACCCACGACTTACCGTTGGGCCACGAGTTTGGTTCTTATTATGTAACGGATCTAAGTTATATTTGAACCTTACAAATGGTTTGGGCAGAGAGTTAAAGGGGGGTAGCCCCTAGAGGCCAACCCCCATTTCACATGACCCCATGTAAATGGTTTGGGGGCTATATAACTCCGATGCTTAAACAAGCGGCGGCAACTATGTTCACATGTTCTGGAAAATTTTTCGCATTAAAATTAATGTTACAGTTATTATAACTGTTACCTTCGATGGTTGGAATTATCCGCATGTGGCCACGTAAACCCTAAAATTTATTTCTATACTAACTGCGTGCCAAACTTGGGCAGAGTCCACCAGAATAGGCACTCTTGCCAAAAATAGTCAGGTTATCTCTAGTCTTCCATGATTTGGTGGAGTTTGTTTCAGGCAAACTTGGGCAAAACTTCAGTTGGACATAACTTTTGCTAGGAGATTCCTTTCTGAGCGATTTTTTTTTTTATTTTGGGTAATTTGAGCATTCTAGAGCCAATGATGTAGGTTGTAGAGGCAAAAGAGATCATATTCAGGTACGTTTTCAGTAGAGAAGCTTGGAGAGCCATAAGGGCATAGGGAGTGTTGGAGTTGTATTGGGCTATGGTTAACCTTTGGAGGTGAAACAAAAACCTATATTTACTGTTTTCAGTGTTTTGAAATCATTTCTACAGATAATTTTCCTTTTTATGGTTTCTTCACGCCGTATAACTAATTTTGAGCATAATAAGAGCAAGGACATGCCCATTTGGGGGCCTTGGACCCGACAGATGTAGCCCAAGAGGGGTGAGCTGCCTTATCATATGTTGTGTTATATTCTGTGATTTATTTGTTGTGCTTTATTAGAGTTAAAGATGCTAAATAATAAAAATAAATAAGCCTCCTACACACAAAAGACTCATAAATTCACCAAAATCATTTTGTTCCAATTGCAAAACATATTAAACAGTTTGCACACATAAGTTTATGGATAATGAATACCTTGTACTAGAAAACAAGTAGTTTAATTTCTAGATCATTAGTGTTTACTTCTATTATTTCTTTAGGCAGAGTCTGTAAAGGGCCAACAAGCTTCAGGATCTCATCCTTTCTTTAAAGGTCACATATCCTGTAAATTCCCCTACAATCCATATATGTATTATAAATAAGAAGTTCTCACATTTTGGATTAGCACCTTAAAGGTGAAGTAAGTACTTGGTTGTCCAGACATTGGAGCCATGCAAGGGTATCTACTTTTGTTAAATTTTCTCAAAGGATGATCAGAATATTTGGCCAAAGGAGGCAGGAGTCGTCACCACCAGTTGAAGAGGCATATACCAGCACTGTCACAACCATGGAGGAGTAGCCTTTATCTTCAGTAGTTGGTGAAGCGAACACATTGGAAAAGGAAGCCCTTACAGCTATACAAGATGCTTCCAAGATCTCCAAAGGTATGCTTGAATGTCCATCTCTTATCGTTTTTGAAAATATTATGGATGGTTCTACATCATTGCATGTTGTTGATTTAGAGCAGCAAGATTGCACTGCACTGTGCAACATGAAAATAGTCAAGGAAAAAATAAACCATCATCCTCAAGAGCCATTGTTGGATTGCATATCACACTTGACGTTGGGGTTTGAAGACTTGAAGGGAAGGATGGGAGATAGTAGACATCTTGAAGTGAGAAACCCTTTCTCCTTTCTAAATGACCCTTTCTCAATGAGCACCTCTCAACTAAAAGAGAAACTTCTACTTTCAGCAGATCCAAGTACTCATTGGTTTTGGAGGACCATTGTTGAGAGGAGACCTCATGGAGGGATTTTATTAGAGATGCACTTCAACACATCATGGAGTGCAAGGTTTTCATTTCCTTCTCACACTTGGATCTTCATAGATTCAAGAAGGAGGAGATAGACGATGGAGGATGTATTTGGATGAATAACATCTCCCATGTTTGTGTTGGACACTCCTTGAGCCACACATATCATGATGGGAGGTTTTTGCCTACCACCTATTTGGGTCCTTATGGGGTCAAATTGATCCTTAAGAAGATTTCATTTCAAAATCCCATGAAGTGCAAAGATGGGAATCTGATATGGGAGGATGGTAGCTCTCATGGGAGAAGTAACAAGATGGAGGATGGAAGGAGACATCCACAATTGGTTGAGTGGATGTGGATGGAAAGCAAGAAGCTGGTGAGCTAATTGCAAATTTATGATACTGGGTAGTAGGAGGCTTGGTTGTGCTGGTTACTCTTGAAAGAGTTTGCTCATCATCCTCTTTCTAAGGGTATGTGGCAGGGTACTTCCATCTTTGAGCAGAAAAGAGTATGGATACATGGTGTTGATATGATCTTCATGTCATCCATTATGTTTTCATCACCTAATTTGTATGATGGAAGTATGAGGAGGTAGAAAAATATTTTGTTGCTTTGGTTGTTCTTGGGAGAGAAAGGGTATATTTTCTCTCACACTTTTCATGAAGAATTATGGGAGATGTATTTGACAAGAAGAATGTCAAAGAATAGAGCTATGAGTTGGCATAAGCTTATTTGCATAGGCCAAAAACGTTGTCACTTGGGAGCTTGGGGTTATTAATGGAGTATCCCCAGGATCACTTCAAACTTTATGCACTTGGTGGGAAAAGAGGAGGGGAGAACGATGGAGTAATGGATGGAAACATCTATTGCATTGATATGATATTATTGTCTATGGTCTTGTTGACTTGGATTTCCAGGAATAAGGAGGGTGATCTTCATGCAGCATATTGTTCATTCCTTTTCATGGGAGTGTGTCATACCACTATGGAGGAGTCATTCATATAAATATGCATCATCTTACTCTCAACACATGTTAAGAATATTGGTTTTGCATCCATGGATTATCTAATAAAACATTTTGGTACTCTTACCGTTCATGTTTAGTGCATTGCTCGACAAGAGGGCAAGCTTCTCATTGAGCTCCATGGTCAACATTGGGCCAAATTGTATGATGGAGACAACCATATCTAATATGGACTTGGGCAAGTGTTTTATTTCATGTATGTTTAGTTGATGTACCTAGCCAATTTCTATTTATTAGTAGATGTCATGACATACATAATTATCCATGTAACACAAGACAACTTTCCATGTAATTTTATGAAGCAACAGTTTGGAAAATTGCACTGTCACTATTGGCAAAATTGTTGGTACCTTCTTGCACCACATGAAACCTTCAACATTCTCCTCATTTTGTTTCTAATAATGATTTAATTTTCTTATATGGATCTTATTTTTATTGGAAGCATGATCGGAGGAGAGACTCATTGGTTGGGTGTGTCCTTTGGGAAAAAAGATTCCCACACTTTTTGCATTGCATGTTCTAATGGGAGCATGAGAGGAGATATGGCCATCATTTCCAAACACTTGTTTCCTTTTGTTGAGGTGGACCATATGATTGTTTGGATGCCATATAGTGATTTTTTCCTATCCATCACATATGGTTTGATTTGGGCCAACTTGATTCACAACGTTGGAGGAGAGATATCTGGAGATCTAGTCTTCATATCGCCACTGGAGGGAAATTATTTTGTAGGCCAGGATCAACATATTCTCTACACTTATCATAAGTGGAGAGGGGGACAGCGTGGGGTAGACTTCTAGATCTACCATGCTCAGATTTTCATCCCACCTACATTGCATGAGCTCAAGGTGGAGAATCATTTTCACAACTTGCCATGTTGGGAGGTGACTCATTTTGTATCGATGATTGCTTTGGGATGGAGGATCCACTTGAGGAAGATGTTTTCCCAATACTTTTCAGTCTCCATGCCTTGGGAAGAAACTTCTCATTTATATCCTTGCAGTTTCTTGGGGACAAGCAACATTTGGGAGGGGAGGATTGTAATATTCCAAAATTTTCATGCAGCAAATTGGAATATTAATTTTTGCTGATTTCACTTAGGAGAAGAATAAATGGGTAAGGAGGCCCATGCCTAATAAAAATATAAATAAAATCCCTCATATTATGAAATGGGATCATCATTGGAGCTGGTTTTCACACACTCATGTGTGGAAAGGATCAATTGCAGGTAGAAAAGGTCATGTTTGACCAAGTCAACAACGCTGGGATAGGAGTTGGAGACCACCTAGAAAAATAGCGCCGTATGAATGGGAAGAGGTTTGTTTGGTGAAGGAAACCCTAATGAGTGGGACCCAATGTGAGAGGGGTCTTACTTTTTTAATAGGAGGGCAAGGCAGCCATTGTAGTTCATGTTGAAGATTATTGATTTCTTCTCTGTTTAGACTTTGTGCATTCTCCTGTTGTTTAGCAGAGTTGCAGTGCTGCTTAGCACAAGGCATTCCTGTTTAGGAATTCCTTCTCCTTTCAAGATATGCATCTTGAGGGAGTTTCTCTTCATTTTCTTGACATTCAGTATTGATGCCAAGCATCCTCCTTCGGCTACAACGTTATTCCTATAGCAAGAAACATTGTGTTGCAGGGTGTTGCAGTGGAGGTCCTACAACACCACTTCCGGAGGTATTTTTCAGAGGAGGGAGTTTCCTTACCTTTGGAGGATCAATGAGGGATCATTTGAGATAATTCCCATCATCTTTGGAATCAGGCCAACCATTTTTCATCACCTACACTGTAGCCCCTCTCATTGACTGCGTAATTTCCATTGAGTATCTGCAGTGAGGGTTGAAGTCTTGATTTGGAGGGTCAGATCTTCAGTGTTAGGATCAGCCTTTCACTTGGAAGATCCATTGGAGGAGATATTTTCATCAGATGCATCATCTTCAGCCTTCTCCATTCATTTCCAGTTCTTGAGTTGCAGCTGCTACCCAGCAACTCCAGCATTTCTACAGATTTTCCATTTTTTGTATGTTTTAGCCAATCCTTCCAAGGATTGTTGTATTGTTGTTCCAAGGGTTGAGATCTTTCTCCCCCATATATTTTGAGCTATAAATTGTTGTACCCATGTATTGACATCATTTTTCAGCAGTTATACATAATATACTGAACTGTCATAGACTGGAGTTTTACATATGTAGCAATACTCTTCATTTCCTTGTACAATTATTGTTGAGGCTTGCATTTCCTTACTTGAGTGACTCTTTCCTCAATTTATTTTACTCTGTTACTACTATATGATAAATTTGTTTTCTATTCACATCTTCATGTACTCAGGATTATTAAAACAACGTTTTTGCTCCATTTTATGTTCTTGCAATTACTGCAGTCCCTTCATCAGGAATTTTTCCAAGACAACCAGGTGTGGGAGACTTGTTTAACCCACGTAGAGGGATTTATTTTGTGCCACCTCTTGGATTTCAGTCTTATATACATTTATATAAGTAATATAGGTCTTGGTTTCAAATCTTATAGTAGCCATTCCTGGAAAATGCATTTTCCAGTCACGCCTTGCTAGCAGTTCCCATTTTTGGATATTACAGTGGTATCAAAGCACCTTTCTTGGCTCAACCTATGAGTATTAGCCCAATAAGATCAGAATGATGAAGAATATGAGCTTGATCTCATCAGTTTTTATATCCACGAAGGACCTCTCCAAGGAGGTCAAGAAGATGGAAGAAGGAGAAGAGAAAGGACCATGCACTTCCTACTCTCAAAGAGAAGAAGGCATGAAGCATGAAGAACACTTGGAATTCAAAATTATAAGTGAGTACCTTGCTGAATACAAAGATGAACCTAGAGCCTTCAAGAAGACTCTAGCTTTACCACAATTTATTTAGCTGGAAGAAGAAATAAGACCCCACAACTATGGGATGATGAGAGGCAATAGATTTCTATTGTCCACATTTGATGGATCACTCACATGTGCAACAGAGGTTTGGGTGAAGAAGCTATAGGCTTTCTTCTTGCTACACCCTCTAGTAGAGAGAGAGGCTGTAGAAATTTTAGCACTGCACCTTGAAGGTGAAGCAAGTATTAGGTGGTCCAGCCATTGGAGCCATGCAAGGGTATCTACTCTTGCTAAATTTTGTCAAAGGATGATCAGGATATTTTTCCAAAGGAGGGAGTAGCCCTCACACCAGTTGAAGAGGCATATACCAGTGTTGTCACAGTCATGGAGGAGAAACCTTCATCTTCAGCAGTTGGTGAAGCCAAAAACTTGGAGAAGGAAGCCCTTACAGCCATACAAGATGCTTCCAAGATCTCCAAAGGTATGCTTGAATGTCCATCTCTTGTCATTTCTGCAAATATTATGGATGGGTCTACATCACTGCATGTTGTTGATTTAGAGCAGCAATATTGCACTGTGTTGTGCAACATGAAAACATTCAAGAAAGAAATAAACCATCATTCTCAACAGCCATTGTTGGATTTCATATCACACTTGAGGTTGGGGTTTGAAGAATTGAAGGGAAGGATGGGAGATAGTAGAAATATTGAAGTGAGAACCCCTTTCACCTTTCTAGATGACCCTTTCTCAATGAGCACTTCTCAGCTCAAAGAGAAACTTATACTTTCAGAATTTCCAAGACCTCATTGGTTTTGGAGGAGTATTTTTGAGAGGGAGATCTCATGGAGGGATTTTATTAGAAATGCACTTCAACACATCATCGAGTGCAAGGTTTTTATTTCCTTCTCACACTTGGATCTTCATGGATTCAAGAAGGAGGAGATAGATGATGGAGGACATCTTCGGATGGATAACATCTCTCATGTTTGTGTTGGACACTCCTTGAGCCACACATATCATGATGGGAGGTTTTTTCCTACCACCTATTTGGGTCCTTATGGGGTCAAATTGATCCTTGAGAAGATTTCATTTCAAATTCCCATGAAGTGCAAAGAAAAGAATCTAATTTGGGAGGATGGTAGCTCTCTTGGGAGAAGTACCAAGATGGAGGATGGAAGGAGATATCCATAATTGGTTGAGTGGATGTGGATGGAAAGCAAGAAGCTAGTGAGATACTTGCAAATTTATGATACTGGGCAATAGGAGGCTTGGCTGCGCTGGTTACTGTTGAAGGAGTTTGGTCATCATCCTCTTTCTAAGGGTATGTGGCAGGATACTTGCATCTTTGAGCAGAAAAGAGTATGCATACATGGTGTTGATATGATCTTCATGTCATCCATTATGTTTTCATCACCTGATTTGTATGATGGTAGTATGAGGAGGCAGAAAAATATTTTTTTTCTTTGGTTGTTCTTGGGAGAGCAAGGGCAGATTTTCTCTCACACTTTACATGATGTTGCAAGAGTAGGAGATGGAACTATCATGGTGAAAATGCGCTACTCCTTAGCCTTATATGATCAAGAGGTACTTCCACATTGGAAGGAACTTCTTATGTGTAGCAGCATTATGGGAGATGTCTTTGACAAGAAGCATTTCAAATAATGGAGCTATGAGTTGGCAGGAGCTTATTTTCATAGCCCAACAACGTTGTCACTTGGGAGCTTGGGGTTATTGATGGAGTATCCCCAGAATCACTTCACACTTGATGCACTTGGTGGGAAAAGAGGAGGGGAGAATGATGGTGTAATGGATGGAAACATCGATTACATTGATATGATCTTACTAGCTATGGTCTTCTTGACTTGGATTTCCAAGTATAAGGAGGGTTATCTTCATGCAGCATATGGTTCATTCCTCTTGATGGGAGTGTGTCATATCACTATGGAGGAGTCATTCATATACATATGCATAATATTACTCTCAACACATGGTCAGAATATTTCTTTTGCATCCATGGATTATCTAACACAACATTTGGGTACTCTTACCATTCATGTTCAGTGCATTTCTCCATAAGAGGGCAAGCTTCTCATTGAGCTCAATGGTCAACATTGGGCCAAATTGTATGATGGAGATATCCATCTCTTATATGGCCTTGGGCAAGTGTTTTATTTCATGTATGTTCAGTTTATATACCTAGCCAATTTCTATTTATCAGTAGATGTCATGACATACATAATTATCCATGTAACACGAGACAACTTGCCATGTAATTTTCTAAAGCAGCAGTTTGGAAAGTTGCACTGTCACTATTGGGAAAAATGTTGATACCTTCTTGCACCACATGAAACCTTAAGAATTCTCCTCATTTTTTTTCTGATCATGATTTCATTTGCTGATATGGATCTGATTTGTATTGGAAGCATGATCGGAGGAGAGACACATTTGTTGGGTTTGTCCTTTGGGAAAAAGGATTCCCACACTTTCTGCATTACATGTTATAATGGGAGCATGAGAGGAGATATGGCTGTCACTGCCAAACACTTGTTTCCTTTTGTTGAGGTGGATCATATTATTGTTGGGATGCCATATAGTGATGTTTTCCTATCCATCAAATATGGTTTTATTTGTGCCAGCTTGATTCACAATGTTTGAGGAGAGATCTTTGGAGATCTAGTCTTCATCTTACCACTAGAGGGAAATTATTTTTCAGCCCAAGATCAACATCTTCTCTAAAATTATCATAAGTAGAGAGGAGGAAAGTGTGGGGTAGACTTCTATATCTACCATGTTTAGGTTTTCATCCCACCTACATTCCATGAGCTCAAGGTGGAGAAGCATTTTTAGGAGTTGCCATTTTGGGAGGTGACTCATTTTGTATGGATTCTTTCTTGGGGATGGAGGATCCACTTGGGGAAGATTTTTTCCCAATACTTTTCAGTATCCATGCCTTCGAAGAAAACTTCTTAGTTCTATCCTTGCAGTTTCTTGAGGACATGCAACATTTGGGAGGGGAGGACTGTAATATTCCAAAATTTGCATGAAGCAAATAGGAATATTAATTTTGGTTGATTTCACTTAGGAGAAGAATAAATGGGTAAGTAGGCCCATGCCTAATAAAAATATAAATAAAATCCCTCATAGTATTAAAGGGGATCATCATTGGAGCTGGTTTTCACACCCTCATGTGTGAACAGTATCAATCGCAAGTAGACAAGGTCAAGTTTGACCAAGTCAACAATGCTGGGATAGGAGGTGGAGACCACTTAGAGAAAAAACGCAGTGTGAATGGGAAGAGGTTTCTTTGGTGAAGGAAACCCTAATGAGTGGGACCCATGGTGAGAGGGATCTAACTTGTTTAAAAGGAGGGCTAGGTAGCCATTGTAGTTCATGTTGAAGATTATTGATTTCCTGTCTATTTAGACTTTGTGCATTGTCCTATTGTTTAGTAGAGTTGCAGTGCTGCTTAGCACAAGGAATTGCTACTTAGGAATTCCTTCTCCTTTCAACATAGGTCTCTTGAGGGAGTTTCTCTTTATTTTATCCAGAATAAGGCTTGATTCCAAGCATCCTCCCTCAGCTACAGTGTTATTCCTGTAGCAGGAAATGTTGTGTTGTAGGGTGTTGCAGTGGACGTCCTACAACACCACTTCCGGAGCTATTTTTCAGAGGAGGGAGTTTCATTAGCTTTGGAGGATCAGTGAGGGAGCATTTTTGTTAATTACCATCATATTTGGCATCATGCCAATCATTTTTCATCACCTACAGTGCAGTCCCTCTCATTGACTACGTTATTTTCATTGAGTATCTACAGTGAGGGTTGCAGTATTGATTTGGATGGTCATATCTTCAGTGTTAGGATCAACCTTTCAATTGGAAGATCCATTGGAGGATATATCTTCATTGGATGTAGTATCTTCATCCTTCTCCATTCATTTTTAGTTCTTGAGTTGCAGCTGCTACCCAACAACTCCGACATTTCTGCAGATTTTCCATTTTGTGTGTATTTCGGCCAATCCTTCCAAGGATCGTTGTATTGTTGTTCCAGGGGTTGAGATCTCACTCCCCCATATATTTTGAGCTATAAATTGTTGAATCCATTTATTGACATAGTTTTTAAGAAGTTGTCCATAATATATTGTGCTTTCATAGCCTAGATTTTTACATATGTAGCAGTATTCTTCATTTCCTTGTACATGTATTGTTGAGGCTTGCATTGCCTTACTTGAGTGAATATTTCCTCAAGGGATTGTAATCTCTTACTACTATATGATACATTTGTTGGCTATTCATATCTTCATGTACTCAGGCTTATTACAATAATGTTTTTTCTCCATTGTATGTTGTTACAATTACTGCAGTCCCTTCATCAGGAAGTTTTCCAAAACAACTAGGTGTGGGAGACCTCTTTAGCCCACCTAGAGGTATTTCTTTTGTGCCACCTCTCATATTTCAGTCTTACATACATTTATCTAAGGGATCCAAGTCTTGGTTTCAAATCCTGTAGCATCCATTCTTGGAAAATGCATTTTCTAGTCATGCCTTCCTAGCAGTTCCCATTTTGGGAAATTACAAAGATCCTCATTGGATGAAGAGTCCTCTTCTGAAAAAGAAGACATGGAGATTCCTTCTTCAAAATTAGACCAAGATATAAGGTCTCCTATCATTAGAGGAATTTTGAGGTCTTAAATGGGCCTCCTAAGGAAATAATAAAATAATATCTAAATCATTAAAATAATATTTATGAATTTTCATTTTAGTTTTTGCACCACAATCTATGTAACCATGGTTAAATTAAATTGAAAAGGTGTATCAAAATAAAATTAATAAATTTTTTTATTGATGTGACTATAAATAAGAATTATATTCTCAAGAAAATGTCATTATCATTGAACAACTAATGCATTTGTCCTTTGTACTTAAATAACTTAAAATAAATTATAAATATAAATTGATAAATTATTAATTATATAGTACACTATTCATTAAAATTTATACAATAATAATATTTTATTCAAAAAGTGTGAAATGACATTTATTATTAGTACTTTACTTTATGAATTTAAAATTACTTAGAGCACTACCATTGTTAACCATCATTTTTAATCGACCATTGAGAATGTGACAAGTCAGTACCTTTAACTCAAGCAATGCCACCTCAACCATTGGGGATGATGTCATCCCGAAAAATGTGGTTGGTTTTCATAAAGTGAATTTTGATTGTACATTTTCCTTAGGAGGCCCATTTTAGAGCTCAAAATTCCCCTAATGAGGCATTTTCCACCATTGGAGAAAAAGCTGGGGATGACAACGCAGTCATAACAAGGGCACCTCTAGCATTTTAGGAAGAAAGAGAAGTGGCAGCTGCTTGAAGGGGAGAAGCTCTTACTATTTTGCAAGAATTCCCAGAGAATATCACATATGAAGATTGTGGCACAATGCATGTGTGGGATGTGCCATCATTATCAAATGGTGAGATCTTGAATATTGCAGAAGATAAAGGGGAGGGCAAGCTTCATAAGGTAAGAAACATTTACCCCTCTTTATTTCAAAGGAGTAATGCACAAATAAGGCATGAAGATCTATGCATGAAAAGCAAGGACACATCAGTCCATACATATTTCTATCATGATCTATGCCTTGATGTCTCCTTACTTGGAAGAAGTCCACCAGGGAAACCCCCTGATGAAAGGAAGAGCAAAGTGTTCTCTCAACCTTGTACATTTATGACACATTTGGCCAAGAGAGAAGCTAGTAGAGTGCTGGAGACTTTGGGTAAGAAGCATGCTTATGCAAATCACATCTTACTTTATGATTGCATGCATTATTTTACTTTGCATATGCAGGCCATGACTCCTAAAAGGAGCGTCCTACCTTATAAACTTCATGGCCAACTATGGGCCAAGACTATTTCCAAACATGGCCACTCCCTTGATGGGCTAAGGGAGATTTTGTAGCATGATGGATACTTTCCTAAGGCACCAAATATATCTTCCACTTTCATCCATGGAGATATGTTATGGGAAGAAAGTAAGTGGTGGGGAAACCACTTACCATAGCTTAATTTTATGCAAGTAGGAGATGTCCTATGTTGGTTTCTATTGGGTGAGTATGGCTACTACCCAAGGTTTGATATTTTCCTGTCTCATGCCTTGTATCTCAATGAGAGGATACATAAGAAGAAGGCATGATTTCTTTGGTTGAAAAGAAGAGAGTTTGGGCATCCCATGTTAAATTTCATGTGTATGTATTTTTTTGTGATTGGGATGTGTCTCATGTATGTACATTTTTTTCTGTTTGGAATGTATTTCGTGATCATGTATGTACTTGGGTTTGGGAGAAAATCTAACTCTCTCATGAGGTGGCATAAGAGAGATTATTTACATCATGATGATGATGATGCTCTGATATTTATTGAGAACATGAGAGGAGGGATGACACGTTGGTTGAGTGTGTCCTTTGGGAATGAAATTTCCCATATTCATTCATGCTTCAAGAGGAGGATAACACATTGTATGGTTGCTACATCATATCCTTTGTTTTCTTATGCAAGGAGCCATATGTTGGGCTTATGTTATTGGGAGAAGTCTCTCACTTGGGAGAATTTACAGCAAGACATGTGTTGCTTGAATCATATTCAGCCAACACCTATTATCCTCTATTATTTCTAGGCTTTGAAGAAGCTTTTTGTAGCAAGATGGTGGTGGGATGGCCACTTATTGTACTATGAATTGAGGCAGCAAGATGAAGGACAACACTAGCCTCAAGGGAGGGACTATTGTCACCATCATATATGTCATATGACACTTAGTCCATGTTTCTTTTGGGGCACATATGGTGGAGATCCTCTATTCACTATATGCATGGAAGATTGGGTAAGGAGGCTCATAATAATCCATGAAGGGAATCATAAAGTTCCAAGTGTCTTTTGGCTTCATGAGGACTATATTAATGCATCCCAGGATCATCAGCCCCATATTTATCATAAATGGTGGGAGAGACATTGTGAATTAAGTATTCTTATCTCTCATTTCCAGACATGGATCCCCTACACATTGCATATGGTGGGGATTAGAGACTATTTCTTTGAGCTATCAAGGATGGCTCACTTTGTTTGGTTCATAGCATGGAGATTGAAGTTACTCATGGGGGTTCAAATACCCAATATTTACCATCTCTCATGCCTTGAGAAGGCCAATGGACATCATATGATACTTTTCATGTATCTTCAAATACTTCATGATGACAGCTATTTGGTTCATCCACCAAAGGAAAACTTGTATTCGTGGGAGGAGACAATTCCATTTGAGATTCTGCAAAGTCCTTGTGAGTTGCTTGAGGACAAGCATCATTTTGGAGGGGAGGAATGTAATATTCCTAATTAGTCCTAAGTGAATAGGAATATTCATTTTTTTTTTCTTTCTTTCTTTAAAGAATAAATATGTAAAGGAGGTTCATAAAACTCCTAATAAAAGAATAAATCAATGCCCAATGTGAACAAGGCTAAATCTGGGCCACTTGTAAAAAAACACTTGAGTGTGAAAGAGACAGAATCTATTGAAAAAGTCAACCAGGACAAAATTAACCACGTTTTCCAGATACAATGAACCTTCTAGAAGGAAAACGCAGTCAAGTTGGAGGTTACACATATGAATGGGGCTAAATCATTGAAGGTGGTTTAGGGTTCTACAATATCTTGCTCTTATAAAAGGAAGAGGAGGGCAGCATATTGAGGTTGTTCATGATATGATTTCTTATTTGTTGTCTATTTAGACAAATATCTTTCTTCGCTATTTAGCCTAGATTGCATATGTTGTTTAGCATTGGAATTTCCTATTTAGGAGTTCCATCTCTTCCCATTGAGCAGCTCTTGGGAGAGTTGTGTTGCTTATTCCACTATCTGGTTGGAGACCAAGCTTCTACTTCCAATTGCAATGTAGATCCAGTGAGGGTTTTCTTGCTCTTATAAGTTACAACAAGTGTATTTTAGATCTTTCCATATCTAAGACATTATAGTGCCTCCTCTTAGTGAGTGTGTCTTTTAACCTCCTAGAAGAGTGTACCGGATGATTGGAGCATAATATTAGATCTTAGCATTAGGCCAAACCACATGTCAGAGGCTACAACACAATTCATCTTCCTAAACTACGTTATTTGCAAAGGAGGAGTTGCAGGGTGATTTAGTAGTCTTTTGGGAGAAATATCTCTAGTGATGGGAATCTTCCCTCACTGTGCTGATTCGTGGATTGGCAAAACAATCCATGTTCCTTTTAGATTTGATCTATCCATTTCTACATTTGCTTCAAAAATTCTGAATATATATGTAGATCTACTACATAGAAATTCAGATCTACTCCATGTATTTCATTTTCTGCTGAAAACCCCAAGGGGATCTGAAAGAGGAGCTCTTCTAGTGTATGGATCTGATATAGTTCATACCTTTTATACACATATCTACTATATATCTAACATTTAATCAACAATAGTTGCAACCCAATTAAAATAATGATGTCAAGGTAGTTTTGAGTCATTCATATGGTTGCAACCCTCTTTTAAGGGAATTTCTTCTGTCTATAACTTGTATTTTCAGCCATGTACTTGATAAACTCCATTATATAAATTTATTTCTGATGTAAGTACTATTGAAGAACATTTCATGAGCCTCCTATTACTGCTCTACAGAAACTGTGTTATTGTCTGAGAAGAATTGTTTTTTGTTGCTGCAATCCCTCTTTGGGGCACTTTTCAAGGGAACTAGGTGTGCGAGATTTGTTTAGCACACCTAGAAGGATTTATTTTTGATACCCTCTTGGATTTAGGATGTAGATACTCGGATATAAGGGATCCAAGTTTTGGTTTTCTTTTCTGTTGCATACATTATTGGAAAATTCATTTTCCAGTCATGCCTTGATGATAGTTCCCATTTTGGGATATTACATAAAAGTTACAAATCATAAGGTAGGGGAAACCATTAAGCTCAATGAACAATGCTTAAACTAATAAACATCTAAGATAAACATTCTAGTGAAACATAGAGAGCATATGAGCTTCTAAATTTAGAAATTCACCTTCAAATTTTGGAAAAAAGAAGAAGATAAAACAAATAACTCAATTTATGAAGAGGGAACTCCTAAACATCAATATCAAGCTATTAAGAACTCTAAAACAAATTTATAAGCATGGAAAAAGGGCAAGATCAAAGAAGACCTCTTTGACTTAACCTAGCAATCAATATTCTACAGAAAGGCTTCAAGATAGGGTTTTGAAAACATCAAATAAGCAAGGCATACCATGAATCATTGTTATAGAATCATTTTTCACTCTTATGTGAATAATGATTGTCTCTTTGGCCCTAGGCACCCTTTCCTTCCAAACTTGAACAAATTCGTAAAAAACAGTGTTAAAATCCCCAAACGCGATTATGCCTAGACTTTTCCACGTATATATACAAGTTCGTTCGTACTTTTCTACGTATGCCATTTAAATCACTAAAAATATATATAAATTCCTTATTTTCGTGGTAGGGTGATGGTTATTCACTTAATTCAACCACCCCATCCCATGGCCCAACTGTTTCCAACTGCTGAAACTAATTTGAGAGGGTATAAAAGCCCCTCATGTGTATGGCCTAAAGGAGAGAGAAAATTTATAGATATTATACTCTGTTGGATCCCTATTTCAAGTCTGATGTTCCTGTGCCTCCTGCACTTCCCAAGTGTATTCAGGAAACCTTTGTTTCCTTGAATATGATCATCATCCTATATGACATCTAGTGTGCACACACCATGGAAGAATCCTAGCGAGGTGAGGGCTGGACGGATCTAGAGGATGATCTACTCGAAGGCCGTGGAAGTATTTAGGTGATCTTTCCACTTGCTATTCTTGTACATGCCATTTATAATAAAGAAGAACCGTCTTGTTCCCGAATATTCACGTGTCTATATATATGTGAAGATTGTTAGTTAAACATTCATTATTGCCCATATGATATTATACATCAACTATAATGACATCTAGGAACAATATATGTTGTACAACTAGTGTTTCGTGTTCGTTCTTTCCTGATTTCCAGGTTATGAACCATGAGGAGTTGCTAGGGGTTTGAACCCTTCAGGATCTACATCAAACGTAGGAATTTTGATTAAGTTCTACAATTGATTAAATATAGTTTTCATCATAAAAGATAGGTTAAGTGAGTCCTTGTTGAATGGTATGCCCCTAATCTGTGAAGGTTGCCGACCCAAAAACCTTTAGGGAGTTATTTCCCGAAACAGAAATGGTGACACCACTGGATATCACACTTTTTTGATTTCCCTTTGGGTTGTTTCATCTATCTTGAAGGTTTCCAACAGTATTAATCATTTTTTCCAGTTCAGTAAATATTTTTCCAGTCAGACTGAAGACCTGGTCTCTTGATCAGGCTTGACCTTTTTTATTTTTTCTTATTTACCTTTCCATACATAGTTTCTTTTCTGTATAGATGCATATATACGCTAGTTTGTGTAAAGGGACCCACGTATACGTGAGTTGACTTTACAACAGTCGCGTATGCAAGCTAGTTGTAAAACTACTAAAGTGTGTATGTTTGGGTAAATTTTGAAAATTTTGGTTTTAAGCCTTTTTGGTCTTGTCTACCTGTGGGGATTTGTTGCTATGATATATTTGAAGTCTCTGGACTGTGCTTAAAATGGTTTTATACTTTTTTATCTCTTGATTGTCTAAAGACCGGATCATTTGGTGAAATCTTCGTTTATTGTGCTTGTGATTCTGGCTTGAGCACCAAGATATTCTTCTAAAGATTCTCAGCTGTTCTGACTATTTAGGACAAAGAGATTTTGCTCATTTTCTCTTTCCTAACTTTATGAGTTGCTTTGCATCTTGATTTTTTCCTCTTTTTGCATTTGGTTTTCTTGATTTCATTGACTAGGTCTTGTTGCAATTTTGGAAGAGTCTCTTTTTTATTCTTTGGAGTCTAAGTTTTCCGCAAGTTTATGCTATTGTACTGAGTTGATTTGTTGAGTTTCTTGTCTTCCTCTTGTTCATACAAGTCCTGCTACGAGAGTAGAATAGTTGGCTTAGAGCATCTTCTTGAATTTTTGCTTGAAATTCGAAGTTGGTTTAGCTCAGTAATTTGATAGTTTCTTAGTTTTTTGAAGTCTCTTTTCTTCATAAAATTCAAAAGCCTAAAAACATTTTTTCTTTCCATTGCTTCTGTTTTGGTTCATGGTTTCTTTTCATATTTTTGAAGCCTTTTTGAAGTATTTATTCTTCGGTTCTTGACTTGATTAGGAAGGGAGTCTTCTTTTTATTTCATTCTGTTATATTAAGTCTGATTTTTGGTGTTTTTTTGAGCTGCTGATTTGGAATTATACTGGTGGACTGCCAAAAAGTGATTGAACCTTGGTATCATTAGAGATTTATCTTTTCTTTCTTAGGTCTTGCATCTTATAATTTACATGCCATTAGTAATTTTCATTAGGTGCACATAATCATTTTAGTCTTTTTCGTAATTTTTTTGTGTGGGGTCTGGTTATCTGAAAAGAAAAGTAAAATATATAGTCTCGTAGAACCTCTGTAAAAATCACTCTTCATCGAAAGGAAATCAGTGCATTTGAATATAGTTTGGTTTTCATTGGTTTCTTTTTGCGTCATACAAAAATCATTGGTTTCACTTCCATATTCCCTTGACATAAAATAATAGCCAATTAAAATAAGCGATATAAATTAAAAACAACTAGCAATTTTTGTTTTTAGTGTCATACATCAACTAGCGAGGTTGTAGGGCCTTGGATTAGGTGAGTGGAGAGTTAACTCTCCAAGGCCACTTATATTTTGAAACATAGAAGTTTATTCATGAGAAAAATCCAACACCGTTATGTGGACCAGGAAAGCTCTCCTCTAGAGAGTCAGGCACGAGGGAAAGTGTAGGCAGAGAAGAGAGATACCCCCTCTCTGATTTGCTAAATCTTGACCTAAGACTGTTCCACCCGGCTATTGATATGGATTGGTGTCCTTAGTTTCCCATCCTAGGTATCACACAGGTGACTGCGGGGGGGAATACCCATGGTAATTGAGGTAGACTTTGCATCCCTTCCAGCGGTACTTCTGGAGGGTGCCCTTGCGAAGCTCGGGTACTTGCACTGGCAAAGGCTATTGTTAGGAGGTCAACGTAACTGCCTCTGTTACCTTCGCTAGTGGATCTGGGTCATAATTACCACAGACTGCTTTCGGGAGGTCCTATTTTTCACTTTCCTGTATTTTGGTGTCCAGTCCTAATCACCTGGAGCGGAAATACTTGAAGGCCATTTGCTTGGCTGTATCTTAGGGACTTTGTAGTCAGTTCTCTTTACTCCTAGCTTGCTTAGATTTATACTTTTTTGAGTCTAATCAATATTTTAAAGTGGCTAACCAATCGATTCATCGATCGAGATGACTTCATGGGTTGTCTCCCGCGAGTGCCAAGCCTTCTTCCATAAGGAGTAGGAGCAATTCAGAAGGTGGTTATCACTCGATGTTATCTGATGTGGCGGAGAGAGATCCTCTATTAGGGATGGAAGTTTCTGTAGCTGGTCTTGGTGTTGGTGTCAGTACTGAGAGGAGTACTACACCCACCTCACAAGTTTGTTTCCAAAAGTAGAAGTAGAGGAAGTACCTCAATCTCCTGAATCGCTTCTGTCTCCTCTTTCTTATAATTCTCCGTTTATCATCGAGTACATCAGACCTGAGTCTGAGAGACATAAGATTCCTTATCCATAAAATTCTCACCTTTCGATCGCCAGGACTGGGAACATAGTTTCAGCTGTGAGTGCTGCAAGTATTCAGACTCCTCCTAAAGTTGAGGAAGAAGGCACTATTACTATATCTTCGATTCCTTCTAGTGTTGTTATGTTTGGTTCTAGTTATACCCAATCATAGGCTTCTCAATATGGTCCCTTTTGTCTTGGAATGTCCGTTAATGGAATTCCTCCATTTTCTTTTCTATTGGTGCAACTGCATCTATACCCATCTCCTCTATGGCTAGTGGATCGGCTTCTTTTCAAGGGTTCCCTTTTGGAAGTGGACATATTCCTCACTTGAATCCTTCCTTAGGGTATTTTCCTTTTACTTACCAGACTCAAAATTTTAATCTGTGGTCTGGAGGTCAAAGTTCTACTACTTTCACGAGGGGGACCTTATCTTTATGACTGTGGGGGCAGGGAATCAGTTTCTTGCTGGTCACAAATGAAATGTTCCTTTCTCTTCATCTAGTGCTTATAAAGCTTTTTCTCCCTTTTCAAATGCTTAAAAAACTTATCAGGGGGTTTCTTCCTCATTCACTACTTCAGTGGGGGGAACTCGTCAGGTTTATAGTAACTCTATGTTGGGATGGGTTCCTTCTCTGAATACTGGGTCACAAGGATTTTCCTATGGCCCAACTTTTTCTATGAATTCTTCCTGGCAACCTGGTGCCTCATCAAATCTAGGGTATTCTTTTCAGAATGTTGGAAATTCATCCTATCAGGGATGGAATTCCCAGGCTCCTCCTCATTTACCATTTTGGAAATGTTAAACTTGCCAGATTTGTCAAAATTTACTAATGATCCAATCCGGTATAGTCCAGGGTGGCCTCCAGTCCCCACCAAAATACCTTCAGATATTCCAAAATTTGAAGGAAAGAATGGAGAGGATCCGGCAGATCACATCACCACTTTTCATCTTTGGTGTTCATCAAACTCCCTGATCGATGATTCGATTAGGTTGAGATTATTTCAATTCACCTTGAATGGAAATGAAGCTAAGTGGTATATTGAGTTAACTGGGGGAATTTTTGCCACTTTTTGGGATCTGGCTACCATGTTTTTGAATCATTTTCAGTTCCGTGTTCGTTATGATGTTGGGACTAAACTCTTTGCTAATTTTAAGCAAGACAAGGCAACCCACATTTCTGATGATTCAGGAATGGTGGAGAAGGAAGAAGCTCATTAAAGCCTATATTCCAAATTAATTCCTTCTAGAATGGTTTTTGAAATCATTACAGCCAGATATTTCAAAGGATGTATCCCTGTCTGGGGTATTTTCCAAGGAACAGGCTATTTTCAGGGCCCAGCAATTGGAACTGATTTATTTTTAGTCTATAGTCCTTAATAAAATCTTGCCTGATGCTCCTCACTCCAAATTTGATTTTTCCAAAACTAAACATGGTCCTCATGGTGACGGACTAATTGGGTTGATCGATAGCAATGCAGCTAACCTACTTAACCAATTACAGCAGTTGTCCATACAATCTACTTCTTCCGGTCAGGTTGTACCTTCAGTGAAAACCTCTTCATAATATTTGTTAATAAATGATGTCCAGACATCAAACCCCAAAGGAAATAAACAATTTGAGGGGAAGAAGAAAGGACAAAATAATAATATAAAGAAGGGAAAAGATGGGAAGGGTGATGCAAATAAATCCAACGAGCATGTTGGTGACGGATAGAAGGGTAAAAATAAAGTGAATTTTCCATGCAAGTTATGTACTGGAGATCATCTTACTCACCTTCATCCTAAAATTCAGGATGTGCACTGCTTGTTAGCTCAACAGGGATCTTCCAGTTCCTAGGCTGTGTTAACAAACCCTTTTCCCCAAGGGCAACAATTAGTTATTAGCACGAATCAAAATACTGGGTCCTCCTCTGGAGGCACCCAGGAAGGGGAAACTCCATCAAACATATATATGATTAGTGCTCATGCAAATATCGCTACAAGATATTGTGATTATGGTACAGTTGAGTCTTCAAAAGCTAAGGGTACTTCTGATACTACTAAACCACTTCACATTTTGAAGCCAACTATTGAGCCCATACCTCGGATGCCGAAAGAATCTACAAAGTGAATGATAATTAATCCAAATGCCAAGGCTGCTCAAAAATATTCTATTATAGAAGATCTAGCCCAGGGCACTTGTGCTATGTCTGCTCTTGAGGTGCTCCAGTATTTTCTAGCTCAGCGAAGTGCTCTTCTTACTACTATTGGGACTGTTGATCCGAAAAACTCTCTTATGATTACATTTGATGTGACTAATTTTAAAAGAGACTCCCATATCATATGGATTTCCATATTAGATCGCCGTATCAAAGATTTAATATATTTTGAATGGTCGTTGATGAGGATGCTTCCACATGTGTGATGTCTCTCGCATGCTGGAAAGGAATCGGATCTCCTGCAGTTGTTCCATCAACCACTCTTATTACTGCATTTTGATGGTAATTCTCAGAGGCTACATGGTATTGTCCTAGCTTTACCCATCTACGTTGGGGGAAAAACTATAAATATCAAGGTTGAGATAGTTGATGCAAGCTTGGACTACAACCTTCTGTTGGGGAGAAACTTGATTTATGATATGGATGCTATTGCGTCCTCCTTGTTTTGTATTGTTTGTTTCCCTCACGAAGGGAGGATTGTCACAGTTTACCAACTGGATTGTTCTCCTGTAGACCAGAATGCCTCTACTGACTCAACTATCCCGTTGGTGGATAATGTAAAGCTACCTATTGAGAATCTTGGGGTTGGAATGTATTCTTCTATGATGGGTACTTTTGATATTCCACCTCCTTCCATTCATATAAATGTAATTTCATCCTCCAGGGCTCCTATTCAAAGAGAGTTCTTTTGAACTCATTATTTTTCGGATCCTTGGACCTTACCTTCCCCTACTTCCACATTAGCGGAAGGTCAAGCAGGTGGAATGGCATTTCCAATGTCTGTAGCAGAGATTTCTTATAAGTCCATTGTTGAATCTCTAGAATCCATTCCTTTTTCTCTTTCACGAAAGGAATCGGATGGAAATGTGGCTCCGGCTTGGACACTTCCTTCTTCTTGTACCCAGGATTGCCTAGTACCATTCTTCCATCTAAAGAGGCTATCTTGGAAGATATGACTGGTGTAGATAGACCATCGGATGATTTTCATCATTGGTCTTACTTTCTACCAGAATTGATGAAGTTGAGTCCCGTTTTCCAAGTCCTCAGTCTTCTAGTCCTGTTCACCCAGTCTTGAACCCTTTAGCACCAACACAGATATTTTCTGAAGGGAACATGGCTGTGATTTCTCGGACTATCCCGATGAAAATCTCCAGGAATCCCAACGTTATCGAGAATGTTTTCATCGGAGCTGAATGTTCCCATGAAGAGATTAAAATTTACACTAATCTCTTTAGGAAGTTTATGGATGTGTTCACTTGGTCTTATGAGGAAATGCCTCGTATAGATCCATCTATTGTCCAACATGAGATCAAGATCTATGAAAATGCTAAGCCTTTGAGGAAAAAGCTTCATTCAGTCAACCCTAGGAAGGCTGCAACTATCAAAGCTGAGGTAGAGAAGCTGCTCAAGGCGTGATTCATTTTCCCTATTCCTTTGACTGAATGGGTTTCAAATCTAGTCCTGGTGGACAAAAAAAAAGGAACAATTCACGTTTGCATTGATTTCAGAGATCTTAATAAAGCATTTCCAAAAGATAATTACCCCACACCATTCATAGATCATATTATCGATGAGTGTGCAGGAAATGCAATTTTATCCTTCATAGATGGTTTTTCTGGATATAATCAAATTACTATCCATCCTGAAGATCAGCATAAGACTGCCTTTATTTGTCCCTGGGGTACCTTTGCTTACAAAAAAATTCCTTTCGGCCTTAAAAATGTTGTAGAAACATTTCAGCGGGACATTTCATAAGCCTTCCATGACATCAAACATATTATCGAGGCATACTTGGATGATATAGCTGCTCGTTCTCACAAGAGAATTGATCATCCTTCTCACCTCCGTCAAGTATTGAACGATGTCATTTTTATAAGATAAGGTTGAATTTGAACAAGTGTGTTTTCGTAGTCACATCCTGTCTATTGTTGGGGTTTATTGTGTCTACGCAAGGGATTCAGGTAGATCCCTTCAAGGTTAAGGCAACACTTCGGGTTGCCTCCCCCATCATCTATTTGTCAACTTCAAAGTCTATAAGGAAAATCCAATTTTATATGGAGATTTATCGTAAATTATGCCAAGATTACAAGATTATTCATGAGATTATTAAATAAAGGATTCCTACTTTTGTGGGATGAATTTTCTCAACGCTCATTCGATGCTTTGAGAAAGGCATTGACCTCTACTCCTATCCTGATTCCACCTAATTATAATAGGGATTTCCTCTTGTATCTCGCAGCAGCAGAATCTACTATTAGTATGATTCCGGTTCAAGAGGATGATGCTCTTGCTAAGAATGTGATACACTACCTTATTCGAGGCTTGGTAGGACCTGAACTTCGGTATTCTCCAATAGAGAAGCTTGCTTTAGCAACTGTCCATGCTGTGCAGCGGCTCAGACATTATATTCTTCTTCGAAAAACTTATGTTTTGGCACCAATCAATCCATTTGAGTTTGTTCTCAGTAGGCGAGTGATTGGGGGCATATAAAATTGGTGGATTGTGATTTTCCAAGAATTTTATCTTGATTTTATGTCTGCCAAGTCCAATAAATCATTAGTTTTCGCAGAATTAATTTCTGAGTTGCCCTGTGGAGAGGATATAATTTATGACGAATCCTTTTCGGATGAGCATCTTTTTCTCATCTCTTCACAGGATTCTTGGTATGGAGATCTCATTGTATATCTTCATACTGTGAAGTTTCCTTTAAAATTTTTGAAAGATGAGCACCGTAAGTTACGTCACCTGGCTAAAAATTACTTGATCATTGGTGATACTTTATACCGTCGAGGGCTCGATTTGATCCTAAGAAGTTGCTTAACTCTTGAATAAGTTGAAGTTGTGCTGAATTATTGCCATAGTGGAGCTTGTGGTGGTCATTTATCTGGGCTTGCTACAACCCAAAATATCTTGCGTGCCAGATACTTTTGACCTTCAGTTTTCAAAGATTGTATTGAATCAGTCAAACGGTGTCATTTATGTCAAGTATATACTCGAATATGCATGCTCATATAGCTCCACTCTGCCCAGTTATCACTGTCGGTCCTTTTACAAAGTGGGGTATTGATTATACTACTTGTAACTGACCTTCGGCTAAAGGTCACAACTACATTATTGTAGCAGTAGAATACTTCACAAAGTGGTTCGAGCCTATCCCTAATTTTAGGAATGACAGTGAGACAACATCTCTTTTTCTCTTCAATCAAGCTATTGCTCATTTTGGTATTCCTAAAGAGATTGTCACTGATCATGGAAGTCATTTTTAGAACAATATGATGGCTGAGTTAGCTCTCAAATTGGGTTTTCGGCTAGAGAATTCCTCTCCTTATTATCCTCAAGCCAATGGGAAAGTGGAAGCCGTGAACAAATCCTTGAAAACCATTCTTCAACGGAAAATTGATAAAGTTAGATCTAGCTGGCACATTATGCTATACCCTGCACTTTGGGCATACCGGATGTCATTCAAGACTGCAACTGGTTTTACTCTGTTCCAACTAGCTTACGAGTTGGAATCAATATTTCCCATTGAGTGTGAGATTCCTTCTCTTAAGTTGGCTATAGAACTTCTTCTTGACACTTCGAGTCTTGAAGAACGCTTCCTTCATCTGGAACATCTTGATGAGGAGCGTCGAGATGTTTCCACGATGAATGAAGCACATAAGAAATGGGTCCAATTTCACTATGACAAAGCGGTCAAACCTAGGGTTTTCTATGAAGGCAACTTTGTTCTAGTTTATGCCCAGGAGAAGGATGCCTTGGGGGTATGTAAATTCAAGTCTATGTGGTATGGCCCCTTCATCGTTAAAAATTTCGTTAAAAAAGGAGCTTATACCTTGGTTGATTTTGAGGGAAATGAGCTGGTGGAGCCCAGAAATGGGCTCTATTTGAAAAGGTATTATGCCTAGGCCTTTGCCTGACATCTTGATTTTTGTATATTTTTTTTGTTTTTTGTGTTTGTACATATCTGATTTTTCAGTCTATGAGGTGATGGTGATGATTTTTGATATTCATTGGCAAGTTGTATTGGATATCATGAGTCATTATGGTTTCACTGATGGTGCTAGTAGACACACTCGGAACTTAGCTTCCATGGCTTGGGTACTTTATTATGCATCTGGCCAACTATTAGTTTCAAGATGGGTTTGCATTGGTGCTATTTCCAATAATGTAGCAGAATACACTCCATTCATTTCTCTACTTTCAAAAGCAATATCTTCGGGTGTAGATTCGTTGGTAGTATTCTTGGACTCCCAGTTGGTGGTGTCACAATTGAAAAATATATATCGGGTCTGAAATCCTTTCTTGTTTCAATTGTTTTTTAGGGTTCATTTATTACAAAGATCATTTCAATTTATAACGTTTATTCACATTCCTTGAGCTAACAATCACATGGTAGATTCATTAGCTAATCAAGCAATTGACTGGCATACTATTCATTCAATGCTTTAAATAAAATCATCAAAATCATCATACATTTTCGCACATTTGTTTCATCGCATCATAAATCATTGTATATATCATCAGAATGTACAAAAACTATAGAAAAATTTGGATCCATCTGTCCTCCAAAATTAGGGCTTATGCCTGATCATGTTCAGTTTCAAAAATATAATACAATCATCCAACCAAATCTATGATCTCTGTCCAACATTCGTGTTTCTATAGAACACAATCACAGTAGCCACACGGCATAATAACCACATGCAGTCTCGTGGTACCCCAACTACACGTCTCTGGATAGCCTCAAGTAAGTCTTCTACTGTAGACATAGGCACTTGGTGATTCAAACTCTCCAAGTTTCTCTAAATGGCGTGTAGAGTCCTACCAAGGTCTTCAGCATCTGCTTTTCCTCTGCAATGTTTGTTCTGTGGGTATCCTTCAATACGAACTGGTCCCATATCTGTGTCATGGTCATATAATTTTGTAATACATTTGGAATCCAATCAAAAACATGTTTTTTTAGTTTTTCACAAATATTGAAAAAATCAATCAAATATTGCAATCTTACCAATCGCACCCCATGCTGCACTGGGTGGAAGGACTAAGTCTGCAACATCACAAAAATCCATCCCAGCATAGGGATAGTCATCCACTTCAATAATCTGTTCTTCCCACCATTGGAAGAACTCATCATCCCATGTAGTTTGGGGAACTTTACTTCCCCCTAGTCTCTTCATCAGATCAGCCCATCAGGCTATTCTTTGGTCTCTAGGGTTACTAATGGATGAGATCACTTTGGGTCGAAGCCTGGGAATCTTCTCAAAGAATAATGTCATCAATATGGTTCCATACCCTAAATGCATAGTTTTGGCTTTCCAGATGGAGGTCAGTTGCTTCTTCATCTTGGTCAGAAGAGTTGTACACCAATCAAAGAGATGCACTAAGCATTCCACAGCTATACTCATTTTCGTTCTCGATGCCTGGTCCAACGAAGCAGATCCTGCCACCCTGCCAATGGTATAGAGGATAATTTTCATGTGCAGCTCTGTTAGATGTTTGATTGCAATTTGAGTCACTACTTTTTGAGACTCCTCTACACAATAGACATCGATGTAATCTTCGACTGGAAGCCCTCCCACAGGCCTTCCATGCAAATCTACTGGATCTCCTCTACGGGAGAGTACAGTAATAAAATAAATGTATTTGACCTTTATGTGTATAGGTATTTGATCAATCACGAAACAAACCTTCTTCAGTTCCCAATGATTTACTAGCATTTCAAGTAACTGGACGTTACTTTTCATATTTTGCATTTTGAAGAATTTGAGTAAACCACAATTTCGGAGAATATTGAGTGAATTTTGGTCCCCCATGACCTCTTGATCAATGGCACTATGGTAATGTTCTCTCCAAGAGATAGTAATCCTACAAAAAATCATTAAATTTATCATTAGGTTCATTTTTTGCAATCACAGTCTCCATATACGCGACTTCCCTTTTGGACAGTCGTGTATCATAAGCGGGTTCATCCACATGAACCGGCGTATCCGCAGAATGATAAATCAAAACAAATCATTTCCACGATGAAAAATAAAAAATTTTAATCTATAAATGGATGAAATTAATCATAAAGATGAAGTTAAGGCTTACCTGACTAATCCGGCGAAGTTTGACGGCTGTTTGCTCCTAATTTTAAGAAAGAGGTTTTTTCTCCAGAGATCTTTTCTCCAATTTAGCAGGGTAAAAATGGACCAAATGTGAGGTAAAATGTGTATTTATGCCCAGAATTTGAAATTTTTTGCAAAAATTCATTATGCTTTGTTTTCACATCTGTATTAAGCCACATAACCCAGTTGCTTGGAAGTTTTGGGATGGGTATATTTTCAGGTAAATTTTGTTGACTTTGATATTTTTCCAGTTTTTGAAACCATGACCGCTGACCTGTCATGGCAGGAATGTGATCTACACTGGTATATAGGTTAGGTAATCTAGTTTTTGTTGCATTTTGAATTCTAGCCTCCATTTTTATCACTTGCCATAGGGTCGATCCCATCATGTCCTGAGTACTCAACCCATTTCACTCGCCGATTATTTAACCATGACTTGGTGGTAGAGCCTTCCTTTACATGGGCTTCCTAGTTAGTTCCTCGCTAGAATTTTTTGCCCATGCTACACTTTATGTAGGCTTGGGAGTCCTCTTTAGTCCCACCATGACTTATATATTGAAGCTTCATTCTTCTTCTTCTTCATTCTCATTTTTCTGGCTATTACCTTAGAGGCTCCCTGGCGTTCTTCAGTTGCATTACTGCATTGCATGTTGACTACTTGTTTATCTTTGCCTTTAGATGGCTTCATTTGGACTCGATGTTTAAGCCATATTTTGACCTTGACTCTCTGTAAAAAGTTAGCCATTGCAAAGCACTTAGCTATCGCAACTTGACACCCTTGTTACCCATGGCTAGAACACTCCTTTGACTATCGCTTACCAGTTTCTGCCACCTTGCATTGAGCATAGGATTATTCATATCCCAAGAAATAGTGCATATGTTTCTTGATACTCATTCTATCCATTGTACCATAGAATTCTTTTATTCTTTTTCGAGCTTATTATATGAAAAAGATAAAAAAATCAAATATGTTAAAAAGAGCGGGAACCATATGTTACTTCATATTTTGATGGCATTTACAGTATCAGTTTGTTTCCCTTGAACAAAGCACATACCGCTATGTCTTTTCCTCATTTGGGATGGTTTTAGTTTTTCCCTAGGAGTTTCCATAACCTTGTTTCATGAGTCAGTTCTCCTGTGGTTGGTTATCTCTTCCAATCATATGGAGAGTTTGTTTTTGGCTTCTGCATAACAAACTTATATAGTGTCATTCTTTACTGCCATGGTCATCATGTTTTGTTCTTTTGTTCAAGAGAAGTTAACCTTGAGTCAACCATTCTACGGTGTCTCTTGACTTACTATTCAGGCCTTCTCAGTTTTGTCAATATCTTGTACTATCACATCAGATGTTTGGTCCTATGCTCGTTGGTTCCTTCACTCTAATTCATCTGATTCCGTCCAAATCATGGCCTGTGGGTTACACTCGTGCTGGAATGATGTGGGATTCCTCAATTCATTCCTTCCAAAAGATATTTTCCCATCGACTCTGACTCATTTCTATAGGAATAAGATCTAGATTATTTTTGTCAGTACCTTAGGGTTTGCAATCATTAGTGATAGAATCTTTGCCGTCGACAGTGGGGATTCATTATTGCCTCCTGATTGATAGATTCTTACATGTGTTTGACTTCAGCTCATTTATTCGCACTTGTTAGATTGTACTGGGGCACCCTGACACTCATTATCATTATTGGTGGGTTGTCTCACATTTGTTAACGGTTTACATTATTGACCGGTAATCAAATGATTTCTCACATGGTTGACTTCAGCTCATTTATTCCCATTGTGTAAAATTGTGCCATAGTGATCGGTGAAGACCTCGGATTTGCATCAAAATTATTTGGTTCACTATTGACATTTCATCTAGCTTATGCTAGTGACACCATCCACTCTTATATGTTGCAGTCTTAGTACATTAGCATCTTATATGTTGGCCCCCGAGTTGCATGATTGTACCATTTTTTCCACCTCTTATGATTTGGTACCTGGTGATTCAGTTATTTCAGTGATCAGATATCTACTACAACATCATTGATCAGTATTCTATATGTGATACTTGTACTTAATTTTTCAACTTGTACTTCCAGGCAATGCTCAGATGATTCACTATGTACTTTCCAGTTCGGTTATACTTGTACAAATTTTGGATATATAGACATGATTTTCTTTCACTGAGCATGGGGATGCTTCCTTGAGACATGAGTTGACTCTCTCAATTCTTTCATTGGTTAATGACAGGCTAAAATCTGGTGATGTTCTCTCTTGCCTTTGCAAGGTTCTTTCTATGCACATAATATATTTCGGCCATGATGTACCCCTTCTGACCTCATATATTAGGGGGCATCCGTTATAGCATCATTTTTCACTCTCATGTGAACAATGATTGTATCTCTGGCCCTAGACACCCTTTCCTTCTAGACTTGAACAAATTCATAAAAAACAGTGTTAAAATCCCCATACGCAATTATGCCTAGACTTTTCCGCGTATATACGGGAGTTCGCTCGTACTTTTCCACGTATGTCATTTAAATCACTAAAAATATATATAAATTCCTTATTTTCGTGGCAGGGTGATGGTTATTCCCGTAATTCAACCACCCTAGCCCGTGGCCCAACTGTTTCCAACTGCTGAAACTACTTTGAGAGGGTATAAAATCCCCTCATGGGTATGGCCTAAAGGAGAGATAAAATTTATAGATACTATACTCTGTTGGATCCCTATTTCAAGGCTCATGTTCCCGCGCCTCCTGCACCTCCCAAGTATATTCAAGAAACCCTTGTTTCCTTGAAGATGATCATCATCCTATATGACATCTAGTGTGCACACATCATGGAAGAATCCTAGCGAGGTGAGGGTTGGACGGATCCAAAGGACGGTCTACTCTAAGTTCATGGAAGGATTCAGGTGATCTCTCCACTTACTATTCTTGTACATTCCATTTATAATAAAGAAGAATCATCTTGTTCTCGAATATTCACATGTTTATATATGTGTGAATATTGTTAGTTAAACATTCAATATTGCTCATATGATATTATACATGAATTATACTGAAATATAGGAACAATATATGTTGTGTAACTAGTGTTTGGGTTCATTCTTTCTTGATTTCTAGGTTACGAAGCACGAGGAGTTGCTGGGGGTTTGAACCTTGTGGGATCTACACCAAATGTAAGACTTCTGGTAAGTTCTGCAATTGATTAAATCTAGTTTTTAGAATAAAATATAGGTTAAGTGAGTCCCTCTTTAATGGTATGCCCCTGATCTGTGAAGGTTTCTGACCCAAAAACCTTTAGGGAGTTATTTCCTGAAACAATCATACTTCTAAGCTAGCATACCATGTTGTGAAGCTAGCTCCAAAAATAGAGGAAAAGAGATATCAATGCCTTAGAAATAAGCCACTTCGTGGGGGCAACCTCCAATACATTACATGAATGAAATATTCTTGGCTGATACAAATTACAAAACCTCCTTTCTATATATAGGAGTCCATGGGCCATAATGTAATCCTAGTGGGGCCACAATGTAATCCTAGCCGACCTAAAAATAATAATTTAAGGGAAAAATAATAGCAATACGGGGGCTACAGGGGTACAATAATAACAATAAGGGGGTTACACTAGAAACAATAAGGGACTATACTAGTAATATAGGGACCTAACATGCCCCTCTCCTTCAAAAAAGTGTTGTCCTCAGTGCTTGAATTGCTCTGGGTGCTTCTGTATAAAATTCTCATCCTCGCATGTAGAATCTTTAGTGGGTAAGTTCTTCCATTTGATGAGATACTCTGAAATTGATCGATTCCGTAGCTGTCGAGTTCTTGTTTCCATGACCGCTTCAAGTTCCAATATGATTTTTCCTTCGTCATCAAGTTCCGAAAATATTGTTTGAACTGGAGGATTTTCACCTATAACCTTCTTTAAGCATGAAACATGGAAAATTGGATGCACTCGTGAAGAAGCAAGAAGCTCCAATTTGTATGCCATAGTACCAATATTTTGCAACACCTTGTAAGGACCATAATACTTTGGCGATAATTTATTATCCTTCTTAGCTTGCTTGAGGGACATTTGTTTGTATGGTTATAGCCATAAAAATACCCAGTCTCCTACATCAAAACTTGTCTCACTGCAATGTTGATCTGCCTGTTGTTTCATTCGATTTTGTGACAAATTTAGGTTATCCTTTAAGAGTTGGAGAACTTTTTGTTGATGCTCGATGTGATCTCCCACTTCTTGAACCTACGAATGTTCTCTTAAAGATGATGTGATGGATGGTGGATGATATCCATAAAGTGCCATAAATGGGGTCATTTTTCTTATAGTATGGAAGGAAGTGGTATACCACCAATCAGTGAGAGGTAACCGCTTGACCCATTGTGTTTGTTTATCAGATACAAAACAACAAAGATATCCTTCCAAACATTTATTTACTATCTCAGTTTGAAAATCAAATTGAGGATGATAAGATGAGCTATGAGCTAATTGAGTACCCAAACAAGAAAATAACTTCGTCCACAAATTTCCAGTAAAAACGGGATCTCTGTCGCTCACAATAACCCTTGGGTGTCCATGTAGCTTTTGAATTGTTTCCATAAATGTCATAGCAACTGTACTTGCTTTAAATGGATGAGATAATGCATAAAAGTGTGCTTACCTGGTAAGTCTATCAAATACCACCATGATGACACTCTTTCCTTCGTAATTAGGTAAACCAGTGATAAAATCCATTGAAATCTCCTCCCAACGTTGACTTGGAATGGATAAAGGTTGTAGAAGTCTCAGGATCTTAATTGTCTCAACTTTATTCTGTTGGAAAACTAAACATTCTGCCACAAAATTTCGAATATCAAATTTAAGGCCATCCCAAAAATATTTTTTCTTCACCCTATGGTAATTTTTTAAAAATCTTGAGTGTCCTCCTAAAGGAGAAGTGTGCAAGTCCAAAAGAATATTTTGTTTTAGTTGGGAATTATTTCAAATATATAAGCGATATTTGTACCATAAATAATCATTTTTCAAACTAAATGCATCAGATGTACTAGGATCTTGCTGCAACTTTTGAATGAGTGTCCATATTTCTTTGTCCTTCTTCCATTCATCTCTTGCTTCGGTTATCCAATCTGGTTGGATAATAGAAATGGCACAAAGCAATGCTTCCACCTCTTCATTCTTTCTTTAGAGTGCATCTGCAACAACATTAAGCTTCCCTTTTTTGTAGATTATTTCAAAGTAATAACCCAACATCTTTGTGACCCATTTTTTCTGTTCTTCTGAAGATAGTATTTGTTCCAAAAAGTGTTTAAGACTATCATGATCAGTTTTTAACTTGAAGAGTCTTCCCATTAGTTAAGTTGGCCATTTCTTTAGTGCATGCATTATTTCTAACATTTCATTCTCATAAATAGGTTTCTATAAATAATTTCCTTTGATTGGATAACTTTCAAAAGTAATGGGTCTTCCTTCCTGCATTAAAATAGCACCAATTCCATTTCCTGAGGCATCACATTCCACAATAAAGGATTTTGTGAAGTCTAGCGTAGCTAAGACTGGTGCTAGGCACATTGAGTCTTTAAGATGTTCAAAGGCCTTAGTTGCTTCAAGAGTCCATGAAAATGCATCTTTCTTCAATAATGTTGTTAGAGGTGCTGCTATTATCCCATAATTCTTAACAAACTTGTGATAATACCCTGTTAGCCTGAGAAATCCTCACAACTGCTTTATGGTTGTGGGGACTTTCCATTCCTTAGTGGCTCTAATTTTGTTAGGGTCTACCTTAACACCCTCGTGAGATACAATATGACCCAGATATTCCACCTCTTGTACTCCAAAGTAACATTTGGATGTTTTTGCATATAATTGTTTCTCCTGCAATAGTTTGAGCACCCTGTCAACATGTTCAACATGATCCTTCTGTTGTGGATCATTATCTACATATCCTTTTTATATTTCATTTTGAAATTTTAAAAGAAAAAAATAAAAATAAAAAATAAGAATGCGAAAATATGCTATAGTATGAAGTCTTTAATACTTTAGCATAAAAAAGAGAGGAATGCAATGCATTTCCATTTTTATTTTGAAGCGGTCGTCAACCTTAGGTTGATATATATATATATTTTAAGGTTAAGACCCGAGCAACTTCCCGAGCGGAAGTTGCAATCATACATAAAAGCTTATGGATATGCAATTGCGGGGGGTGAATTAGCCCGACGGTTATCAAAACCCGACCCCCCGCAGTTGACCGGTCAAATCATAGAAACGTTGTGATCAACGGTTCAGATTAAATACGGGGGGTATGGATCGAACTTCTCCGCCGTACTCACAGACCCCCCGCATGACGTCATCAGCTGAGATGGAAGACAACTGTCATCCACTATCAACTATTTCTCCGCGTCACTCCTGCATTTATTATGGTTTCCGTAGCCTGTAAAAGGGATTCTTCTATCCCGTTTGGATTTATTTGTGACTGTTCGCCCTGTTTATCCGCGTCCCGCCACCTTTGAATTACCCATTGCCTCGCGAATTGCTTTCAAATTCCTGTCAGCCATGGCCAAGAGAACATCGTTGTATGGTTCATCAAGTCTCAGTCCCCTCCTAGATAGCGAGAAAGATGTTCATGATACCACGTCGTCCGTCAACCACCCTCTCTTACATTACCAAGTAACCCTGAACACTGACAAGTCCCCTGTGTTCTCTGCTATGAAAAGTTTGGGTGTGTTGTCTGCTTGTGTTCCGAAAACTCATTTCTTCCCCGAATTCATTTTTTGGTTAGTTTCGTCCATGTACCCTGGCAAGTGTTTCATTATGAATTCTCAGGGGGAAAATATCCTGCAGGTTTCAACACAATTAATGCGTCAAGCATTATGTTTTCCAGAAGATGAGTCTCCATTGGAGTTCTCCGAAGATTCGTTGGTTCAATATTTCGAGGAGCTTTCAAATGAAGAGTTTAATTGCTGCATGTCATTTTTGATACCAAGTCCAGAGAAAACTCAATTTGAAGCAGGAAAGTTCAGTTTGGAGGCGTTCAATGTTCAGTATAGGCCAGTTCTTAGCTGCATTACGGAAATTTTGGGAAGAGATGATGATCACGAAATTGATAAAGCAGTCTTGGGAATGTTCACTCTGATGATGAAACCAGGTGTGGTGCTAGACATCCCGTCTTTCTGGCAAGAATTAGTAAACTCCCAATTGATCTCCTTCCCTCTAACAGGTTTTTTCAGATTTCCATCATTGGTAGTCTACTTATTTTTATATCAAAATGTTGAAGAGTTCATGAGTGTTGGTTTAAATATAATGGATAGTAATAAAAATAAGCAGTCAGTTTTGCTTTAGACCGATATGGTTAGGAATGAAGAGAACGAAGCCGGGCTGTTTGAATTTGATGACCATTTCATGTCTACTGCTTATAAAATTCTGAATGGAACTCTTCCTCCATGCTTTCTGCCAAAGGCCCAGGAGTTCTTACAGTTATGACCCAATTGTAAATTTGGAGATTGGTTTATATTTGAAGATTACTCTGAGATAAGGCTGTATGTAGTTAGTATTGAGCCCTATAGGCTCCCAACCCTTGTTCCCATGAGACTTTTTGCTTTGGAATTTATAAGGCAAAGTCTTAATGTAGATCAAGTTCATTTTCTGCCCATGAAGAAAGGATTGCTGTACAAGTTGCCTATGAGTGTAGGCCCTTTTGTTGTCAATACAAGACAAACTTTTAAAGAGGCATCAAAAATATTGGAAGGGACACAGTTGTTGTTGGGAGAGAAATGGCCCTATGATCCACATGGAATAATTTCTCAAAAAAGGGTCGAGAATGGGTATGTTGCATTTACTCATGTAAGTAAATCGTATTTGGAGAAACTGGCTAATCCAGGAGGGTCAAGTTCAACAAAGACCAGTATTCAAACACCTGCAATTTTGGGAAGAATGAGCAAAAGAGGTAGAGAGGATGTTATTTAAATCGATGATGAGGAGCCCCGAGAGGAAAAAAGGACCAAACTAGCAGAAGACCATTCCTCCAAGTCACCTGGTTTTACTCTCCAGGTCAATGAAGAACAAAATTTCCCTTCATCTCCTAATAGACAGGAACTTCACTTGGAGAAGGCTCCCTCCATGAAGCAAGTGTTCACACAGATTGAGGAAAGGAACCAAAGGATAAAGGCCAATATAGAACCACAAGCAGAGCACAATATACCTGCTGACCAAACCAGATTATTGACTGTGATGGATCTGGAGAAAGATCAGTTTAAGATGGCTCTGTCACATCCGACAGGAATGTCCCTTGGACCTTCGGGCAGCTTTAAGGAGTTAAATATAGTCATGGATGTTAAAAAAATCCCCTTGTGGGACAAAATGAATCTTCACATGTAGACAAGTCAGCTGATTGTAAATGATTTGAGCAGGACCAATGCTACAGCAGTCAAGACTGAAAATATGCTTGCAAAGGTCATCAAACAATGCAAAATGGATAAAGCTAATGCCAGGGCATTAAAAACTTAGAATGAAGAGCTGAAGAAGATCATTATGAAAATCGGCGTGGATCCAAGTGATAAAGACGCAATTCAAAAACTTATGAAAAGTGCAGAAGCAGAAATATCTTCATTAAGGAAAAAATTGAAATTGCCAGCTATAGAGCACTCATTGGCGGCCGAAGTAGCTGAGGTTGAAAAGGAGAAATATGAATTGTGACAGCAGTTGATGAAGAAGGACGAAGAACTCAATAAGGTAAAGCAGACTGCTATAACCTTACAGAATCAAATCGAGAACCATACTTGTACTTTTGATTTTTCTGCAGGTGGAGCTGATCCTCAAGCCCAGGTTGTTCAGCTAAACACAGAATTAAAGATGGAGGAAAGAGATTGTAAACAAGCCCAGTCAGAATTGGCCACAGTTATCAAGATGATGCAAGGATGGGAAGGAAAAGCACATGAGAACGAGCAGAAACTACAGAAAGCTGAGGATGAGATCAAAGAGCTCAAGGAGAAATTGAAGGGAAATATTTTCCTTATCAAAGCTAAGGATATCATCTGGAACGAGATCATTTCAGAGATGCAGTCAAAATGGGATTCCATGAATATAATTGCCAAAGAGAAAAACATTGTTTCAGAGCATGAAAAGGAGTTATTATCGGAGAAGCAGGCCGCTATTAAAAGATCGAATTCGGCCAGAAAATTCATAAATTTTATTAATGCCAAGACCGATGAAGAGCAGAGATATGGGGATACAGGATAGGTACTTTGCGTCAAGAGGTAAACAAAATGATCATCAAAAATGACCTTCAAAGGCCCCAGAGAAGTGTTGTGAATTAAAGAGACAATTAAGAAATTTGATATTTCATTTGAAAAGTTGACGAGAACAAAGCCTGTTCCTCGTGTCGATGAGAGAGGGGAGATTATGTCTCGGGTAAATTCTATGAAGACCGGCTGATACGCAAAGTAGCAGATGTATTTACGAGAAGACACAGACCTTGAAGGGAGAAACGGTATTTAATTTCTTTCATAAAGGCATTTTCTTACCAAGATGGTGAAGACATTGTTTTGTTGCACCTTACTCACAACAAAGAAAGTACAGCGTACACCGTAATATCATCATTAAAGAATGCTTCCAAGGACTCGTGATAAGTCTGGAAATAATGCAAAGATTTTCTATGGACAACAATATTAAAGGAACTCACCACTCGGCCCACAAGAATGTTTCAAAATTACCAACAACAAGGAGATACCATCGTTTCAGACACTGGCCCTTTAGATTAGGGATTGTCACATTTTATTATGTTTTAAATGCGCTCATGTAAATGTAATAGAACTATACGAGGCATGTACCTCCACTAGGTGAGCAAGCATGTGCTTAGAGTTATTAGAATCGTCGCCATCGAAATCATTTTGATCATATTGTATTTAAAGACAATGGAAAGAAGGAAGAAGGTTCCAGTTTTGGACCTTGAAGGCTAATTTTGTACTAAACAATATTGAATGAATGAAAAAGTTTTGCAAGTTTTCAGCTATTCCATCTGTGTTGAAGAGTTTTCCTTGGTTTTCATTTCATTTTCACATCTCTGTGAATAAAGTAGAGTGATTTGAGCAGCAGTCTCTTGATATTTATGTATTCAAGAGTTAAACATCCTTAACAAGCGCTCCTCTATTTTAGATTATTTTTTACTCGGTACTTCTTCGTAGATTTTATAATGGTAGTTTCCTGTTTTAAACAGTATGGCAAATTAAAATCCTTTTCTTTCTTCGTCTTCCATTTGCTCACTAACATAAAGGAACATGGCATTGCAGTAACTTGTAAAGATTTGATATTTGGGAACATAATATTAATATTTGAAGGTTTAATAAACAGCAGGACAATAAATACACTTTTTGTGACATAATCTTTAATGTCTTGAGCACGGATTCTTGTACACAACAAGGAATTGTTTCTCAAGGAACAACATTAATTGGCGCTGCTGTTGTGAACGAAGAGTTGAAGATTTTCCTTTGGTTTTGTTTTTACATTTCCTCCGGTTGTTCATAGAGTAGGAAATAGTACGTCGTGATTGTTTGAAAACAGCTCTGCTCCCAAGAAACCTCACATGAGGTCAGATACCTCTCAGCAAATGGCTCTCTGCTTTGTCAACCCTAAGAAGCTTGTTTCAAAGAAGGGCCAAAAACCAAAAATAACGAATTCCCCTGAAGCTCTGCTGCTTTCGACGACGGTTCAAGTTCTCATCCGAAAATCTTCCGAGAAACTCATTTTCTCGAGAAGGAGAAGAATCATCACCATCACCCATTCATTTTAAGAACCACATTCGACAATCTTTGGGTTTGTATCTTTCCTTTGTAAACTCAGCCACATCACAATTTTAACGAGCTCTTCAAGTTGTTCATGGTCAATTCCCATATCGGTTTGTTCCCTCACTCATCTTTTCTAGTGGTATTCTGGTATTCATTTACCCCCGCTCAAGGAACGATTAACCGAGCGTAAACACGCGGTCTGCCTTTGCTTTCTTGATGAACGAGATATGCCATTAAATATACATAACCTTGCGCAGTTTGCCTAAGGAGTATCTTGAAGTTACTCCCTAGATTCTTAGTGAAGATGAAATAACTGCAGAACAGCACCTGCCCCTGTTTTGCACTTTTGCAGAGAATTTAAATGTTGAACATTTAGATGTTGTCATGAGACTTTTCGTTCAGTCTCTGAGTGGAGAAGCAAGGAAATGGTTCAAAGGATTACAGAATGGTTCCATTAATGATTGGGAGGCCCTGGAAAGACGTTTCATTGAGAGATGGGGTGAAAAGAGGGACCATGGTTATTCTTTGACTGAATTTAATGCCATTAAGAAAAAGTCCGATGAAAATATGAACGATTTTGTTAAAAGATTCAACAAATTGTATAATAGTTTACCTGCTGAAATGAAACCCTCCTATTGAGCATCTCTGTTTTGGTGGCACCAAAATTGAGACTTCATTTTCACGGCGAGGAAAGAAGGTCTACCATTAGAGCAGTTCAAAATGATGCTTTCAGAATTGAAGCTAACATCACATTGCTGATAAAGTTTAGGATAAAAATGCTAAAGAAAAAGAAGGCACGGCTCAGATCGAAGATTGAAGAATTTATGACTAAGGACATAAAAATCAAATAAATTGGTAAAAGTTGAGAAATAGATAGTAAGCATAACGAAGACAAAATGAGGGTTTTCGTCCACAATTCAACATTTTATAGGTCTACACGGAAGAAAGAAAGGATCAAGATCAGGTGCAAGCACCTTTGTACATAGAAGCAGCCCCGTCCCGTTCAGCAGATGAGGATGACGAGAGAGAATATGATGCTCGAATTTCTGCTGTGTATATGGAAGACGATGAAACAGAGGAAGAGACCGATGAAGAAGGGGAGAAGGAAGAGGAAGAAGCTGATCTGTCTTTTGATCAAGAAGAGATGGATGATTACTGTAAACAATTCACAGATTTTATACAATTTGAGTTGCATAAAAAGTATGATTTGAGGTCAAAAAAGAGGTTGAGGACGCAAGATAATGAAGAAAAAGAATCAGAAGTAACCCCTACTCCAATGGCGACTCCATTACAGAAGGGAAAGCACCAAGCTGAAACATCCCAGACGAAGGATAAAGATTCTAACATTTTGGAGAAAGTGGTTACGGTTTCTAATCAGAATCTAAATTCCAAAAAATATCAAGAAGAACCTGAAAAGTTGACAAAATCAAATCAAACTTTCAGTTTATCGAAAGAGTTAGAAAAAGTGAAAATACAAGTACCTCTTCTTGAACTCATAAAAACACCGGGTTACAAAAAAGAAATCGTTGAATTTATCAATCTGTCTCAACCTGACAAAGTGAGCGATACAGTGAATCTGCAGGAAGAAAACCCAGTGGTGACATTTGGACCTCATGTGGAAGAGGTAGATTCATCTGTTCCTCCTTTTTATATATCTCTTCTCTTGCATGATTTCGTGTTGCACAATTGTATGCTAGATTCTGGCGCATCACACAATCTAATGCCGTTGAGTGTGATGAAGGAGTTAAATTTACAAATCACCAAGACATACAGAGATATTTATTCCTTTGACTCGAAGAGGGTTAAATGTGTAGGTCTTATTAAAGATATGGTTGTCTCATTGGCTCAAATCCCAGCCAAAAGTATTATGATGGATGTTGTAGTAGCAGATATTCCAGCCAGGTTTGGTATGTTATTATCTAGATCATGGGGGGCAAAGCTCGGAGGAGTTTTGAAACTAGACTTTACATATGCTATTATTCCCATTTTCAATGGTGAAGAAAGAAGGTTGTATAGAGAGACTAGGTTTCAAAAAACTGCTACCAAGAAAGATGCAAGTAATTCACCAATTTATGGCCAAGAGAAGGACGACCTGTCTTGTTTTATGCTGCATGAAGATGCAAAATTTGCTGAAGAACCTCAGGGGAAGCTTGATTCAACGATTGTACATAAGGAATTACATTCAGATAAACCGTGGAAGTGTTATTTTGATGGCGCATTTTCCAAAGAAGGTATGGGAGCGGGTTTCATCTTTGTTTCTCCGGAAGGTAATCTGGTACCTTTTTCTTTCAAATTGGAGTTTGAATCTACTAATAATGTCACAGAATATGAGGCATTAATTATTAGTTTGCAGACAGCTAAGCAGATGGGAATTAAATCCATGACTGTATTTGGAGACTCAGAATTAATTATAAGACAGATCAAAAATTTATGCCAAACCAAACATCCCAGGCTACGAGCATACCAGAATGAAGTATGGGATCTGATTGAAAATTATTTCGAAGCATTCAATTTACAGTTTGTTCCAAGAGAATAAAATATATTGGCAGATTCTTTGGCGGTTGCAGCAAGTACGTTCAAGCCTCCTATCAGCGTGAAACTAAGGTATGAAATTGAGATGAGACATAGAACTTCGATTCCTGATAATATTAAACATTGGCAGGTCTTTGAGGATGATGAGCAGATTAAGCAGTTTCTGTTGATGACCAAAGATTTCGAAGACCATCAGATTGATTTGGAAACTGACGAAGACCAATTGGCTGGTGAGATTCTTAAAAAGAAGATTGGTGGTCAAGAAATTATTCAGTTGAAAGATAACGTCTTGCCAAAAGGTTTAGTACCTCTTGAAAGACTGTTTGGGGCTAATGACGTTGCCGTGAATCAAAAGAAAGCGAACCAAGAGGAGCAGGTTGAAGATTGTAACTTGGGGACTCAACAAGAACCTAAAATGGTCAAACTGTTCAAAGGGATCCCGAAGAACTATAAAGAAAAGTATGTAGATTTGTTCAGACAATTTAAAGATGTATTTGCTTGGTCATATGATGATTTGAAAACATATGATAAAAGTATCATACAGCAGAAAATCCCACTCAAGGATGGAGTAAAGTCACATAAACAAAAGCTTAGGAAGATTAATCCATTGCTGTTGGCTCCGATCGAAAAGGAAATAAAGAAATTGCTGCAAGCCAAGATAATTGTTCCACTCAGGTATTCAGATTGGGTTTCTAATCTTGTACCCGTCCGAAAGAAAAACTGAGAGATAAGGCTATGCGTAGATTTCAGGAATTTGAATAGGGCTTCATTAAAGGATAATTATCCTTTGCCAAAAATGGATTTTGTTTTACAGAAAGTGACCGGTGCTCATAGATTGTCTATGGTGGATGGGTTTTCAGGGTATAATCAGGTAGCTATGGAGAAGGAAGATCAGAAGAAAACCGCTTTTACTACGCCTTGGGGAACATTCATGTATGCTAGGATGCCATTCGGCCTGATGAACGCCGGGGCCACATTCCAAAGGGCGATGGATATCGCGTTTGTGGGAGACAATTTAGTGGTAGTTTATTTAGATGATGTCACAATTTTTTCGAAATCTGATGAGGAACATTTACAGCATTTACAGAAAGCCTTCATGAAGTGCAGAAAGTTTGGAGTATCATTAAATCCCAAAAAATCTTTGTTTGCCCTGGAGGAGGGTAAATTACTAGGCCACATTGTTTCAAAGGAAGGAGTGAAGATTGAACCGGCCAGAGTCAAAGCCATTCAGACAATTCCTCTGCCACGAAGTAAGAAAGATATTCAGCGATTTCTCGGAAAGATTAATTTTCTAAGGCGGTTTGTCCCTAATTATGCAGAAATCGTTAAAAAGATAACAAACATGTTAAAAAAGAACACTGAGGTGAGATGGGACAAGGAAGCAAGGGAATATTTTTAGAGAATCAAAGAAGCTTTAAAGGAAGCGCCTATTCTAATCAGTCCAGACTATTTGAAGCCGTTTCAAATTTTTTCATTTGCTTCTTCCTCAACTATTGCAGCCATGTTATTGCAGAGAAATGAAGAAAAGCAGGAACATCCAGTTGCATATTTCAGTAAAGTCCTCCGAGATGCAGAATTGAATTATAATATATTGGAGAAATAGGTGTACGCTTTGGTAAAAGCACTGAAATCTTTCAGAACTTATGTTCTTCATTCTCATATTTTAGCATACGTTCCCAATTCGGCTGTGAAAGACGTGCTAGTACAAAGCGATGTGGAAGGTAAGAGAGGAAAATGCATCGCTAAAATTCAAGAGTATGATTTGGATGTAAAACCAACAAAGTTGGTTAAAGGATTGGGATTAGCCAAATTACTGACTGAATCCAACTTCCAAGCATTGGGAATCAATTTACTGGCCCCTGTAGAAGCAGCCGATGGAGAAACGTGTGATAATCAATCAAAGACAGCAATTAAGTATAAATTTCTCTGCTCAGAATGGTATAAAGATATTGTACATTATTTATGCTTTCTTTCATGTCCCCCTTCAGTAAATAGAGCTAAATATAGGGCTTTGAAACTTAAAGCTCAGCCTTATGTCATAATCGAAGAAAAATTATATTGGAAGGATCCGGCTGGTATGTTGTTGTTATGTCTAACAGAGGAAGAAATTTCAGAAGTAATCAAAGAGTATCATGAAAGCTTGTGTGGAGGGCATTACAGTTGGAAGGTGACTGCCCATAAAATATTTAAATCAGGTTTCTATTGGCCTTCCGTGTTTACTGATGTTTACAAAACAGTCAAAAGTTGTCAAAAATGCCAATTATTTGCAGAGAAGAAAAAGCTAGCTCCGCTACCTCTTCTCCCTGTTTTTATTGAAGAACCCTTTAGACAATGGGGATTGGATTTCATTGGAGAAATCAATCCACCATCCAATGGGCAGTTTAAATGGATTCTTACTGCTACAGATTATTTTACAAAGTGGGTGGAGGTAATCCCCACCAGGAAAGCAAATGATTTGGTTGTAATGAAGTTTTTGGAAGAGAATATTTTTAGCAGGTTTGGATGCCCATTGAAGATTGTGACAGATAATGCCCAGGTTTTCAGTTCACTCAGGTTTATTAATTTTTTCCAAACTTATAATGTGACATTGTCTCATTCTACAACTTACCATCCGCAGGGAAATGGATTAGCAGAATCCTCCAACAAAACATTGGTAAGAATTTTGAAGAAAACAATCAGTGAGAATCAAAAGAATTGGGATACGAAGCTAGTTTTTGCCCTGTGGGCAACAAGGATGACTGCAAGGAGGTCTACTAGCAAGTCTCCTTATGAGCTCGTATACGGCACTCAAGCTTTATTCCCCACACAATTGGTAAAACCTGTGGTTTCTTTTCTTCAAGATGCGCAAGCATAACCAAATGCTATGATAAGGAGAATGAACAATGTGATGGAACTGAGTGAAAACAGAAATCAAGTTCGGGACAACTTTCTCACTTATCAGCAGAAGATGAAGGTAATATTTGATAGAAAAGCAAAGGAAGTTTTGTTTCAGAAAGGAGATTTAGTATTGAGATGATATACACGAAGGGAAGATAAAGGCAAACATGGTAAATTTGATCCCTTGTGGTATGGCCCATTCAAAATTAATCAAGTCAGAGGAAATAATACTTTCATGTTGGAAAATCTGGAAGGAGAAGTGTTGGATATGCCTGTGAACGAGCAATATCTCAAGCATTGTTTCCGACATTAAGCAGTTGCTGGTTCATCATTGTATATATCCGGTGTGGTCATTGTAAATTTTCATCAAGCAATATATGACTCCATGCCCGAGGTGAAGGCATTAATCTGCAGGTTCTTAGTGTTTCGTGGTAAAAACACTATCCCCAGGTGGAGCCAGATGTTGTGGATCATTTTCTACATATCCTTTTTATATTTCATTTTGAAATTTAAAAATGAAAAAATAAAAAATAAAAAAACAAATAAGAATTCGAAAATATGATTTAGTATGAAGTTTTAATACTTTAGCATAAAAAAGAAAGGAATGCATGTATTTCCGTTTTTATTTATATACATTAAGCGGGCGTCAACTTTTGGTTGATATATATATATATATATTAAGGTTAAAGCTCGAGCAGATTTCTGAGTGGAAGTCGCCATCACACAGAGAAGCTCGCGGATATGCAATTGCGGGGGGTAAGCTAGCCCATCAGTTATAAAATCCCGACCCCCCGCAGTTGATTGGTCAGATCTTTGAAATCTGGTGATCAACAATTCTGGTTAATTATGGGGGGTATGGATAGAACTTCCCTGCCGTACTCACAGACCCCCCACATGACGTCATCGGCCGAGATGGAAGACAGTTGTCCTCCATTGCCAACTGTTTCTCCGCGTCACTCCTGCATTTATTATGGTTTCCGTAGCCTATAAAAGGATTCTCCCATTCCATTTTGATTTATTTGAGTCTGTTTGCCCTGTTTAACTGCGTCCAGCCACCATTGCATTACTCATTCCCTCGCGAATTGCTTTCAAATTCCTGTCAGCCATGGCCAAGCGAACATCACTGTCCAGTTCATCAAGTCTCAGTCCCCTCCTAGATAGCGAGAAATATGTTTGTGATACAGCGTCATCTGTCAACCATCCTCTCCTGCATTACCAAGTAACCTTGAACACTGACAAGTCCCCTGTGTTCTCTGCCATGAAAATTTTGGGTGTATTGTCTGCTTGTGTTCCAAAAACTCATTTCTTCCCCGAATTCATTTCTTGGTTAGTTGCGTCCATGTACCCTGGCAAGTGTTTTGTTATGAATTCTCAGGGGGAAAATATCCTGCAGGTTTCAACACAATTAATGCGTCAAGCATTATTTTTTCCAGAAGATGAGTCTCCATTGCAGTTTTCCGAAGATTCGTTGGTTCAGTATTTTGAGGAACTTTCAAATGAGGAGTTTAATCGCTGCATGTCATTTTTGATACCAAGTCCAGGAAAAACTCAATTTGAAGCAGGGAAGTTCAGTTTGGAGGCATTCAATGTTCAGTATAGGCCAGTTCTTAGCTGCATTACAGAAATTTTGGGAAGAGATGATGATCACGAAATTGATAAAGCAGTCTTGGGAATGTTCACTCTGATGATGAAACCAGGTGTGGTATTAGACATCCCGTCTTTTTGGCAAGAAGTAGTAAACTCCCAATTGATCGCCTTCCCCCTTACAGGTTTTTTCATATTTCCATCATTGATAGTCTACTTATTTTTATATCAGAATGTTGAAGAGTTCATGAGTGTTGGTTTAAATATAATGGATAGTAATAAAAATAAGCAGTCAGTTTTGTTTTGGACCGATATGGTTAGGAAAGAAGAGAACGAAGCCGAGATGTTTGAATTTACTGACCATTTCATGACTACTGCTTATAAAATTCTGAATGGAACTCTTCCTCCATGCTTTCTGCCAAAGGCCCAGGAGTTCTTACAGTTAGGACCCAATTGTAAGTTTGGAGATTGGTTTATTTTTGAAGATTACTCTGAGATAAGACTGTATAGAGTTAGTATTGAGCCCTATAGGCTCCCAACCTTTGTTCCCATGAGACTTTTTGCTTTGGAATTTATAAGGCAAAGTCTTAATGTAGATCAAGTTCATTTTCTGCCCATGAAGAAAGGATTGATGTACAAGTTTCCTATGAGTGTAGGCCCTTTTGTTGTCAACACAAGACAAGCTTTTGAAGAAGTATCAAAAATATTGGAAGGGACGCAGTTGTTGTTGGGAGAGAAATGGCCCTATGATCCACATGGAATAATTTCTCAGAAAAGGGTTGAGAATGGGTATGCTGCATTTACTCATGTAAGTAAACCTGATTTGGAGAAACTGGCTAATCCAGGAGGGTCAAGTTCATCAAAGACCAGTATTCAAACACTTGCAATTTTGGAAAGAATGAGCAAAAGAGGTAGAGAGGATGTTATTGAAATCGATGATGAGGAGCCCCGAGAGGAAAAAAGGACCAAACTAGCAGAAGACCATTCCTCCAATTCACCTGGTTTTACTCTCCAGGTCAATGAAGAACAAGATTGCCCTTCATCTCCTAATAGACAGGAACTTCACTTGGAAAAGGCTTCCTCCATGAAGCAAGTGTTCACATAGATTGAGGAAAGGAACCAAAGGATAAAGGCCAATATAGAAGCACAAGCAGAGCACAATATACCTGCTGACCAAACCAGATTGCTGACTGTGATGGATTTGGAGAAAGATCAGTTTAAGATGGCTCTGTCACATCTGACAGGAATGTCCCTTGGACCTTCAGGCAGCTTTAACGAGTTAAATATTGTCATGGATGTTAAAAAAATCCCCTTGTGGGACAAAATGAATCTTCACATGCAGACTGGTCAGCTGATTGTAAATGATTTGAGCAAGACCAATGCTACAGCAGTCAAAACTGAAAATATGCTGGCAAAGGTCATTAAACAATGCAAAATGGAGAAAGCAAACGCCAGGGCATTAACAACTCGGAATGAAGAGCTGAAGAAGATTATTATGAAAATCGGCGTGGATCCAAATGATAAAGCCACAGTTCAGAAGCTGATGAAAAGTGCAGAAGCGGAAATATCATCATTAAGGAAAAAGTTGAAATTGCCAGCTACATAGCACTCATTGGCAGCCGAAGTAGCTGAGGTTGAAAAGGAGAAAGAGGAATTGCGACAGCAGCTGATGAAGAAGGACGAAGAACTCACTAAGGTAAAGCATACTGCTATAACCTTACAGAATCAAATCCAGAACCATACTTGTACTTTTGATTTTTCTGCAGGTGGAGCTGATCCTCAAGCCCAGGTTGTTCAACTAAACACAGAATTAAAGATGGCGGAGAGAGATTGTAAACAAGCCCAGTATGAATTGGCCACAATTATCAAGATGATGCAAGGATGGGAAGGAAAAGCAAATGAGAACGAGCAGAAGCTACAAAAAGCCGAGGATAAAATCAAAGAGCTCAAGGAGAAATTAAAGGGAAATATTTCCCTTATCAAAGCTAAGGATCTCATCTGGAACGAGATCATTTCAGAAATGCAGTCAAAATGGGATTCCATGAATATAATTGCCAGAGAGAAAAACATTATTTTGGAGCATGAAAAGGAGCTATTATCGGAGAAGCAGGCCGCTATTAAAAGATCAAATTGGGCCAAAAAATTCATAAATTTTATTAATGCCAAGACAGATGAAGAGTTGAGAGATATGGGGATACAGGATAGGTACTTCTATGCTGAAGAGGTAAATAAAATGATCATCAAAAATGACCTTCTAAAGGTCTCAGAGAAACGGTTACAAGGAATTAAAGAGATAGTTAAGAAATTTGATATTTCGTTTGACAAGTTAACGAGAACAGGTTTGCCCTCATGCTGGACGGAGAGAGGGGAGATTATGTCCTGGAAATTTTATGAGGATCAATTGATATTTGCAAAAAGCAGAGCAGATGGCCGGCATGAGAAGACACAGATATTGAAGGGAGAAACAATATTCAATTTCTTACAAAGGCATTTCCTTCTGCTATGGATGGTGAAGACATTGTTCACAAGTAACCTTACTCACAGTCAAGTTGTTGCCTTTACACTGGAATATCATCGTTATAAGAATGCTCCGATAACTCAAGATAAACTCTGGAAGGAATGCAAGAAATTTTCTATTGACACAGAAAAGGGATTTCCAGCCAAACAGCCACAAGTAGCCGTTCAACCGCAAATAGTCATTGAGTCAACCACTATTTCAGGAACATCAGTTCCCTTAGATTAGGAGTTATCATCTTTTATTATGTTTTAAATGAAGTCATGTAAATGTAATAAAATGTTTCCGAGGCATGTACCTCCACTATAGAGAGTAGTTAAGCAGTTACAGTTAGTTGGAATCAGTTTTATAACTGGAAACCATTTTGGTTCAGATTGTATTTAAAGACATTTTGAAGGAGAAAGAAGGTTCCGAGTTTTGGACCTTGAAGGCTAATTTTGTACTGAACAATATTGAATGAATGAAAAAGTTTTGCAAGCTTCCATTATTCCATCTGTGTTGAAGAGTTTTCTTGGTTTTCATTTCATTTCCATATCTGTGAATAAAGTAGAGTGATTAGAGCTGCAGGTCTCTTGATATTTATGTATCTAAGAGTTAAATATCCTTAATGGGCGCTCCTCTATTTTAGCTTATTTGTTATTCACTTCTTCAGGATTTTTTGATGGCAGTTTCTGTTTTAAGCAGCATGGCAAATTAAAATCCTTTTCTTCTTCATCTTTCATTCGCTCACTTCAATATAAAGGGAACATGGCATTGCAGAACTTATAAAGATTTTATATTTGGGAAATATATCATTAATATTTGAAGGTTTAATAAACAGAGACAGAAATATATATTTTGTGACATAATCTTTAATGTCTTGAGCACGGATTCCTGTACACAGCAAGGAATAACAGAGACAAATATACATTTTGTGACATAATCTTTAATGTCTTGAGCACGGATTCCTGTACACAACGAGGAATTGTTTCTCAAGAGACAACATTAATTGGCGCCGTTGCCGGGGAACGAAGAGTCGAAGTTCTTCCCTGGGTTTTGTTCTACATTTCCTCTGGTTGTTCAGAGAGGAGGAAATAGTACGCTATGATTGATTGAAAATAGCTCTGGCTCCCAAGAAACCTCATACGAGGTCAGATACCTCTCAGCAAACAGTTCCCGTTTTGTCAAATCCTGAGAAGCTTGTTTCAAGAAAGGGCCAGAAACCAAAAATATTGGTTACTCCTGAAACTACACTGCTTGCACCAGGCAGCAGTTCACACATTTTCTCATCCAAGAAAGCTTCCAAGAAACTCATTTTCTTGGAAGAAGAATCATCACCATCACCCATTCATTTTCAAGAACCCACATTAGAAGAGCAATCTTTGGAGTTTGTGTCTTTTCCTTTTATAGAAACTCAGCCACATACGGCTGCCATCTCTTCTGCGATTGTTCAAAGTCCAATTCCCATATCATTTGTTTCACCTCATTCATCTTTTCCCACAACTGGTATACATTTTACCCCCGCTCAAGGAGCAGTTAACCCGGGCGTAAACATGGCAGTTCCTGCAGCCTCTGCTTTCTTGATGAACAGATATGCACCTTTAAATCTACCACAACCATTGCATGATTTGCCTCAGGAGTATCTCAAGTTACTCCCCATATTTAATGGTGAAGATGAAATAACTGCAGAACAGCACTTGCCCCTGTTTTGCACTTTTGCAGAGAATTTAAACGTTAAACATTTGGATGTTGTCATGAGACTTTTCGTTCAGTCTCTAAGTGGAGAGGCAAGGAAATGGTTCAAAGGATTACAAAATGGTTCCATTAATGATTGGGATGCCCTGGAAAGACGTTTCATTGAGAGATGGGGCGAAAAAAGGGACCACGGTAATTCTTTGACAGAGTTTAATGCAATCAAGAAGAAATTCGATGAAAATATGAACGATTTTGTTAAAAGATTTAACAAATTGTATAATAGTTTGCCTGTTGAAATGAAACCCCCTCCTATTGGAGCAAGGGTTGTTTTTGCTGGTGCTTTTGAACCAGATTTCAGTTTCACGCTGAGGGAAAGAAGGTCTCCTACATTGGAACAGATTCAAACTAATGCTTTGGAGATTGAAGCTAATATTTCTGCTGCTGGTAAAGTTTCAGATAAAGGAAAGGCTAAAGAAGAAGCCTCAGTGCAAGATTAGAGAATTGAAGACATGACTAAGGTCATAAAAAATCTTTCAAATAAATTGGTAAAGTTGGAAATAGATAGTAAGCCTGCAAGACAAAATAGAGGGGTTTTTAATCCACAATTCAAAAAACAGCCCCTGCAAATTCTACAAAGGGAAAGAAAGGATCAAGATCAGGTGCAAGCACCTTTATACATAGAAGCAGCCCCGTCCCGTTCAACAGATGAAGATGATGAGAGAGAAGATGATGCTTGAATTTCTGTTGTGTATATGGAAGACGATGAAACATAAGAAGAGATCGAGGAAGAAGGGGAGAAGGAAGAGAAAGAAGCTGATCTCTCATTTGATCGAGAAGAAATGGATGATTACTGTAAACAATTCACATATTTTATGCAATCCGAGTTGCATAAAAAGTATGATTTGAGGTCAAAAAAGAGGTTGAGGATGCAAGATAATGAAGAAAAGGAATCAGAAGTAGCACCTACTCCAGTGGCGACTCCATTACAAAAGGAAAAGCAGCAAGCTGAAACATCCCAAACGAAAGATAAAGATTCTAGTATTTTGGAGAAGGTGGTTACGGTTTCTAATCAGAATATAAATTCCAAAAAATATCAAGAAGAACCTGAAAAGTTGACAAGATCAAATCAAACTTTCAGTTTGTCGAAAGAGTTAGAAAAAGTGAAAATACAAGTACCTCTTCTTGAACTCATAAAAACACCGGGTTACAAAAAATAAATCGCTGAATTTATCAACCTGTCCCAACCTGACGAAGTGAGCGATACAGTGAATCTGTAAGAAGAAAAGGCAGTGGTGACATTTGGACCCCATGTGGAAGAGGTAGATTCGTCTGTTCCTCCTTTTTATATATCTCTTCTCTTGCATGATTTCGTTTTACACAATTGTATGCTAGATTCTGGCGCATCACACAATCTGATGCCATTGAGTGTGATGAAGGAGTTAAATTTACAAATCACCAAGCCATACAGAGATCTTTACTCTTTTGACTCGAAGAGGGTTAAGTGTGTAGGTCTCATTAAAGATATGGTTGTTTCATTGGCCCAAATCCCAGCCAAAAGCATTATGATGGACGTTGTAGTGGCAGATATTCCAGCCAGGTTTGGAATGTTATTATCTAGATCATGGGGAGCAAAGCCGGGAGGAGTTTTGAAACTAGACTTTACGTATGCTATTATTCCCGTTTTCAATGGTGAAGAGAGAAGGTTGTATAGAGAGACTAGATTTCAAAAAACTGCTACCAAGAAAGATGCAAGTAATTCACCAATTTATGGCCAAGAGAAGGACAACCTGTCATGTTTCATGCTGCAGGAGGATGCAGAATTTGCTGAGGAATCTCAGGGGAAGCTTGATTCAGCAATTGTACATAAGGAATTACATTCAGATAAGCCGTGGAAGTGTTATTTTGATGGAGCATTTTCCAAAGAAGGTACTGGAGCAGGTTTCATCTTTGTTTCTCCGCAAGGTAATCTGGTACCTTTTTCTTTCAAATTGGAGTTCTAATCTACTAATAATGTTCGCAGAATATGAGGCATTAATTATTAGCTTGCAGACAGCTAAGCAGATGGGCATTAAATCTATGACTGTGTTTGGAGATTCAAAGTTAATTATAAGACAGATCAAGAATCTATGCCAAACCAAGCATCCCAGGTTAAGAGCATACCGGAATGAAGTATGGGATCTGATTGAAAATTATTTCGAAGCATTCAATTTACAGTTTGTTCCAAGAGAAGAAAACAGATTGGCAGATTCATTGGCGGTTGCAGCAAGTACGTTCAAGCCTCCTATCAGCGTGAAACTAAGGTATGAAATAGAGATGAGACATAGACCTTCGATTCCTGACAATATTAAACATTGACAGGTCTTCGAAGATGATGAGAAGATTAAAAAGTTTCTGTTGATGACTGAAGATTTTGAAGATAATCAGATCGATCTGGAAAGTGATGAAGACGAGTTGGCTGGTGAGACCTTTAAAAAGGAGATCGGTGGTCGAGAAATTATTCAGTTAAAAGACAATGTCTTACCCAGAGGCTTAGTACCTCTTGAAAGACTGTTTGGGGCTAATGACGTTGCTGTGGATCAAAAGAAGGTGAATCAAGATGAGCCGGTGGAAGATTGCAACTTGGGTACTCCACAAGATCCTAAAGTTGTCAAACTGTTCAAAGGGATTCCAAAGGAATATAAAGAAAGGTATGTAGAGTTGTTCAAACAATTTAAAGATATATTTGCTTGGTCGTATGATGATTTGAAAACATATGATAAGAACATCATACAGCACAAGATTCCACTCAAGGATGGAGTCAAGTCACATAAACAGAAGCTTAGGCAGATTAATCCCTTGCTGTTGGCTCCAATCGAAAAGGAAATAAAGAAATTGCTGCAAGCCAAGATAATCGTTCCACTCAGGTATTCAGATTGGGTTTCTAATCTTGTACCTGTCCGAAAGAAAAACGGAGAGATAAGGCTATGCGTAGATTTCAGGAATTTGAACAGGGCTTCATTAAAAGACAATTATCCTTTGCCGAAAATGGACTTTGTCTTACAGAAAGTGACCGGTGCTTATAGATTGTCTATGGTGGACGGATTTTCAGGGTATAACCAGGTAGCTGTGGAGAAGGAAGATCAGAAGAAAACCGCCTTCACTACGCCTTGGGGAACGTTCATGTACGCCAGGATGCCATTCAGCCTGATGAACGCAGGGGCCACATTCCAAAGGGCGATGGATATCGCATTTGTGGGAGACACGTTTGTGGTGGTTTATTTAGATGATGTCACAATTTTTTCGAAGTCTGATGAGGAACATTTACAGCATTTACAGAAAGCCTTCATGAAGTGCAGAAAGTTTGGATTATCACTGAATCCTAAGAAGTATTTTTTTGCCCTGGAGGAGGGTAAATTACTAGGCCACATCGTTTCAAAATAAGGAGTGAAGATTGATCCGGCCAGAGTCGAAGCCATTCAGACAATTCCTCTACCACGAAGTAAAAAATATATTCAGCGTTTTCTCGGAAAAATTAATTTCCTAAGGCGGATTGTCCCTAATTATGCTGAAATCGTTAAAAATATTACAGATATGTTAAAAAAGAATGCTGAGGTAAAGTGGGACAAGGAAGCGAGGGAATCTTTTCAGAGAATCAAAGAGGCTTTAAAGGAAGCACCTATTTTAGTCAGTCCAGACTATTTGAAACCGTTTCAAATTTTTTCATTTGCTTCTCCCTCAACTATTGCAGCCGTATTATTGCAGAGAAATGAAGAAAAGCAGGAACAGCCAGTTGCATATTTCAGTAAAGTTCTCAGAGATGCAGAATTGAATTATAATATATTGGAGAAATAGGTGTACGCGCTGGTAAAAGCACTGAAAGCTTTCAGAACTTATGTCCTTCATTCTTAGATCCTAACGTACGCTCCCAATTCAGCTGTGAAAGATGTGCTAGTACAAAGCGATGTGGAAGGTAAGAGAGGAAAATGGATCGCTAAAATTCAAGAGTATGATTTGGATGTAAAACCAACCAAGCTGGTTAAAGGATTGGGATTGGCCAAATTACTGACAGAATCCAACTTCCAAGCGTTGGGAATCAATTTGCTGGCCCCTGTAGAAGAATCAAATGGAGAAACGCGTGATAATCAGTCAAAGACAACAATTAAGTATAAATTTCTCTGTACAGAATGGTATAAGGATATTGTACATTATCTATGCTTTCTTTCATGTCCTCCTTCAATTAATAGAGAAAAATACAGGGCTCTGAAACTTAAGGCTCAGCCTTATGTTATAATCGAAGCAAAGTTATATTGGAAGGATCCAGCAGGTATGTTGTTGTTGTGTCTTACAGAGGAAGAAATTTCAGAAGTGATGCAAGAATATCATGAATGCTTGTGTGGAGGGCATTAAATCTGGAAGGTAACTGCTCACAAAATATTCAAATCGGGTTTCTATTGGCCGACTGTTTTTTCTGATGTTTACAAAACAGTCAAAAGTTGTCAAAAATGCCAATTATTTGCAGAGAAGAAAAAACTGGCTCCGCTACCTCTTCTCCCTGTTTTCGTTGAAGAACCCTTTAGACAATGGGGATTGGATTTCATCGGAGAAATCAATCCACCATCCAGTGGGCAGTTTAAATGGATTCTTACTGCTACAAACTATTTTACAAAGTGGGTGGAGGCAATTCCCACCAGGAAAGCAAATGATTTGGTTGTAATGAAGTTTTTGGAAGAGAATATTTTTAGCAGGTTTGGATGCCCAGTGAAGATTGTGACAGATAATGCTCAGGCTTTTAGTTCACTCAGGTTTATTAATTTTTGCCAAACTTACAATGTGACATTGTCTCACTCTACAGCTTACCATCCGCAGGGAAATAGATTAGCAGAATCCTCTAACAAAACATTGGTTAGAATTTTGAAGAAAACAATCAGTGAGAATCAGAAGAATTGGGACACGAAGCTAGTTTTTGCCTTGTGGGAAACAAGGATGACTACAAGGAGGTCTACCAGCAAGTCTCCTTATGAGCTCGTGTACGACACTCAAGCTTTATTCCCCACACAATTGGTAAAACCTGTGATTTATTTTCTCCAAGATGCCCAAGCAGAACCAAATGCCATGATACGAAGAATGAACAATGTGATGGAACTAAGTGAAAACAGAAATCAGGTTCGGGACAGCTTGCTCACTTATCAGCAAAAGATGAAGGCAGTATTTGATAGAAAGGAAAAGGAAGTTTTGTTTCAGAAAGGAGATTTAGTATTGAGATGGGATACACGAAGGGAAGATAAAGGCAAACACGGTAAATTTGACCCCTTGTGGTATTGCCCATTCAAAATTAATGAAGTCAGAGGAAATAACACTTTCGTGTTGGAAAATCTGGAAGGAGAAGTGCTGGATATGCCTGTGAATGGGCAATATCTCAAGCATTATTTCCGACATTAAGCAGTTGCTGGTTCATCATTGTATATATCCGGTGTGGTCATTGTACATTTTCATCAAGCAATATGTGACTCCATGCCCGAGGTGAAGGCACTAATCTGCAGGTTCTTAGTGTTTCATGGTAAAAACACTATCCCCAGGTGGAGCCAGATGTTGTGGATTAGTATCTACATATCCTTTTTATATTTCATTTTTGAAATTTTGAAAAGAAAATTTAAAAGAATATATAAGAATTCGAAAATATGCTATAGTATGATGTTTTTATACTTTAGCATAAAAAAGAGAGGAATGCAATGTATTTCCATTTTTATTCATATACATGGAGCGGGCCAACCTTAGGTTGATATATATATGTATTAAGGTTAAAGCTCGAGCAGCTTCCGAAGCGGAAGTCACAATCATTAATAGAAGCGTATGGATATGCAATTGTGGGGGGTCAATTAGCCCGTCGATTATCAAATCCCGACCCCCCGCAGTTGACCGGTCAGATCTCAGAAATCTGATGATCAACGGTCCTGATTAATTACGGGGGGTATGGGTAGGAATTCTTCACCGTACTCACAGACCCCCCGCATTACGTCATCCGCCGAGGTGGTAAGCAAGTTTTCATTCACTGTTAGCTGTCTTTCCACGTCACCCTTGCATTTATTATGGTTCCTGTTGTCTATAAAAGGGGTTTTTCCGTCCTATTGTGATTTATTTGTGACTGTTTGCCCGGTTTAAACCACGTCCTGCCACCTTTGCGCTATTCAGTACTTCGCTAATTGTTTTCAAACTCCTGTCAGTCATGGCCAAGCGAACATCATTGTCTGGTTTGTCAAGTCTCATTCCCCTCCTAGATAGCGAGAAAGATGTTCATGATACCGCGTCATCCGTAAACCATCCTCTCTTGCATTATCAAGTAACCCTGAACACTAACAAGTCGCCTGTGTTTTCAGCTATGAAAAGTTCGGGAGTGTTGTGCTCTTGTATTCCAAAAACTCATTTCTTCCCCGAATTTATTTCTTGGTTAGTTTCGTCTATGTACCCCGGCAAGTGTTTTGTTATGAATTCCCAAGGGGAAAATATTCTGCAGGTTTCAACTCAATTAATGCGTCAGGCATTATGTTTTCCAGAAAATGATTCTCCTTTGCAGTTCTCTGAAGATTCGTTGATTTAGTATTTCTAGGAGCTTTCAAATGAAGAGTTTAATCGTTGCATGTATTTTTTGATATCAAGTCCAGAGAAGACTCAATTTTAAATAGGAAAGTTCAGGTTGGAGGCGTTCAATGTTCAATACAGGCCAGTTCTTAGTTGTATTATGGAGATTTTGGGGAGAGATGATGATCACGAAATTGACAAGGCAGCCTTGGGGATGTTCGCTCTTATGATGAAACCAGGGGTGGTGCTAGATATCCCATCCTTTTGGCAGGAAGTGGTGAATTCTCAATTGATCGCCTTCCCTCTAACAGGTTTTTTCAGATTTCCCTCACTGGTAGTTTACTTATTCTTATATCAGAACGTTGAAGAGTTTATGAGTGTGGGTTTAAATATAATGGATAGTAATAAAAACAAGCAGTCAATTTTAGTCTGGACTGATATGGTTAGAAAAGAAGAAAACGAAGCCGGGTTTTTTGAATTTGTGAACCATTTCATGACCACTGCTTATAAAATTCTGAATGGAACTCTTCCTCCATGCTTCCTACCAAAGGCCCAGGAGTTCTTACAATTAGGACCTAATTGTAAATTTGGAGACTGGTTTGTTTTTGAAGATTACTCTGAGATAAGGCTATATGGAGTCAGTATTGAGCCTTATAGGCTCCCAACCTTTGTTCCGATGAGACTTTTTGCCTTGGAATTTATAAGGAAAAGTCTTAATGTGGATCAAGTTCATTTTATGCCCATGAAGAAAGGATCAATGTACAAGTTGACTATGAGTGTAGGCCCTTTTGTTGTTAACACAAGACAAGCTTTTGAGGAGGTATCAAAAATATTGGAAGAGACACAGTTGCTGTTGGGAGAGAAATGGGCCTATGATCCACATGGGATTATTTTACAAAAAAGGGTCGAGAATGGGTATGCTGCTTTTACTCATGTGAGTAAACCTGATTTAGAGAAATTGGCTAATCCAGGAGGGCCAAGTTCATCAAGGATCAGTATTCAAACACCTGCAATACTGGAAAGGATGAGAAAAAGAGGAAGAGATGATGTTATTGAGATCGATGAGGAGGAACCCCGAGAGGAGAAAAGGACTAAATTAGCAGAAGATCATTCTTCCAATTCACCTGGTTTTAATCTCCAGGTCAGTGAAGAACAAGGTGGCCCCTCATCTCCTAGCAGACAGGAACTTCATTTGGAAAAGGCTCCTTCCATGAAGCAAGTGTTCTCACAGATTGAAGAAAAGAACCAAAGTGTTAGCCATCAGTATTTTTTACATGTTAGTGATGACTATATCTACAGCTGAGTTTTTCTAGAACTGATTTCCTTATGTCAATATGTCATCTAGAAAACCCTCATAAAACTTTTTTCGCCCTTTCTACTTTTCAGTCCACCCATGTCAAAATCAAAACCTCATTATCACTATCTTATCTAGCTTCAGCCCTATTGGTCTGCCCATCAGCTCCAAAAGGAAAAGTCTGTTGCAAAAGTCTCCCCTATGTTAGGAAGTGGCACTTTAAGACATTTTACCCTTGGCAATCATCAAAAAGCCAAAAAGCCTCCATCTGCTACAGACCAACCATGAATGACCTCCCACTCTGCAAATGAAATTGACAAATAGCTCTAAGTCGCGCCACTTACACCCCTAGGTCTCAGCACTGCACAAACCACAGTCTCAAGCTGACTATTAGGTGTTTCACAATGTTTTATGGATTCTACAGAAGCAGGAAATATAACTTCATCTCAGGAGGAAATTCTTGAATATACAGTTAGAAGAACAGCTGCTTCTAAATGTAACATGAACCTGAGATATATCTGCAAAACAGAGAGCCACTCATCAAGACCTTACAGCTCTTTCCAGCATGAAAAATCACTGGAAGAGAAGAATACCACTGTCACAGTAAACTGGTAATTTTTCATGGCCCAGAACCTCCTTCATTTACAAGCAGAGGGTTAGGGCGCCTCCTTCATCTACAAGCAGAGGGCGCTGGCCAGTATTGATTTTAAGGATTGCAAAACTCCAGTTTTGTTCTTGACTGAATAGTGAAAGGATAACTCTAGTTTTTCTGAATATAAGTAATGATCATAACAGGGATAGGGTCTGAAGTATGCAAATTCAAAGGAAAACAGAGTCTGGTCTTGTAAAGGAAGTCATGAGAAGTTTTCAAATCATGTGAAATGATGAAGCTTTAGAGAGGCATATCATCGGTAAAAAACCATTCTGATCATAAGCAGCCTACTTTTCGACAAGACTAAATTGAAGAGATGCTGACAGATCATGTCATCACACAGGCAGAAGAAAAGCTGTTGGTTTTTCAAAGGGTACTGACCTCCATAGTCACAGAGACTATCTTTCAAATAAATTGTCATAAGATGACCAAAGCAAATAATGACATCTCAGGTCCCCTCAGAGCAGTACAGAGAGACAGTGACAATTTGACTAGGGTTGTTCTGAAGCATAGTGGTGATTGAAAGCAAAGGTGCCAGTCTTGATGTTTTTTTAAGTTGGTTGCTTACCATCATAATCCAAGCAAACCCTTGTCAGGCAGCCTTGTCAAATAACCTTCAGATACTTTGCTCAGTGAAAGGCCTCCTCCATTTATGAGCAGATGGCCAAAGCATTGGATGTTGTTGAAGACTGATTGGTCAAAAGGTGCAGTGGAAAGAAAGAAAGAAAGAAAGAAAAAGTCTGTACACAGGTAAAAGATAGTTTTTATGATTCAAAAGTATTGGTTTTCCTATTCAAATGGAAATGTCTGTCAAACTATACCTATAGTGGACAGGAGAAAATATTGAATATATGCAGGTCATTGATACAAAAAGGGTAGTTTCCTTAGGAGGAGTGGCCACACAGTCACTTTACTGTCACATGCCAGAAGTCTAAAGGAGCGCCTTTCAAGTAAACAGAGAATTATGGTATGAAGGGATGCAGCCAAAATATGGCACTTACAATCAAAGAAGGAGCTCATAAATCACATGGAAGCAGAAATTACCAAAAAAATTGGAAGAAGACAGACCATCTCCTTTTAAAAATGACAAAATGGCTTTCAAAGCTCTTCAACAGACCTTGTGTGGTTTTCTCTTTTAAAATATCACCTAAAATGTAAAATAGTGGACAGAGTTAAGCTTTGGAATGGGTCTATTACAAAAAGACCAATGCACTAGTCAAAGCAAATGGTAACTGTGTTTCAACATTGTAAATAAGTATACCAGTTTATGAATAGACAAAGAAGCAGTTTGATAGATTGTCAGTGTTTGGGAGTTTGAAACAAATGCAGCTTTCTCATTATTCAAAAAGGACAGAGATATCATAAATGATATAAGCAAAGAAGTATGTTGAAAGGAGGCGCTTTTCTCAAAACAGAGGACCATGATCAAGTCCAAGAAGACCAGCAAGTTTGACACCTGCATTAGAGAAAAGGTTGAGCTTTGCATCATAAATATCACCAGCACCATTAAACACAGTGGCAAAGATGGTCGAAAGGTTATTGAAATGATAAGTTCAATATTACTAAAGAAGGTAGTTTCCCCATGAAACAATTCGAAGCACCCTGCTATTTCATTTTCAATAAAGAAAAAATATGGGAAGGAAATACCACTGTTTGAAAAAGAGACTTTGCTGTGTTAAAAGGCCAACCGTGAGTTCTTTTTTGCATTGAAAGTAAACGATGAAAGTGACCGTTGAAGATTTTTGAAATAACATAAGAAGTGAAGTAGGAGAGTGAATGTTTCGTTTTCAAAGTTCAAACAAAGCTCCGTGCCTCCATAGCATCGAAACAAGGAAGATCGGGTCGAAATTTCAGAAGATTGCACTGTTTGTGACCGCGCGCCGTGCCTGGAAACCCACGCGATGTGCCTGGCGGAATTTTTCAACAAGCGGTCAGTGTTGGCACGACGCGCCTGTACAGTTGCGCGACGCGCTTGTACACGGTGCCCGACCACCCGACTGCCCGACCCGACAGGGCCACCGTTGGTAAACTGCGCGTCGTTCTTTTCTGAAAGAGTGCCACGCATACTTAGAGGACCTCCTGTGCTACTCCAGCTCTCCCCAAGGGTTTTTCATCAAAATTGAAGGTATTCTTATATATTCTCCCCTCAGTTTCAAAATTTGCTAGGTGACAGAACGTTTTAAAGGGCCTGTTTTAAACTTTGGTGTGAGAATAAGGGTAGGGGAAAATTGTTGAGTTTGACCACATATACATATCAAAATATATGTTAAGGAGCTGTCTAGCAAGGTCAAGGTCAAATCAAAGAGCAGCTTGTTTCATTTCCAAAACAATCAAACGACAGGGGTTAAAACTATAAACTACATAAAGGGCAGTTTATTCCTGAGCTTTTCAACTTGACTGTTTCGTTCTTCAAAAAATTTTTTTACACAATTTGATGGTCAGATAGGGCTGAGGTTTTTCCTGTAAAGAATTGTGTGTTGATTAAAGGGAGTTTGTTGGTTACAAGATCTTTGACTGCCACCTCAAAAGAAACCTATAAAGAGGTAAAAGGAAAGTTTGTTATAGAGAGACAAGGTTTAGGTCTAAAGAGAAACCTTTCACACTGTCCTCAAAACATTGCCACATTATTAAAACAGTGAAGTGCACTCAGAAAAAGGGGTTTTTGACAAAGAGCTGTTTATAAGTTGAAAGACCACAGGGTAAGGTTGCTCCTGCTCCTCATACAAAGACAGTTTTCGCTGTGTAGCTGCTTGATTGACTTTGGGTGTTCATGCTTGTTTGATAAGCGGATGTCAGGTGGAACAAAGGATTTTTTATACAAAGGCTAAGGGTTACATGTGTAAGGGGCTCTTGATTGTTTTAAAAAGAAACTCACATAGTTTCTGCCTAAAAACTTTGTAGTCTTCTAAACTCTGTCATTTTTACTCCAGTCCTGTGTATTGACTGTCTAAACATATTTATGGTGGTTTGCAATAGATGCAAGATCAGTGGACTGTTGGCACACTTATACAAGGCAGGGTTGTTAATCATTGAAATTCTACCTTGAGGCAGAGATACAAAGATGTGTTGTTAACTTCCAAAAATTACCAAGCAGGGAAATTTTGACATTGTATACATCCTGCCTCATACAGTCTATCCTTTATTTCCACTATATTATATCATATTGAAGAGTTGTTGACTGTGATATTTTCAAAGTGGAAGACCACTTTCTGAAGAGCAGGGTTTAAATGATTGGATTTTACCTTGGAGACATAGATATAAATGTATTGATTGGCCTCTAACAAATTCACAAGAAAAGGTGACTTTTTAACACTGTGCACATGAAAATTACTCAGCACTCTGTCTCCTCTTTACTATATGATATCCTATTGAGAAATTTTGCCTGGCTGAGGTACATTCAAAGGTAGAAGGCTGGTTTTAAGGAAATCAGAAGTTGTGTATTACAAAAAACTTGTTGCAAGACATCCAAATCTCATTGTCTATCTGTCAAAGCAGTAAAGTGACACAGTTTGACTCCAACAGGACATTTTACATATAGTGAAGGCAGTTTACCTCTTCCAAAGCATATTCAGATCAAAATGCCTGCAAGGCAAGACAGTAGGAGTGGTCCACACAAAAGATATGAGCCTATCTCTACGGAAGAGGTTAATGCTCATCCATCTGTCCTTTTCAACTTCCATGAAGTAGGCTGCATAGAGTTTTGCCAGAAAGTACAAGAAGGCAAGAGTTTTTCGCCATTGACTCACTTGTGCGCCCTGAGATTCAAAGAAAAACATTTCCAAGTGGCAGGTCTTGATTTCAAGATTTCTCCAAGGTATGTGTCCAAGGCCACCAAGATTCCATATCATGGCGAAAAGTGGTTTAAACAGGCTCATCTTGACTTAGAGGATTACAAGCCTTTCATCAAGCCTGAACATAGAGAGGTTTTCACTGCTATTTTTCCTTTTTCATATCTCCTTGACAGCTATGCTCCTCTTATGAAAGTCATAATGAAATATTTCACTTGTGAAGGGAGGTTTGATCGAATTTATGCCTATCATGTCCATTTATTGATGCACTTTACTAGAAGCAGGCATCTAAACCTCCCTTACTTTTTGTTCAAGAGCCTAGAGAAAATGGCATCTACTATCCAAAAGAAGGCCCCACCTCAGCAAATCCCTTCTCTTTTTCATCATTCTTTGATCAAGATTATCTTCCTATACCAGCTAGAGAAGAAAGAGGTTCCATGGGATTTATTCATCAGCCATCCAGACTTCTCTACTGTTCCTCTTGTTCATGTGTCTCCCACTTAGACTATCCATTGCCCGGTACCTTTGTCTAGTAGGCCTACTCCTAGAAGGCTCAGAATGACTACTGGACAGCCAAGTCAACAGGAGGAAGGAGAGGGTAGTAAACAGTAGCAAGAGGAAAGGGATGAGGGACAAAAACAGATAGATGATGAAGGACAGTAGGTCCATGATGAGGAACAACAGCAAACAGAAAGTGAAGGGAAGCAGGTACAAATTGAGGAACAGCAGCAGTTAGATGATGAAGAACAGCAGCAGGTGCAAGATGAAGAACAGCAGGTTGGGCAGGAAATTGAAACACCTTTTTAGCCACAAATTGGACAAGACATTGATGAAGAGCAGCAAGCTAATGTTGGCAAACAGGGGCAACCAAGTGAACAGCAAGAAGAAGACATCCAGCAGCCTCAAGGGGAGTAGCAATTTTAGGAAGATGTCAAAGGTAAATCAGTTGTTTCTCCTTCTCCCAAAAGAACAAAACTCAGCACAACAAGGAAGGGAGGGTCTAAGGCTGCCACTCAAATGGTGACAAAGGTTGTTCCTAGCAAGAGGAAATCGCCCAAAAGGGCATCTTCTATCATGCCAAGGAGGAAAAGCGCCAGATTGGCTTTCAAAGGTAAAAGCAAAGTTGGAGAAAGTACAAAGCATGGAGGTGAATTAGCTGTCATCCCTATCCAAAGCGATGACAGTGATAATGAGGCCCGCCTTCTCGAAAACCTCCTAATTCATAAAGAGGGACAAATTGAGGCATTAGAGGAGGATCTTCAAAGGGCAAGGAATTTCAACCACTTCTTGGAGATTGAAAACAAACAGATGAATGTGCACACAACTGTTCATGAGGCACGGGCGATCAAATATAAAAATGAGGCAGCTAAGGCGCAAGCGAGAATAGAAGAGCTCATTGGGGAGGTTGATGAGGAGGAGGAGGAAGACCAGCCTAGGCGGAAGAGGCCTAGGACCATCGGGCTTAAAAGAGCCTTGGAAAAGCAGAGAGCAGAAGAGCAAGCTCATCTCCAAGCCTTTCCTCTCACTGCACTCCTTGAGCAGGAAATTGAAGAAAACAAAGAGGCATGGCTTGAAAGAGCTAAAAAACACTTGGAAATGAAGCTTGAGAGGGCGAACAGAGATCTTGAGCTGCAAAGAAAGAGGACTCATCACTTTCAGAAGCTAAATCAGTTTGCCAGGCGAAAATTAAAGGCAGCCCAAGAGAAATTGAAGAAGGCAAAGGGGAAGCGCCTAGCACGGAAAGAAGGGAAAAGAATATCAGCCCTTGATATTTTGGCATCAGCTTCAGAGCATGTTGCTATGGACCCCTAAGGGTCATGCATGCCAAATTTGAGCCCTTTTCGACAACTTTTTGTTTTTTGGCATTTTTTGGGTTTTTGGTCGAAAACTCATAATTGCGCCATTTCAGTTTGAGGATTTTTCAAGGGAGAAGGATGATGCCAGTGGATGCCATAATTCTATGAGCAGGTCCCCAGCGATTTTCAGGGCATTCGGAGATCATTCGCCCCCTCAAATTGGCGAAAAATGCCCTCTTTTTGCACATTCTGCCCGCCATATCAGCAGTCTGCTATTTCCTGGTTTTTTGGACACAGGTACAGTTTTGGGGAACTTCCAGAGATCAGATTGAGGTGATCTCAGTTGTGCCGGAAAGTAGACATAGAGAGCTTTCCAACGGGCCATCATGAGCCTCATTTCGACACCGGGAAGGCTGCCAATTGCCTCCAGCAAGTCAGGGGACCTTTTTCAGACATAAATATGAAGTATTTTTGTAATTTTTGAACCTCAAAAATCTGCTTTTCCCAAATGTGCGTTTAGCCATTTTTACACTTGGGAAATGATGTAAAGTCAATATAATTTCCGTTTTTAGCAGTTTTTTAGATATTTTATGGGATATTTGTGCCTTGGGCTTTGCAAAGCCTCAAGGACAAGTTTAGATATTTTGACTTGGCCAATGGGACAGCTAGTTGCTCCATGAGGTTTTCCTTCCTCAAGCCTATTTATTCCATGGGTTTCATTGTAAAACAGAGGCTGAACTTGAGAGAAGAATAAATATATTGGTCATATGAGCTTTGAAGAACATACTTGTGTTATGATTTTTGGACTGCCTCTTGGATGCTTTTGATGAATGATGAAGGATTGGTGATGGATTCCATGACATGGTAGAATGGTATAGTGTTTCTTTCTATGTTTTTGTCTTCTAGTTTTCATTCATAATCCATGGTTCTTGCTGCTATAGATCAGTAGAGATTGATTTTGAGATATGCCCATGGAGGCACCTCAAAATTCCTGAATCTTCATAGCTTGATGTTTTCTTCTTCCTTAGTTATGCTAAAGAATTCTTAACTGCTCTTTAGTAACTTAAGGATACTGTTTGCTAAGTTTTATTTACAAGTTATATGCATGTTGAGTAGGATGTATGGTGTGCCCTGCCTACCTATAAGTTGTCCATAGTTCTGTCCATAAAACTTTCTCTTTGACTGATTAGTTGATCATCTTGTTGAACCAAGGAGGCCTAGTCCTGATCTAGCCCTTTGCCTAAAACTATGAAAGCTTGTTTGTCAAAGTGCCCAATAACTTAGAGACTATGTTTAGGCATTCTGGCATAGTATTTTGAGTTGTTAGTCCTTCTTATGTGTTTTCCCCAAAGTCTGATAGCCATTTCCCAAAGTTAGAGGGTCTTATACTTCTATGCATGGCTGGAATGTTTGATTTCTATGTATTAATTAGCTCATAGTTACATCTAGCATGATTAATGGCTTGCTATAACATGTTTATGTCTGCTATCAACTAGTTACACTTGAAATCCCTCGTCTTTCACAAGCTTGATGTCCATTTACTCCATTTTTCCCAAAGATCCTTTCTACCTTGAATCAAATCGGCCCTACAGCAGTCTTGCATCATCATCTGATAGCTTCCTTGACCTTTTTGACCCCATAGCCCAGTTTATCTACATCTTGTTATCCATTTTATATCTTTGATCAGTTTTATCCCTCACAAACTTAAAAAACCAAAAAAATCAAAAACTCACTTCATAACTAGCCTAATATCAGAACACCACAAGCAAACACACCGACATCTTTTACACATATAGAGAGAGCCCTCTCTGAGTCCAGGAAGGCTAGGTCCTTGGGCTCCAAAGCTTGGTTTGATGTTACATCATCATTTGGCTCGCCAATCGGCCAAATCACGGGACCCTAACATAATGGCGATCACGGTGGGATTTTGAGTCAAAACATCCTAGGTATCCCTTAGGAACTCTCAAAATCTCAGTCAAACTTAGAAGAGTAGAATCTGGTTGTCTCACCATCCTAGCAAAATGATGAGTCAGTTATAGGAAACTCTTCCAAACCTCAGGACTACATAAAACTCAAAAAACCCCAAAAAACTCCTTTAGATTGGTTTTTGAAAGTATTGGTGGTGGACCATACAAATATACCTCAAAACAACTAAAAATCCACCTGGCGACTCCACTAGCCTCCAGTAGGCCTTACTACTTTGCTAAATTTTAGAATACCATCCGATTTAGCCACCTCATCGCCACCCTAACATAATGGCGATCACGGTGGGACTTTAAGTCAAAACATCCTAGGTATCCCTTAGGAACTCTCAAAATCTCAGTCAAACATAGAAGAGTAGAATCTGGTTGTCTCACCATCCTAGCAAAATGATGAGTCAGTTATAGGAAACTCTTCCAAACCTCAGGACTACATAAAACTCAGAAAAAACCGCAAAAAACTCCCTTAGATTGGCTTTTGACAGTATTGGTGGTGGACCATACAAGTATATCTCAAAACAAACTGATAATCCACCTAGCGACTCCACTTACCTCTAGTAAGCCTTACTATTTTACCAAACTCTAGGCTATTATCTGATAAGACCTATCCCATCGCTCACTAACATAGCGGGAGATGGTGGGACACTGAGTACATGACAGTTTAGCAAACTTTTATAGACTCTTTGGTCCTTTAGATACCATAAACAAGCAAGCAGCCCATAGACCCATTTAGAGTAAACTCTTTTTGTTCTCATCACCCTAGCAAAGTGTTGAAACAAGTCTGGGATACCTTAAACCATAGGCTGCACATAAAAATCAGAAAATCCAAAAACATTCCCAGATTAGTTACTGGTGGTGGACCATAGCTATCTTCACAAAAACAACCCAGTTCCACCTGGCGACTCCACTAGTTCATCCTTTTTATTTTGACCATTCTTCACCTTAGTAGAACTTTAGAGAGATCACTCATCCAGAACATTCACCAATACCATTCTCTTTAAACTCTGGATCTAAAATCTAGCTTCACGAAGAATCAATACCAGAGCTCATCCAGACCCAAATCCCCCTATCATAGTAGATGACCCAAAGAAGATTCTGTGGCAAGCTTCCGAAACTGATCATCTAGCTACTAGTAGATCCATCCGTAAAACAAGATCGGTACCTAAACATCTCACTATCCTACCAGATTCACCTTTTGAATTAGAGTCATCACAAAATCTTCCCAGAAGCAAATCATATAGTAAGATAAACTTTGACGATCTTGAACCCATAAACCCACCACAGAGTCCTAATAGAGAAACTTCACCTACCACTCCTCCTAACTTCCATCTTCTCTATCATTTTGGCTCCTATCATCCCAGATCTGCCCAAAACTAGATCACTAGTCCAAGTTCATCCGCCACACCTGGTCAAACCACCACTGTTCAAACCACCTCATCTCAGCCTACTAGTTCTCATCTTGTACATCATCAATTAGCTCCCGTCATGGCAGCCTGGTACGCACCTTTGGTGTTGCCACCGCCTTTGGCTCCTCTCCCAAATAAATGTCAAGACAAAATCCCACACTTTACTAGAGAAGACACCACTACACCTCAACAGCATATAAGTAGGATGACTGATGCTTATGAGTACCTAGAGGTACAAGACGAGACTGTCAGAATGAGAATATTCGCACAAAGTCTTGGTGGTGAACCCAAAACATGGTTCAAAAGCTTAACTCCAAACAGCGTCCACAATATCCTATAACTACATCAAGTCTTCAGAAATAGGTGGGAAATCCGAAGAAACCCTATTCAAATCCTGTCAGAATATAACAACTTAAAACGGGAAAATGGGGAAAGTGTCCAGGCATACTGCACTAGGTTCAACAGTGTGTATAACGCCCTCCCACCTCATTTCAAACCCCCACTTGGTTTAGTCTTGGAAAAATTCCCTGAGGGTTTTGATCCAGACATGACATATCATCTGAGAGACAAGGATCCCCCTACCCTAGAGGAAATGCAACAAATAGCCATAAAAACAGAATCCAACTTAGCAGAAAAAAGAGCCAGGACTAGATTAGAAGGAAAAATCCCATATAGAGATAAGGTCTCCACTTCATCTCCTTCCCTAGATCCTAGAATAGATGGCATGATAAAATCCATGAAAAATATGTCGGAAAAAATGAGTGAAAAAGTGCCTCCTAGGGACAACCAACCAAACCCTCAAAACCGGAAACAAGGCTTTAGAAAAGATTAGTCTCAAAATAAACCAAGAGGAAATGATCAGCAGATCAGACCATCCTTCAGTGAGAATTATGTTGATGAAGAGAATAAGGATACCACACCCAATGATGAAAATCATTGGAAACTCATAGGTTCTGATAACGAGAGTAAGGTTTACCTCATAGCAGAAGAGCAAGAGTTATGCTCCCCAAGTCAGGACGAAACTGACTATGAAGATCTCGAAGATCCTGCCATAGATTTTCAGAATGCCATTATAGAAGCTCATAGGCAGTATAACCTTAGAAGCAGAAAAAACCAAGATCACTCCAAGAAGGGTAGCCCTGACACTGCTAAAACCTCTGACACCATCCCTAAAAAAGCCATGGATAGCAACAAAATTGTGGCCAAGAAAATTGACCAAAACAAGGATAAATCTATTCAAACAAGTCTTAGCTCAGATACTCTTAGCACCTCTACAAAAACCCCCGAAGTAACGGTGTCAAAAAAAGTCCCGAATCAGAGTCAGCAAATTAAGAGCATAGAAAAGGTCATGTCCGAAAAAGCTGAAACAAATCTGCCCAAACTACAAACTCCTTTTAGTTTCGAAGGGGAAGTTTCCGAAATAAAAATTACCATACCCCTTACTGAGCTAATAACTGTAGATAGGTATAGATCTCAAATTTTCAAAGTTTTTGACATAGGGAATGAGGCAAATACTTTAAATCTAACTGATGACAAACCCGAGCTCTTATTCGGCCCGAAAATAGAAGGTCAATACCAAGAAGGATCTGTTTCTCCTTTCTATGTAAGCCTGAACATACGGGACAAGATATTACATAATGCCATGTTAGATTATGGTGCCTCCCATAACCTCATGCCTAAAGCAGTCATGGAAAACCTAAGACTAGAAGTAACTCAACCCTACAAAAACCTGTATTCCTTTGACTCAAGTCAGGTCAAATGTTTAGGCCTAATAAAGAACCTAGAGGAATGCTCTAAAGACACTATCAGCCATTTTGAAATCACAGATTCTGAAATGGAAGAAGAATCAAAACCTGTAGGATCTCTACCTTTATGCTAGGAGTCATTTGAGTTCATAAAAGCAAATTGGCCCCCTGAACATCTATCAGAAAAAACTCATGAATTACATGATAACTATCCTCAACATCACAAAGAATTGGTTGAAGATGAAAACAAGAAAGAAATGAAAGAGAACCCACAGGATCTCTCTAAGGACATGAGTGATGATTCATCATCTCTCATAGGTGAAGCCCAAAAAGACATTCATCCTTTAAATCAGATTTCCCAAGAGAAAGAGGATTGTTGTGGAGAGAGGAAAATGCCTCCCTTTTTAACTGAAGAGGAAATAGATCAACTTATAAACATATAGACAGCCTCTGAATCTTCACATAACCACAACTTTTCTAATCTTTCTCCTATTTATCTTGCATATCATAAGTCAAAAAGTAGATTTGTAAATCAAGTGAAGAAAAGAAATCTGATAGTCCAATATGCATGGTTGATTAGATTAATTATAATGATGATTTTCCAAGGTTTGATCAATATTTTGATTATGATGATGATTTCCAAACAGAAGCTAACTTTGCAAAAAAATCAGTTTTTGATTTTTGGGAGGAAGCTCAGTTTCATAAATTTGAGAAAAGTAAGCAGCCATTACCGGTCATCTATGACACTCATGAGGAGAACCTTGAGAGTTTAGAAGTAAGTGAAGAGTCTCGGACTCTTTGCTCTACTTCACTTCAGCCCATCAGAGATAACATGCACATGATTGGAAATAAACAATTTTTCAGCTTTGATGATGAGTTTGAGGAAGATGATGAAATCCTCGAGCAGGTTGTAAATGAGAAGCCTTTTCCTGAAATAGTTGAAGAAATCATTTTGGACATGGAATCTTCCTTAACTCCAGATTTGCAGCCTCCAAGTTCCATTGAGTTACAAATTGCAGATGAAGAAGTAGAGGTTAATAAACACATGGGAGTTGTCACACTGTCCTTTCAAGATAATTTAATGTCAAAGTGTATCCTTGTTCATCAACCTGATGACCTTCACACAATTTTCAGTCCACTTAATCAGAACACATCAGCTTGGAAAGAAAACTACACTGCAATACATGATGAGTCTGACAGTTCGAGTGATCATGAGGAAGAGTTGTTTTACCAGGGGGGTCCCAAATATAGCCAAGTGGAAGAAAGAGTAGTCTTGAATGAAGCCTATATCTCAAAACCTCTAGATCAGGTATTATTCCAAGATCCATTTGTTGTTTTCCTTGAGAAGTCTGAAAGAGTAGTCTTGAATAAATCCTATGTATCAAATCCTCTAGATCAGGTATTATTCCAAGATCCATTTGTTGTTTTCCTTGAGAAGTATGAAAGAGTAGTCTTGAATAAATCCTATGTATCAAATCCTCTGGATCAGGTATTATTCCAAGATCTATTTGTTGTTTTCCTTGAGAAATCTGTAGGGGTAGTGGGTTCTATCATAAACAAGTTGCTACCAAGAATGAGTAAAAACTTAAGCTCTACTGTCCAGAAACAAACCAAATGGGAGTGGCCTTTTCATTATTTCTGCATCATGAAAGAACTAAACCAGAATCACCCATGTGAGCATCTACTTGACTGGTTTCATTGGAAAACAGAGTTCACCAAACAAATGTCTATTGTGTACAGATTAGATTAGGATAGAAAGACAACAATAGAAAATAAGCTTAGCCTGTGAGCACCTTTTCATTTGTAGTTTGTTTGAAGAAAAAGTGAAAAAGCAGAAAATACAAAAAATAGTGAAAAGTAGAAAAAGAGGGCAGTTTCTAAAAAGCAGTGGTAAGGCCCCATGTTCCAAAAAATAGTCCTTCGGAAAGCGCGCAAGTCTAAATGCCGCTACTAGTACTTCAATGTCTTGTTCAACTATCTAGCCTAATCATAGCTGAGCATGTTTAAATTTATTTGCTGATAAGTTAGTGAGTGAAAAAGATGGTCAACATTGTGTAAGATTGACTTATCACAGAGTATAGATTAGGGAGAGATTCTAGTTCCACATGCCTAAAATAGAACCAAAGAGAGAAGCGAGGGATGAAAAATACATTGCACATCTTAGCCCCGCTTGTCTAGTTTTCCTTTTGTTGCAGAATAATATTTGTGTGCAGTTTGTACTATCATGCCGCAAATACATGACAAATTAGACAATTTAACCCTGATTTGATCATTTTGAATTTCATGTTTTAGATTAGAGAATAAAATCCTGTCAAACTGCTTAATCTTGACAGTTGATCTAGCATAGGTAGAGTAATGAAGGAGTTCATCAGTCTAATCTGAACTCCCGGCAGATATAAGAGTAGAAATAGATAGGTTCATTTTGAAAAAAGAAAATATACATTGTCAAAAGGCTGCTAGTTCAAATGCGCCAAAGAGAAGAAAAAATGTTAGGAAAGATAGTGGGGTAGGTAGAAGTATCATTGATGTTAATCATGCTGTCATTTTTCAGAAATAACATCAAAAGAAGGGTAAATTTTGCGTCAATGGATAAAGCACTGGTCTTCATAAGCCAAAAATCTGAATTCTGGACACCTCCTGACGAGGAGCTACCCTCCCCAAATGGAGCCACTGTTAGCCATCAGTATTTTTTACATGTTAGTGATGACTATATCTATAGCTGAGTTTTTCTAGAATTGATTTCCTTATGTCAATATGTCATCTAGAAAACCCTCATAAAACTTTTTTCGCCCTTTCTACTTTTCAATCCACCCATGTCAAAATCAAAACCTCATTATCACTATCCTATCTAGCTTCAGCCCTATTGGTTTTCCCATCAGCTCCAAAAGGAAAAGTCCAAGTCTGTTGCAAAAGTCTCCCCTATGTTAGGAAGTGGCGCTTTAAGACATTTTACCCTTGGTAATCATCAAAAAGCCAAAAAGCCTCCATCTGCTACAGACCAACCATGACTGACCTCCCACTCTGCAAATGAAATTGACAAACAGCTCTAAGTCGCGCCACTTACACCCCTAGGTCTCAGCACTGCACAAACCACAGTCTCAAGCTGACTATTAGGTGTTTCACAGTGTTTTATGGATTCTACAGAAGCAGGAAATATAACTTCATCTCAGGAGGAAATGCTTGAATATACAGTTAGAAGAACAACTGCTTCTAAATGTAACATGAACCTGAGATATATCTGCAAAACAGAGAGCCACTCATCAAGACCTTACAGCTCTTTCCAGCATGAAAAATCATGGGAAGAGAAGAATACCACTGTCACAGCAAACTGGTAATTTGTCATGGCCCAGAACCTCCTTCATTTACAAGCAGAGGGTTAGGGCGCCTCCTTCATCTACAAGCAGAGGGCGCTGGCCAATATTGATTTTAAGGATTGCAAAAGTCTAGGTTTGTTCTTGACTAAACAGTGAAAGGATAACTCTAGTTTTTCTGAATATAAGTAATGATCATAACAGGGATAGGGTCTGAAGTATGCAAATTCAAAGGAAAACAGAGTCTGGTCTTGTAAAGGAAGTCATGAGAAGTTTTCAAATCATGTGAAATGATGAAGCTTTAGAGAGGCATATCATTGGTAAAAAACCATTCTGATCATAAGCAGCCTGCTTTTCCACAAGACTAAATTGAGGAGATGCTGACAGATCATGTCATCACACAGGCAGAAGAAAAGTTGTTGGTTTTTCAAAGGGTACTGACCTCCATAGTCACAGAGACTATATTTCAAATAAATTGTCATAAGATGACCAAAGCAAATAATGACATCTCAGGTCCCCTCAGAGCAGTACAGAGAGACAGTGACAATTTGACTAGGGTTGTTCTGAAGCATAGTGGTGATTGAAAGCAAAGGTGCCAGTCTTGATGTTTTTTTAAGTTGGTTGCTTACCATCATAATCCAAGCAAACCCTTGTCAGGCAACCTTGTCAAATAACCTTCAGATACTTTGCTCAGTGAAAGGCCTCCTCCATTTATGAGCAGATGGCCAAAGCATTGGATGTTGTTGAAGACTGATTGGTCAAAAGGTGCAGTGGAAAGAAACAAAGAAAGAAAGAAAAATTCTGTACACAGGTAAAAGATAGTGTTTATGATTCAAAAGTATTGGTTTTCGTATTCAAATGGAAATGTCTGTCAAACTATACCTATAGTGGACAGGAGACAATATTGAATATATGCAGGTCATTGATACAAAAAGGGTAGTTTCCTTAGGAGGAGTGGCCACACAGTCACTTTAATGTCACATGCCAGAAGTCTAAAGGAGCGCCTTTCAAGTAAACAGAGAATTATGGTATGAAGGGATGCAGCCAAAATATGGCACTTATAATCAAAGAAGGAGCTCATAAATCACATGGAAGCAGAAATTACCAAAGAAATTGGAAGAAGACAGACCATCTCCTTTTAAAAATGACAAAATGGCTTTCAAAGCTCTTCAACAGACCTTGTGTGGTTTTCTCTTTTAAAATATCACCTAAAATGTAAAACAGTGGACAGAGTTGAGCTTTGGAATGGTTCTATTACAAAAATACCAATGCACTAGTCAAAGCAAATGGTAACTGTGTTTCAACATTGTAAATAAGTATACCAGTTTATGAATAGACAAAGAAGCAGTTTGATAGATTGTCAGTGTTTGGGAGTTTGAAACAAATGCAGCTTTCTCATTATTCAAAAAGGACAGAGATCTCATAAATGATATAAGTAAAGAAGTATGTTGAAAGGAGGCGCTTTTCTCAAAACAGAGGACCATGATCAAGTCCAAGAAGACCAGCAAGTTTGACACCTGCATTATAGAAAAGGTTGAGGAAGCTATTAAAAAACTAAGACTGTCAAAGCAGGTTGACAAAACAAATCTGTTCTTTCAGAAACAAGTCAGTATTCATGTATTTTCTTGACAAGTTTTAAGAGGGGTTGCTTTGCATCATAAATATCACCAGCACCATTAAACACAGTGGAAAAGATGGTCGAAAGGTTATTGAAATGATAAAGTTCAATATTACTAAAGAAGGTAGTTTCCCCATGAAACAATTCGAAGCACCCTGCTATTTCATTTTCAATAAAGAAAAAATATGGGAAGGAAATACCACTGTTTGAAAAAGAGACTTTGCTGTGTTAAAAGGCCAACCGTGAGTTCTTTTTTGCATTGCAAGTAAACGATGAAAGTGACCGTTGAAGATTTTTGAAATAACATAAGAAGTGAAGTAGGAGAGTGAATGTTTCGTTTTCAAAGTTCAAACAAAGCTCCGTGCCTCCATAGCATCGAAACAAGGAAGATCGGGTCGAAATTTCAGAAGATTGCACTGTTTGTGACCATGCGCCATGCCTGGAAACCCATGCGACGCGCCTGGCGGACTTTTTCAACAAGCGGTCAGTGTTGGCGCGACGCACCTGTACAGTTGCGCGACGCGCCTGTACACGGTGCCCGACCACCCGACTGCCCGACCCGACAGGGCCACCGTTGGTAAACTGCGCGTCGTTCTTTTTTGAAAGAGTGTCGCGCATACTTAAAGGACCTCCTGTGCTACTCCAGCTCTCCCCAAGGGTTTTTCATCAAAATTGAAGGTATTCTTATATATTAACCCCTCGGTTTCAAAATTTGCTAGGTGACAGAACGTTTTAAAGGGCCTGTTTTAAACTTTGGTGTGAGAATAAGGGTAGGGGAAAATTGTTGAGTTTGACCACATATACATATCAAAATATATGTTAAGGAGCTATCTAGCAAGGTCAAGGTCAAATCAAAGAGCAGCTTGTTTCATTTCCAAAACAATCGAAGGACAGGGGTTAAAACTATAAACTACAGAAAGGGCAGTTTATTCCTGAGCTTTTCAACTTGACTGTTTCGTTCTTCAAACTTATTTTTTACACAAGTTGATGGTCAGATAGGGCAGAGGTTTTTCCTATAAAGAATTGTGTGTTGATTAAAGGGAGTTTGTTGGTTACAAGATCTTTGACTACCACCTCAAAAGAAACCTATAATGAGGTAAAAGGAAAGTTTGTTATAGAGAGACAAGGTTTAGGTCTAAAGAGAAACCTTTCACACTGTCCTCAAAACATTGCCACATTATTAAAATAGTGAAGTGCACTCAGAAAAAGGGGTTTTTGACAAAGAGTTGTTTATAAGTTGAAAGACCACAGGGTAAGGTTACTCCTTCTCCTCATACAAAGACAGTTTTCGCTGTGTAGCTGCTTGATTGACTTTGGGTGTACATGCTTGTTTGATAAGCAGATGTCAGGTGGAACAAAGGATTTTTTCTACAAAGGCTAAGGGTTACATGTGTAAGGGGCTCTTGATTGTTTTAAAAAGAAACTCACATAGTTTCTGCCTAAAAACTTTGTAGTCTTCTAAACTCTGTCATTTTTACTCCAGTCCTGTGTATTGACTGTCTAAACATATTTATGGTGGTTTGCAATAGATGCAAGATCAGTGGACTGTTGGCACACTTATACAAGGCAGGGTTGTTAATCATTGAAATTCTACCTTGAGGCAGAGATACAAAGATGTGTTGTTAACTTCCAAAAATTACCAAGCAGGGAAACTTTGACATTGTATACATCCTGCCTCATACAGTCTGTCCTTTATTTCCACTATATTATATCATATTGAAGAGTTGTTGACTGTGATATTTTCAAAGTGGAAGACCACTTTCTGAAGAGCAGGGTTTAAATGATTGGATTTTACCTTGGATACATAGATATAAATGTATTGATTGGCCTCTAACAAATTCACAAGAAAAGGTGACTTTTTAACACTGTGCACAGGAAAATTACTCAGCAGTCTGTCTCCTCTTTACTATATGATATCCTATTGAAAAATTTTGCCTGGCTGAGGTACATTCAAAGGTAGAAGGCTAGTTTTAAGAAAGCAGAAGTTGTGTATTACAAAAAACTTGTTGCAAGACATCCAAATCTCATTGTCTATCTGTCAAAGAAGTAAAGTAACACAGTTTGACTCCAACAGGACATTTTACATACAGTGAAGGCAGTTTACCTCTTCCAAAGCATATTCAGGTCAAAATGCCTCCAAGGCAAGACAGCAGGAGCGGTCCACATAAAATATATGAGCCCATCTCTACAGAATAGATTAATGCTCATCCATCTGTACTTTTCAACTTCCATGAAGTAGGCTGCCTTGATTTTTGCCAGAAGATAGAAGAAGTCAAGAGTTTTTCGACATTAACACACTTGTGCGCCCTGAGATTCAAAGAAAAACATTTCCAAGTGGCGGGTCTTGATTTCAAAATTTCTCCAAGGTATGTGTCCAAGGCCACCAAGATCCCGTATCATGGCGAAAAATGGTTTAAACAGACTCATCTTGACTTAGAGGATTACAACTTTCATCAAGCCTGAGCATAGAGATACCCTCACTGCTATTTTCCCTTTTTCACATCTCCTTGAGAGCTATGCTCCCCTTATGAAAGTCATAATGAGATATTTCACTTGTGAAGGGAGGTTTAATCGAGTTTATGCCTACCATGTCCGTTTACTGATGCACTTTACTAGAAGCAGGCAACTAACCCTCCCTTACTTTTTGTTCAAGAGCATAGAGAAGATGGCATCTACTGTCCAAAAGAAGGCCCCACCTCAACAAATCCCTTCTCTTTTTCATCATTCTTTGATCAAGATTATCTTCCTATACCAGCTAGAGAAGAAAGAGGTTCCATGGGATTTATTCATCAGCCATCCAGATTTCTCTACTGTTCCTCCTGTTCATGTGTCTCCCACTCAGCCTATCCATCGCCCAGTACCTTTGTCCAGTAGGCCTACTCCTAGAAGGCTCAAAATGACTACTGGACAGCCAAGTCAATAGGAGGAAGGAGAGGGCAGTAAACAACAGCAAGAGGAAAGGGATGAGGGACAGCAAAGAAGCTAATGTTGGCAAACAGGGGCAGCCAAGTGAACAGCAAAGAGAAGACATCCAGCAGCCTCAAGGGGAGCAGCAAGTTCAGGAAGATGTCAAAGGTAAATCAGTTGTTTCTCCTTCTCCCAAAAGAACAAAACTCAAAGACAAAGAAGGAAGAGAGGGTCTAAGGCTACCACTCAAACAAAAGGACAAAGGTTTTTCCTAGCAAGAGAAGTTCCCAGCAAGAGGAAAACGCCCAAAAAGACATCTTCTATCATGCCAAGGAGGAAAAGCGCAAGATTAGCTTTCAAAGGTAAAAGAAAAGTTGGAGAAAGTATAAAGCATGGAGGTGCATCGGATGTCATCCCTATCCAAAGCGATGACAGTGATAATGAGGCCCGCCTCCTTGAGAATCTCCTAATCCATAAGGAGGGGCAAATTGAGGCTTTAGAGGAAGATCTTCAAAGGGCGAGGAACTTCAACCACTTCTTGGAGATTGAAAACAAACAGATGAATGTTCACACAGCTGTCCATGAAGCACGGACAATCAAATATAAAAAGGAGGTAGCTAAGGCGCAAGCAAGGATAGAAGAACTCATTGGTGAGTTTGATGAAGAGGAGGAGGAAGACCAGCCTAGGCGGAAGAGGCCTAGGACCATCGGGCTTAAAAGAGCCTTGGAAAAGCAGAGAGCAGAAGAACAAGCCCATTTCCAAGCCTTTCCTCTCACTACACTCCTCGAGTAGGAAATTGAAGAAAACAAAGAGGCATGGCTTGAAAGAGCTAAAAAACACTTGGAAATGAAGCTTGAGAGGGCGAACAGAGATCTTGAGCTGCAAAGAAAGAGGACTTATCACTTTCAGAAGCTAAATCAATTCGCCAGGCGAAAATTAAAGGCAGCCCAAGAGAAATTGAAGAAGGCAAAGGGGAAGCGCCCGGCACGAAAAGAGGGGAAAAGCATATCAGCCCTTCATATTTTGGCATCAGCTTTGGAGCATGTTGCTATGGACCCCTGAGGGTCATATATGCCAAATTTGAGCCCTTTTCGACAACTTTTTGTTTTTTGGCATTTTTTGGGATTTTAGTCGAAAACTCATAATTGTGCCATTTCAGTTCAAGGATTTGTCAAGGGAGAAGGATGATGCCAGTGGATGCCATAATTCTATGAGCAGGTCCCCAGCGATTTTCAGGGCAGTCGGAGATCATTCGCCCCCTCAAATTGGCGAAAAATGCCCTCTTTTTGCACATTCTGCCCGCCATATCAGCAGTCTGCTATTTCCTGGGTTTTTGCACACAGGTACAGTTTTGGGGAACTTTCAGGCATCAGATTGAGATGATTTCATGAAGCCGGAAAGTAGACACGTAGATATTTCCAACGAACCATCATGAGCCTCGTTGACATCGGGAGGCTGCCAATTTCCTCCAGCAAGTCAGACCTTTTTCGATATAAATATGAAGTATTTTTGTAATTTGAACCTCAAAAATCTGCTTTCCCAAATGTGCGTTTAGCTAATTTTACACTTGGGAAATGATGTAAATTCAATATATTTTCCATTTTTAGCAGTTTTTTAGATATTTTATGGGATATTTTGTGCCTTGGGATTTGCAAAGCCTCAAGGACAAGTTTATATATTTTGACTTGGCCAATGGGATAGCTAGTTGCTCCATGAGGTTTACCTTCCTCTAGCCTATTTATTCCATGGGTTTCATTGTAAAACAGAGGCTGAACTTGAGAGAAGAATCAATATATTGGTCATATGAGCTTTGAAGAACATACTTGTGTTATGATTTTTGACCGCTTTGATGCTTTGATGAATGATGAAGGATTGGTGATGGATTCCATGACATGGTAGAATGGTATAGTGTTTCTCATATGTTTTTGTCTTCTAGTTTTCATTCATGATACATGCTTCTTTTCTCGTTTATAGATCGTAAGAGGAGATTGATTTGAGATATGCCTGCGGAGTGCACCTCAAAATTCTCAATCTTCATAGCTTCGATGTTTTCTTCTTCCTTAGTTATGCTTTAAGAATTCTTAATCAGTTTTAAGTAACTTAAGGATACTGCTTTTAAGGCTTTATTTACAAGTTCTATGCATGTTGAGTAGGATGTATGGTGTGCCCCGCCTACCTTATAAGTCATTCATGGGCTCGTCCATAAAAAATTCTCTTGACTGATTAGTTTATCATCTTGTTGAACCAAGGAGGCCTAGTCCCGATCTAGCCCTTTGCCTAAAATTGTGAAATCTTGTTTGTCAAAGTGCCCAATAACTTAGAGACTATGTTTAGGCATTCCAGCATAGTATTTTGAGTTGTTAGTCCTTCTTATGTGTTTTCCCCAAAGTCTGATAGCTATTTCCCGAGGTTAGAAGGTCTTATACTTCTATGCATGGCTGGAATGTTTGATTTCTATGTATTAATTAGCTCATATTTACATTTAGCATGATTAATGGCTTGCTATAACATGTTTATGTCTGCTATCAACTAGTTACACTTGAAATCCCTTGTCTTTCACAAGCTTGATGTCCATTTACTCCATTCTACCCAAAGATCCCTTCTACCGTGAATCAAATCGGCCCTACAGCAACCTTGCATCATCATCTCATAGCTTCCTTGACCTGTTTAACCCCATAGCCCAATTGATCTGACTTCTTGTTATCCATTTTTACATCTTTGATCAGTTTTATCCCTCATAAACTTAAAAACCAAAAATCAAAAAACTCACTTCATAACTAGCCTAATATCAGAAAACCATAAGTAAACACACCTATATCTTTTACACATATAGAGAGAGCCCTCTCTGAGTCCAGGAAGGCTAGGTCCTTGGGCTCCAAAGCTTGGTTTAATTTTACATCGTCATTTGGCTCGCCAATCGGCCAAATCACGGACCTCAATACAAAGAATAAAGGCCAATATAGAAGCACAAGCAGAGCATCATATACCTGTTGACCAAACCAGACTATTGACTGTGATGGATCTGGAGAAAGATCAGTTTAAGATGGCGCTGTCGCATCCGACAGGAATGGCCCTTGGACCTTCAGGCAGCTTTAAGGAGTTGAACATAGTCATGGACGTGAAAAAGATCCCCTTGTGGGACAAAATGAATCTCCACATGCATACAGGTCAGTTGATTGTCAATGATTTGAGCAAGACCAATGCTACAGCAGTCAAGACAGAAAATATGCTTGCCAAGGTTGTCAAATAATGCAAGATGGAGAAAGCCAATGCAAGGGCGTTGACTAATCAAAATGAAGAGCTGAAGAAAATCATAATGAAAATCGGGGTCGATCCAAATGATAAAAGCGCAATTCAAAAATTTATGAAGAGTGCAGAAGCAGAAATCTCTTCATTAAGGAAAAAATTGAAATTGCCAGCTACAGAGCACTCATTGGCGGCCGAAGTAGCAGAAGTTGAAAAGGAAAAAGAGGAATTGCGACAGCAGTTGATGAAGAAGGACGAAGAACTCAATAAGGTAAAGCAGACTGTTATAACCTTACAGAATCAAATCGAGAACCATACTTGTACTTTTGATTTTTCTACAGGTGGAGCTGATCCTCAAGCCCAGGTTGTTCAGCTAACCACAGAGTTAAAGATGGCGGAAAGAGATTGCAAACAAGCCCAGTCAAAATTGGCCACAGTTATCAAGATGATGCAAGGATGGGAAGGAAAAGCACAGGAGAACGAGCAGAAGCTACAGAAAGCTGAGGACAAGATCAAAGAGCTCAAGGAAAAATTGAAGGGAAATATTTCCCTGATCAAAGCTAAGGATCTCATCTGGAACGAGATCATTTCAGAGATGCAGTCCAAATGGGATTCCATGAACATAATTGCCAGAGAGAAAAACATTGTCTCAGAGCATGAAAAGGAGTTATTATCAGAGAAGCAGGCCGCTATTAAAAGATCGAATTGGGCCAGAAAATTCATAAATTTTATTAATGCCAAGACAGATGAAGAATTAAGAGATATAGGGATACAGGATAGGTACTTCTATGCTGAGGAGGTAAATAAAATGATTATTAAAAACGACCTTCTGAAGGCCTCAGAGAAGCGGTTACAGGTAATTAAAGAAATCATTAAGAAATTTGATATTTCTTTTGACAAGTTGACAAGAACAGGCTTGCCCTCATGCTGGACGGAGAAAGGGGAGATTATGTCCTGGAAATTTTATGAAGATCTGTTGATATTTGCAAAGAGCAGAGCAGATGGCCGACATGAGAAAACACAGATTTTGAAGGGAGAAACAGTATTCAATTTCTTACAAAGGCATTTCCTTCTGCTATGGATGGTGAAGACATTGTTCACAAGCAATCTTACTCACAGTCAGGTTGTTGCTTTTACACTGGAATATCATCGTTATAAGAACGCTCCGATTACTCAAGATAAACTCTGGAAAGAATGCAAGAAATTTTCTATTGACACAGAAAAAGGATTTCCAGCCAAACAACCACAAGTAGCCGTTCAGCCACAAATAGTCATTGAGTCAGCCGCTATTTCAGGAACATCAGTTCCCTTAGATTAGGAGTTATCATCTTTTATTATGTTTTAAAAGAAGTCATGTAAATGTAATAAAATGTTTCCGAGGCATGTACCTCTATTACAGAGAGTAGTTAAGCAGTTAGAGTTAGTTGGAATCAGTTTTATAACTGAAAACCATTTTGGTTCAGATTGTATTTAAAGACATTTTGAAGAAGAAAGAAGGTTCCGAGTTTTGGACCTTTGAAGGCTAATTTTGTACTGAACAATATTGAATGAATGAAAAAGTTTTGTAAGTTTCCATTATTCCATCTGTGTTGAGGAGTTTTCTTGGTTTTCATTTCATTTCCATGTCTGTGAATAAAGTAGAGTGATTAGAGCTGCAGGTCTCTTGATATTTATGTATCTAAGAGTTAAACATCCTTAATGGGCGCTCCTCTATTTTAGCTTATTTGTTATTCGCTTCTTCAGGATTTTATGATGGTAGTTTCTGTTTTAAGCAACATGGCAAATTGAAATCCTTTTCTTTCTTCATCTTCCATTCACTCACTTCAATATAAAGGGAACATGGCATTGCATAACTTATAAAGATTTGATATTTGGGAAATATATTATTAATATTGGAAGGTTTAATAAATAGAGACAAATATAAATTTTGTGACATAATCTTTAATGTCTTGAGCACGGATTCCTGTACACAGCGAGGAATTGTTTCTCAAGAGACAACAGACCCGAGGACTTCTACAACCTTTATCCATTCCAAGTCAATGTTGGGAGGCGATTTCAATGGATTTTATCACAGGTTTACCTAAGTCCGAAGGAAAGAGTGTCATCATGGTGGTAGTTGATAGATTCTGTCAAGTATGCACACTTGTGCATTATCTCATCCATTTAAAGCAAGTACAATATACTACATTTAAGTGGATTTAATTCAAAAGCTACATGGAAGCTCAAAGATGATTGTGAGCGACAGAGATCCCATTTTTACTGGAAATTTTTGGATGGAGTTATTTCCTTGTTTGGGTACTCAATTAGCTCATAGATCATCTTATCATCCTCAATCTGATGGTCAAACTAAGATAGTACATAAATGTTTGGAAGGATATCTCATTGTTTTGTATCTGATAAACAAACACAATGGGTAAATTGGTTACCTCTTGCTGAATGGTGGTATAACACTTCCTTCCATACTGTAGCGAAAACGACCCCATTTATGGAAATTTATGGATATCATCCACCATCCATCACATCATATTTAAGGGAAAATTCAAAGGTTCAAGTAGTGGAAGATCACATCGAGCATCAGCAAGAAGTTCTCCAACTCTTAAAGGATAACCTAAATTTGGCACAAAATCGAATGAAACAATAGGCAAATCAACATCACAGTGAGAGAATTTTTTATGTAGGAGATTGGGTATTTTTACGGCTACAACCATACAAACAAATGTCCCTCAAGCAAGCTAAGAAGGATAATAAATTATTTCCAAAGTACTATGGTCCTTACAAGGTGTTGCAAAATATTGGTACTATGGCATACAAATTGGAGCTTCCTGCTTCTTCGCGAGTGCATCCAGTTTTCCATGTTTCATGTTTAAAAAAGGTTATAGGTGAAAATATTCCAATTAAACAATACCAAAATTTGATGAGGAAGGAAAAATCATATTGGAACCTGAAGCGGTCAGGGAAACAAGAACTCGACAGCTGCGTAATCGATCAATTTTAGAGTATCTCATCAAGTGGAAGAACTTACCCACTGAAGATTCTACATGGGAGGATGAGAATTTTATACAGAAGCACCCAAAGCTACTCAAGCGTCGAGGACAACAGTATTTTGAAGCAGAGGGGCATGTTAGGTCCCTATATTACTAGTATAGTCCCTTATTGTTGTTAGTGTAACCCCCTTATAGTTATTATTGTACCCTTGTAACCCCCATTTTGTTATTATTGTGCCCTTAAATTATTATTGTTAGGTCGGCTAGGATTACATTGTGGCCCACTAGGATTACATTATGGCCCCATGGACTCCTATATATAGAAAGGAGGTTTTGTAAATTGAATCATCCAAGAATTGTTCATTCATGTAATGTATTGGAGGTTTCCCCCTCGAAGTGGCTAAATTCTAAGGCATTGATATCTCCTTTATTCTATTTTTGGAGCTGGTTACACAACAATACAACTATGGGAAAGTATGTTAAATTTATATCCATTACATCTTGTAGCAAAACTAGGGAAAATTGATATAAATTTGATTTGATTGAATAAAATATGAAAAAATTATGTAAATTAGATTATGAAAAAATATTACATGCTAAACGAATATCAATCCTAGCTTGAAAAACACATATATGTCCATGGATATATATATTTCCTCGTGAAAATGTAGCAGAGATAATACATGAAATAGAGAATTTACGATAGCCAAAAAATTCAATATATAAACTGTCAAGTTACAAGTTCTCTGAAAGATTTTGAGGAAATTACTGTCACACAAATCTAGAACACTAGACAGAATAAATAATTACATTCAAATAAGTAGGGTCAATGAATAAGTGTGGCATTGATACCTTATTTCTAGGAAAAAAAATTAACTAAGTTAAGTGACATAAAATCCTCAATGGTACAACAACCGACCTGAGAAGGAAAGGATCCCTCTGTTAAATTGAGCTTAGAAGGTGACAGTTTAAACTTGTAAATGAATAAAAAAAACAAACCTACATAAGACCAGTCTAGAGTTAGAAAAATAATTGACGAATTAATAAAGTGAAATCCTACTATCCATGCATCAATACAGGTATGAATACATGAAATGAGAAGTATCTTACCTACGTGTACTCTTCTATAACATTATTCTTCACCTACACATATAGTAGGGAGGTTGTAAGTAAGTGTGATACTATCTATAAATTGAATAAGTATAAAAGAGTACCAAATATTAATTAAGGATGACTGAGGTAACCTAAAATAGGTACGTATGTTGCATTCTGGTCCAAGTTCTAAAAAGAGGAGAAATTCGTGTAGAGGTTACCCATATTAGATTATAAAAAAATAAATGGAGAACAAATAACAAATATGAAATGAATACATCACTAAATATGACTAACATAAATAAGAAAAGACTGGGAAACAAAAAGAGTATGGTGCCAACCTCATTACAACAACAGGATGTGTGAAGACACTGCATATTTCCTTAAGGATAAGTTATGCATACTTCCCAGCTACCTAATGAAAAGAAGGGTATTGGGTATACCTATGAATCAAATAAAAAAAGATCAGTGTGGCTAAGGGAATTTTATAAACAAATAAATCTAAATACAAAGGCATCAGAAAATGTTGCACATTCATAAATAATAAAAATAAACTAAGGGTTTTGTAACTTCATCCAATAAAATGATTTTGAATCTAAGGAAGAAGAACGAATGAAAAAAATATATTTAAGAATCATAGTTTCTGGCAAAGGACAAACCAAAAACTCAACAATTATGGGTATTGGAACATATATCTATGTTACTTTTAATGTATATGATTACATTTAAATCTATGCCTATTGGTATATATTAAGAACATAGGATAGATTTCACAATGACATAAAATACTAGTATTCAACATTTCTAAACATTTAAAACAAATTATAGTGAGGGTTAATGAAATGCTTCCAAACAAAGAATTATAGAAATGCATGTATAAGTGTTACAATAAAATTTGGAAAATACATCTACCTCTACCTCACAGACAGTGGTTACTATGTATGTCAGAGGATTGAGGGGACAATCTATAGATAACATAAACCCAGATTTCAGATGAATAAAATCATTAAAATTGAACGCAAAATTTTATATAAACTGCAAGATCAACATCTGAATTACAATAAACTATAGATGAAATCACTACACTGTTACAAAGACTCAGGTCAACTTAATCTCACACAGATCAAGCATCTAGAGTACACTAGAGGTTAAATTACAATAAGGGAGAAATATAAACAATGAGATAAGGTAGGCATAGCCTCTGTACAATAATTTCAAATAGAAAATACAAAGTAGAATCCAAAAAATCCACTACCAATAATATATATTCTAGAATGACTGGTACTAAAATTATTTGATGGAAAGCATAAAATAATAACGCTGGTAAATTGAACAACATAACATACACATAAAATAAACCAAATATACAAGAAGTCGGGGGATACCTTAGTAATTTCAAATAACCAGTCGACTTAACCACAATTGCACCCTTCCTACAAAAGAGAGAAAACTATGGTTAGCAAAATTCCTTTGAAACTAGCTAGGAATCCATAAAGAAAAACCAAAATTAAAATCATACCTGAGAGTGAGAAGACACAGAAATTGCAATTGTAGGAATGGAACACCTAAAACCTTTGAAATCACTGAAAGAACTTAAGCACAGTAGCATGAGACAATACCCTTGTTGTGTTAGCATGAATGAAGAACTCTGATCACGACAATGGTGGAGGAATCAACCACAAATAGGGTGGAAAATGGTGTTTCGGGTCCATCAAGTAGGGGGAGCACTAGAGTAGTGGACAACCAGAATAAAACAACAAAAATGATGAAATGAAATCTCGAGAGGGTAGGTCAAAACCCTTGGGGTTTGTGCAACGGATCTAGACCGTTGATATTAACCCAATGATCAGATGCGTACTTGAGGAACCTTGAGAGACAAGAAAAAGCCATGTGAAGGCCATGTGAATGGCCACTTGGAAATCAATAGATGGTCCAGCACACTAGTAGGGTAGGGTGAGTTAATGTGGACATGAAACTATATACTCTTTATACCTATCATGTGAATTAGTGGAGGACGTTAAAAGTGTTAATTAAACCTTGGCATAAAACTATAATTCCACCATTAAATACTTAATATCAAATATATTGAAATATGAATCAATAACATCAAGTTGATACACATGATTAGGTGGGATAATAGATGTATAGGTTAAAAATTTTAATGGGTTACCATATGTATAAAAGGGACCATATGTATGGGCATGTATATATATATATTCTTTTTATTTTTATTTTTTATTATAGGTATTATAGGTAAGGAGATAATATATATGTTAAAAATATATATAGGTAAGATTAACTATAGGAATGGGGAGTGTTTATTATGTGGAAGGTTAAGGCATTTACTATTTTGGAGTATGGTAGAAGAAGACTTGAATAGTCACTGAATGAGGACAGGAAATTTGAGCATAAACATAGTGGAAAGGATATGGGGATAAGAAATAAAGGATGAAGGGATAAATTAGAATTGTCCTTAAGTGTATAAATATATATATATTTTGGGAGTTGTTACACCTTAGAAATAACATGTCCAAAGTACTAAAATTTATCTTTATACAAATAAATTTTCCTAAACTTTACATACACTTGATGTTCCCTTAATGTTACTAACATTATGATCCTTAAGTTCTCTTCATTTTTGGTTTTTGAATATATCATAACATCATCAATGAAAACCTATACAAATTTATCTAGATATTTATTGAACACACTATTCATTAGACATGTAAAGATATAATATGCCTTGCTAAGACCAAATGGTAGTACAAAAAATTCATATTGTCCATACCATGTTATGGGTGACGTTTTACGTGTGTCCTCATCTTTGATTCTTAACTCACGATAACCTGATATGAGATCTACGTTTGAGCAAAAATTATCCTAGCTGACTTGATCAAGTAGGTCATTAATTTAGGGAAAATGTTATTTATTTTTAATTTTCATCTTGTTTAGTTGTTGGTAATATATGCACATCCTGAAAGTCCCATCCATTTTCCTTGGAAAAAATACTAGGGCTCACCAGGGGAAAACACTTGGTCATATGTATCCTTTATCGAAAAACTCTTGCAACTGCATATTAAACTTCATAAGTTCAAGCACACTCATTTGATATTTTTTTTCAAACAAAGGTGTGGCTCATAGTACTAACTCAATTGAAAATTATGTGTCTCTCCTTAGCAGTTATCCTATAATATCTTCCAGAAATGCATCCTTAATACCTTCAATTACTTATAGATTGTCTATAGTATCATTTATGTTTTTTTTTCAATTTATCCTATCTAGAAAACAAACAATTCATAATATTTGTGGGCACACCATTTTAGTTGTAAGGCTACAATTATTTAGGGTGGATATGGGCCCCAATATGCCTTTTAATTCTTAATCAATTCCTTCTTTGTTAGCATATGTAATATTTTTCTCTTAACAATTAAGTATACATTGAATTTTATCCAACCAATCCATTCCTATCAAAATTTTTTTTATATATCCATTTAAATTTAAAGGGCACTATTTAATCCAGTTTATCACTTTTATTTTAGTGGTTGTAGTTAATTGAACCAACTAGATCTTTTAAAATTTTCTATTCTTAACTTGCATGTTTCGAAAAATTACTGATTGACATCACTAATATTGGCTCTTGGATATATTAATATAGATATAGGTTAGTCTAGTATTATACCTATCATCTTGATCATGGTCGATTGATGCTTTGTCTTTTTGTCTTCTTATGTTAATTATTTTGGGTGCCTAGTGTATGGCCTGCAAATCTTGGACTAATTTGGTATTGTGTGGGAAGTTGCTACATAAATGGGGTTGTCCACAACCCAAATGTTTTGAAAGTGCTCTTTCTCTTCCACCATTAATTCCTTTAATATTTAGATCAATTTGTTCGGAACTAGATTGGGACTCTACATGTTGTGGCTAATTATTCTAATTAACCCTCTTATAAAAAAATAAAAAAATTCCATTTCCAATTCTACTTTTTTATTTCTTAGACTACTATTTTGAGCCTTCAATTTTATATTTAATTTGTTGATAACAAATTATTAGTTTTCATATAGCTTCATCAATGGTTTTTGGATTTTCAAACTAGATTATTTCCTTGTATTATAAAGGAAGGTAGTCTAGAAAATGTTACACCTTCGCGTTCTCCTCTTAAATGTATGGAACATATCTTAACATGTTTGTAAAATTTTCCATAACATCATCCATACTCTATTTTCCCAACTTTTAATCATGAAAATCCTTGGCCCAACCATGATAATATATCCCTTTTAAGTATTTTTACTTTAATTGTTTATGGAATTCTTCTAAGGTAAGTCTATTTGCTTCTATACGATGTTTTTGTTTTTGTTTCCTCCCACCATAGTGAAGCTTTGTCCTATAATTGATACATTGCTAATCTAGCCTTTAAATTATTGGAATATTCATATCATTGAAATAATTCATTGTATATAGGAGCTAGGCTTCTCTTAAGTCTTCTTTCTCTCCATTAAAAGTGGTTTTTTTTATCATCTTGAACTTTCCTTGGAGTAATGCTCTCTTTTTCATTCTTAAATTCGTGCCTTTTGAAAATGTTTTATCTATCCCTCCCTCACTTTCAATTTTTTCATACTCATTTTCAAACTTATCATGGTCACTTTTATCATTTATTTATTTAAAAAAAATCATCTATGCCCTCCTCTATCTATATATATAGAAGTTTGTGGGTTGAATTTTCACTCAACTCATTAATAAGCTTCTCCTACTTTGTGCTTGCTTAAAGAAAATTCTTGTTATTGGCCTTAACGTTGGAAAATTTTTGCCTCATGTATTTTTCCAAGCAGATTGGCAACTGGAGGTGATTTTTCATCTCGTAATTGAACCCAAATATGCTCTCCTTAAATAAGATATATGGCCTATTTAGACTACCTAATCTAGAAAATACTAGCCTAGACTTCCAATTGATATACTACTAATATGGCCTTTAAATTATTGGAATATTCATATATTTGGAAAAATTTGGTTGTATTTAGGAGTTAGGTTTCTCTGGCTTCTTCTTTCTTTCCATTAAAGGCGGGTCTTTTGATCATATTGAACTCTCCTTGGAGTTTTGTTCTATTTTTCCTTCTTAATCAGGTGTCTTTTGGAAATTGTTTATCTATATCTTCTCCACTTTAAAAATTTTCATACTCATTTTGAAACTTATCATGCTTACTTTTAGCATTTCTCTATTTGAAGGAGTGATATATGCCCTCCTCTACCTCTATATCTAGATGTTGTGGGTTGAATTTTGTAAATTTTTGTAGTTGTTCTATGCTTGATGCAACTTTACTTTTCATCCCAATATCAGACGACACTCACATACACAACAAAGTAAAATGTTAATAGAATAGACCAGTAGATTGACAGAAGACAAGGAAAAACATATAAGTGTGTTGGTGCATTACGACGATCAACAGGATGCTTCAACTAGCAAAGTCTCAATATGGTCAGCCAACTAGAAATGTCACACAACCCTCTAGGACAGCCAAAATGGTCAACCTAAAAGTCAACCAAAAGTCAACGTTGTTAGTCAGCAGTCAATGCAAATAGCAGCAGAAGTTAGGTTAACACAACCAGGTCAAATTCTACCCCTGGGAATAGTGCCAAAAAATGCGGATTTGGAAAATCAAAATTATGGGAGATTTTCAGGTTTTGTTTGACCTTATGTTGACCAAAGTCAATGCTGTTCAACACTGTTGCACAAAACCTAGGCTGAAAACGGAAATGTGCTGCTACTAAAATTTTCCCACATGTGGGGAGAAGAGCCTCCAAGGTCATCGAACCAATCAGATGAGGAGAGAGAAATGTTTGAGGATTAGATGAGTGAAAATTTCCTCCAACGTTGACCAATATATATCCATCAATGAGGGTGTGTGTGACACAAAAACTGGGACACAAAACCTTAAGGCCGACCTGCACATATTTTGAATAAATTCAAAATAAATGTTCTGATCATCGGATTAAGATGATCTTTAGATCGATCTTGCACCTCTCTAAAAGCGGAGTCCAATAAAATATTGGTATCTTCATATAAGCATCACAACATGGAGTTTAGACCTATTTGTCAAAAATTAATACTCCCTCTCAACTAGGGAGAACTCCATCCACATGTGCAATTGAGACACCATGCGTCATCACCCCGTAACTTGCTTTTTTGGCTTCTTTATTTTAGAATAGTAGTGGGTCAGTCACAAAGGCATCATTCCTGGTTGGCAGATTCACCCCAGAGGTCCGAAACCTCTATAGGACTCACAAAGAGTCTCATACCAACCCGAAGTTGGTTTACCTGACCTGAAGTCAGTTGGAGGTCTGAAACCTCATTATACTTGATCCCATATCAAGTGGTTGGACCGTGCCATCCTAGATAGAGAGTACGACAATATCTGATGCGTCTATCAGTCTTTGCTACTAGTCTCTAGCTTTTCCCACCTCACTGGCCAAATGAGAGGTACTTCCCATCAACCCTGAACTCAATGGGTAGGATGCATATGGGGCACAGGTAATTAGAGGTGAACCAACTCAATCATCATAACGGTGGGCAGAAGCACACCAACAAGGTTTGGCAAGCCTAACCCTTTGGTTTCTTATAGCTCCGAGAAGCTATCCCTAAAGCCCCCTAGAGCTCCTAGAGCTCATCGTCCAACAGGACCCTCAGCATAGGGTCGTTCGACGATACCAAGATTCTAACAGAAGGTTAGGAACCTAACCTTCCCTAGGGGATCTGTGAGAATATCCACGACCTACTCATCAGTTCCTATATGATCGAGCCTTATGATGCCTCGTTGTACCATATCCCGAATAAAGTGGTACCTGACATCAATATGCTTGGATCAATTGTGGAACGTGGGATTTGCTAAGAATCGAATCCCACTCTGGTTATCATAGAGTATCATAGTGGTATCTAGCACATGTCTGAACAACTCATTGAAGAGCTTTCGCAACCAAACTACTTCACAATAGGCTATGCTCACTACAATGTATTCGGCCTCCGCGGTGCTCAAAGCCACCGAATTCTGCTTCCTACACATCCATGATATCGAAGCATAACCAAGTGTGAAGAAACATCCTGATGTGCTCTTACGGTCCACCACACTGCCAGCCCAATCGACATCAGTATATCCATGGAGTGTCATGCTCCCGGAAATGTATCTTAGCCCATGGTTTATCGTGCCCTAAAGATATCTCAACATATTCTTGGAACCAACCCAGTGAATTTGATGAGGCTCAACCATATGTTAACTCAAATTTTTCACTGCAAAACATACTTTCAGATGGGTGTTCGCTAAGAACATCAAGGACCCTGTGAGATGATGATACTCAGTAGGATTTTCTACCACGGGCTTAGCAGCGCCGCCACTCAACTTCTTAAAGTTGAGCTCCATCAATGGCGACATGGACTTACAGTCCACCATACCAAATCTTTCCAGAAGCTTCACAATGTATTTTCCTTGAGAAAGGAAAATCTTGCCAGGTCTTTGCCAGACCTCCAGGCCTAGGAAGTAATGCATCAATCCTAGGTCCTTCATCTATAACATTGTCTCATCCTTTAGTTCTTCTTGATTTCCAGGCCTTGCTTCATGATCTTCCTCAGATCTCGGAAGACTGACTACTTTCGTCAGGGAAGCATCTTAATCAAAGGTGACATCATGGCATATCTCCACTTCCATTTGACTAGACACATAGAATCTATAGGCCTTATAAGTTTTGTTGTAGCCCACAAACATTCCCTTCTTCCTAAAAGCATCTAGCTTGCTCCTCTTCTCTTTCCGCACATGAAAATAAACAAGACATCCAAAAACTCTAAAATTTGAGACATCAAGTTTATTACAAGAGAAAGCCTATTCGGGAGTTTTTGTTTCCAGAGCGGAATGCAGGCATTGATTTTGTATATAAACAACAGTGTTCACATCTTCTCCCCATAGAAACTTCGGTAGAATTTGGTCACATAGCATGGCATGGGAAGCTTCCACAATGGTCCTATTATTTTGTTTAGAAATGCTATTCTGCTCATAAGTATAAATCGTTGTGGTCTCCCTCTTGATGCCAGCTTCTCTGCAAAAGTTCTTAAACTTGTTTGTCTCATATTCAGTGCCATTATCGATCATCAATATCTTGATCTTCTTCCCTTGTCAGATTTTCCACCAAGGCGTTGAAGGTATGGAACCACATGAAAGCCTCATCCTTCTGCTCTAAGAATTATATCCAGGTTTTGCGAGAGAATTCATCTATGAATGTCATATAATAAGAACATCCTCCCAAGGATGTCACAGGTAGCATACTAGACAGATCATAATGTATCAATTGCAGTACGTCAGATGTTTTGTGACACTTAAGGCAAAAGATCCCCTTGTATTCTTTCCTTCGACACAATCCTGACATACAACTTCATTATTATTTGTAAACTCGGGCATCCCCGTCACCACCTTCCTTGCTTTGGGAAGGGCCTTGTAGTGAAGGTGTCCAAACCTCCAGTGCCATAGTTCCGTCTGTTACGAATAGTAACACACGTCATCGCTCCCAGCGGAGTTCCTCCAACTTGGTAGAGTGTATCAACTCTAAACCCAATCGTGATAGCTTCCTTGAAACTCTTCTTCCAAATACACACCTACCCATCAATGAATGCCACATTGAAACCTTTGTCTTCCTTCACTAAAATAGACACAAGGTTCTTCTTCAAATCAGGTACATAAAGTACATCCTTTAAGTGGAGGGTCACAGTCCCTATCCCTTTCACAGGATATGTGGCATTATTTCCAAGGATAATTTCCAGATTAGTGTCCTTCTCAAAAATACCAGAAAGTGCTTCCTTGAACCCAGTAATGTGTCTTGAGGAAACACTATCTATCAACCAGACATTCATAGTGTCGAGTGGAGATGCAGTAGAGAGGGAAGATACAAGAACGAATTCATTTATTTTATCAACAACATTTGATTCCACATACCTGTAATTTCTCGACCTTTTGAAAGGCTGACCATTTTCGCCAGATGGAGCCTTCCTCTTCCCCTTGAAATTATTGTTCCTTTGATTTCCATTCCTCTGGTTGTTTTTGTTGTCATCATCATCGAGAGAATCCTTCTTGAAAGGGCATTCTTTAGCATAGTGACTTGGCTTGTGACAAGTGTAACACTTGCCCTTCTTTCCTTGGGCCCCTGCTCTTCCTTTCTCCCTTGGATGACCAAAGTTCTTCTTCCTAAAATGAGCAGCGAAGGTGGCATTTCGTTCATTTTCATATTCCTTCATCCTTGTCTCTTCTCGTACGCATCTCTATAGTACTTCGTCAAAATCAGGTATCACATTATTATTGAGAATGGTAATGTTGAATACATGGCATTCAGATGAGAGACCTCCAAGTGCAGTGAGAACCATCTCTCGATCAGCTATTGTCTCACCAATATCCAGAAGATTATTCCTGATCTCGGTCAGCTTCATAAAATATGATTGAATGGACTTATCCCTGCCTTTCTTCAGATTATTCAAATGATTCTTGAAGAATAGGACTTGATTCACATTGTTGGCCTTGAACATGTTGACCAAATTATCATACATTTCCTTGGATGTGCCTAGCTCAGAGATGTAGGAAACCAAACTCTTATGAATAAAGTCCTTGATCATTAGCTTCACTTTGATTTCACCCTTCCTGTACTTTGTTTTGGCAGTAGCAGTTGCAGTGGATGGAGGCTCTTGGTCTTCTAACATAAGGTCCAATGTCATCGTCCAGGCATGTAAGTCATCCTTTCGAGTCAATTTGTCATTAGCCTTGAAGCCGTTGTAGTTAGAGGAACCCATGCTTTTCTTGGTTGATTGCTACAAATTAAGGCTTTTTCTTCACCTTAGCTCCGATGCCATTTAAATTTTTGTAGATGTTTTGTGCTTGATGCAAATTTAATTTTTATCCCAATATCAAATAGCAATCACATAAACAATAAAGTAAAATGCTAATAGAACATACCAGTAGATCGACAGAAGACAAGAGAAAATATATAAGTGTGTTGGTGTGTTTAGGTGGTCAGCAAGATGCTTCAACAAGAAAAGTCTCAATATGGTCAGTCGACCAGAAATGTCACACAATCCTCTAGGACAACCAAAATGGTCAACCCAAAATTCAACCAAAATTCAACAATGTCAGTCAACGTTCAACACAAACAGTAGCAAAAACTAGGTCAACACAGCCAAGTCAAAGTCAATGTCTAGCCTCGAAAATAGTGCCAAAAAATAAGGATTTGGAATATCGAAATTTTGGGAGAGTTTCAGGTCCGTTTTACCTTGTGTTGACCAAAGTCAATGCTAGTCAATTTTTCTGTAGAAACCCTAGGCCGAAAATAAAAATGTGATGCTGCTGAAATTTTCCCACGTGTGGAGAGAAGAGCCTCCAAGGTCATCAAACCAATCATATCATGAGAGAGAAATGTGTGAGGGTGTGATGAGTGAAAATTTCCTCAAACGTTGACCAATATATGTCCATCAATGAGGGTGTGTGTGACATAATTTTTAGGGCACAAAACCTTAAGGCTGACTTGCACAGATTTTGAATAAATTCAAAATAAATGTTCTGCTCATCGGATTAAGATGATCTTTAGATCAATATTGCACATCTCCGAAAGAGGAGTCCAATAAAAATATTGGTATCTTCATCTAAGAATCACAACATGGATTTTGGACCTAGTTGTAAAAAATTAGCAAATTTTCATCCAACTTGTTAATGAGTTTCTCTTTCTTTGTGCTTGATTTAAGAAAATGCTCATTATTGACATTATTGTTTTCCAATTCTTGCCTCATGTATTTTTATATTTCAAATAGTTTGGCAATTGGAGGTGAATTTTCATCTCCTAAATGAACCCAAATCTTCTCTACTTCAATAGGAGATCTAGCCTATTTATACTACCTAATCTAGAAAATACTAGCCTAGCCTTGGAATTGATATACCACTAATATGGCCTTTAAATTATTGGAATATTCATATGCTTGGAAATATTTGGTTGTATTTAGGAGTTAGGATTCTCTTGCCTCTTCTTTCTCTCCATTGAAAGCGGGTCTTTTGATCATATTTAATTCTAGTTGGAGCTTTGTTCTATTTTTCCTTATTAGTATGGTGCCTTTTGGAAATTTTTTATCTGTATCTTCTTCACTTTCAATTTTTTCATACTCATTTTCAAATTTATCATGCTTACTTTTAGCATTTCTATATTTGAAGGAGCCATATATGCCCTCCTCTACCTCTATATCTACATGTTTTTGGGTTGATTTTCAACCAACTTGTTGACGAGTTTCTCTTTCTTTGTGCTTTCTTTGAGAAAATGCTCATTATTGACCCTAGTGTTGGCCAATTCTTTCCTTATGTATTTTTACATTTACAACATTTTGGTAGTGGAGGTGAATTCTCATCTCCTAAATGTACTGAAATATTCTATCCTTCACTACAATATCAAGCTTATTTAGACTATCCTAATATAGCGAAATCCTAGCCTAGTCTTTCTATACCTAGCCTAAAGTTTCCTACTCTACCCTACCCTACTCTATCTTAACCTAGCCTAGCCTAGGCATTGCTAGTCAAGCCTTTCCTAAAGAAGCCTAGCCTAACCTAGCCTACTCTAGTCTAGTGTACTTTTTCCTAGCTTATCATACTATAGCCTAACCTATTGTAGCCTATCCTGACCTAGCTTATTCTAGCCTAGCCTAGCCTACCCCAACCTATTCTATCCTAGCCTTCCTAGCCTAATATAACCTATCCTACTCTAAGTTAGCCTATGTTAGAAGAAATTACTTTTTCATCGCTTACTCCAGCCTAACCTTAACTAGTTTATCCTACGTTAGCATACCCTTCCCTACCCTATGTTATCCTATCATAGTGTACTCTACCCTATCCTACCCTACTTTAGCCTAACATAGCCTAACATAATCCAGCCTACTCTAGCCTATCCTAGACTAGTTTATCCAACTCGACCCTACCCTAGCCTTGCATACTCTAGCATATCCATGCCTATCATAGCTTAATCCTAGCATAGCCAAACCTAGCCTACTCTAGCCTACTTTATCCTAGCCTACTCTAGTCAAGACTAGGAAAGCCTACTTGTCCTATTCTAGTTATGCTAGCCTACTCTAGCCTAGCCTAGCCTACTCTAGCCTACCAAATTTACAAATATTCTTTGCTATGTACCTTATATTAGGGAAGATAAGGCTATGGTACAACGATTTTTAAATTGTATGTATATTATCTAAAAGGAGAGGATAGAATTTGATAATCCCAAGACAATGGATGAAGTTGTGCACAGGCAAGACTATGTTATCATCAGTTGAAAGGCAGACACAATCAAGTGAAAAATTGGCAGAAAAAAGAAAAAGGAAAAGGTGACTCTAGTGGAAAATGAGTAAAACCATAATACTTGAAGAAATTTGGGAAATTTTTTTATGAATATAATTCATAACAAATTTAATTAATATAGTCATTAATAGTTAAATATGGATTATGTAAAATAATCATTAGGTTAATGAAAAGGCATGTCTAAAAGACATGCCCATTTGTGAAAAGGCACCTGCATGGGTATAAAAGCAGGTCTTATTGTAATCATTCAAACATCTTATCATACATTTTTATAAATAATATATTATTATAAATACCTCTTGTGTATTTTTATAATTAAAGCCATTTTTACAATTAAAGTCAACAAACATGCTAGTTATGTTGTTACAGTGGTATTGGAGCCATATCAGATCCATATTGAAGCCAAGTTGAAGCTATGGCACACAACATCATACTACAAGCCTACGAACGTGGTTTACAAGATAAAATTCTAGAAAATCTTCAGCAATTAGAGAATTCATGTGCAGAAATCACAAATAGCTATAAAAAAAATTCTGCACGTTGTAAAAAAGTTTCTACAGTAATCCATAATAGAGAAGATAAAAATTCCATAAAAATGTGGAAAAATAAAAAGAAGAAAATCATGAGAAACAAAAAGATGAAAAATGTTGTAAAAATGAGAAGGCAGTTAGTTATCCCAAGGGAAACTCAAGTAGAACATCCATGGAAAATTCAAGAAAATACATTCCCCCACCAATGTGTAAAGGAAAAAAACCAACTAATATTGAAAGAAAAGAAGAAGGGAAATGTTGGAAGTGTGGAGACAAATATTTCACAGGATATAAATGTGCAATCCAAAAACTTTATAACTATGAAGCAGATCAAGATGATGATGAAGATGTGAAAATGGTTGATCCAGAAAAATATGATAAAAAATTAATATCAGAGTCCACGACAAACAATGAAAAGCTAGAAGATATTGGGAGTGTCACAGAAGATCTTGCAAAGAAATATGGGGAGTACGTGGCTCCAAAAACTTCACAAGAAGCCTTGTGTTACACCATTTTTTGGTCATCTAACTTATTATCATTAGATGGACCCAAGTACACCATGTAAGACCAGTTTTACCCTAAGTAAAACTGCTTTCACTATGTTAAAACATGAAACCCCAAAAGGAAATATTAAACAAACCCATATTTGTTTGATTTTCCTCATGGAATAATTAATTAAACATTATTCCCAGTCTTGATTAACCCAAAATCAAAGAAATTAATTAGATAAACCTTTATTTATCTTATTATTTTCTAGGAATAATCATTTAAACCTTATTTAGATGATATTCCTTGTTAAATATGACCAAATCACCCACAAATAATTAAATAAATCACTATTTATTTAATTATCTTTTAACCACTTCCTTAAAAAGATAAATAAATCATTTATTTATTTATTTTTAACAAATTAAGGGATTTGACCCAAGTCAAATACCTTTTCCCTCCAACAAATATAATAAAATATTCCATAAAAAGTGGATCTAGATCTGGTTAACCAATGCACCAAGATCTAGAATGACCCAATATTTTGTTATAAATAGGAGGGTTTTTCCTACCATTCTTCACCTTTTGTTGCCTATTAGATCACTCTGGATCTATACACTTGGTCACCATTTTCTGCCATTTGCTCCCATTGAGCTCTACTCTTTGCATTGGGTTTTCTGCATCAACTAGAGAGAGAAATCTTAGATCTGAAGTGCTAAGGACTTCCAAGAACCCATCCCACTGAGGGGAATTGGATACTCCTTCTGGTTTTCCTCACAGGTGCCCCATTAATACAAAAATTCTTTCAAAAAATTGTTCTTGTCTTGTCTATTGGTATATGGAGCAAACCCTTATTTTTACTGCTTAATGTCTTTCCATGCATAGATCTGGTTTTTGCAGCTCTTTTATGTTCAACTAACCGCAGATCTGAAGATATTGGCAGCCACTTTTGTTGTTAGGGCTATTAGTTATGCATAGCTAAAGTGGTCCTTTTTTGTACACTTCGACAAAGGATTCATACTAACAAATGGCAACTCCACACGGGTTTTAAATTACGACCGCTGTCGTTTTTCATATTCCTGCATATCCAGCTACTTCAGACCCTAGGGTTTCTTTTCAGCTGTTTATTTTTCCTATTTTTATGTTGTTTTTCTCACATAAAACCCTAAAATATTAAAATTTCTAACTTCCGTCTGTTTCTGGCCCTATTGCGCAGGTAAGCGACACCAGCCGCAACTGAGACGGCAACTTTTCTGAAAATCTGCCGCCGAGACAGCGTCCGGGGTCGCACTTCTTGCCCAAAATCGCGACTGACTCTGTGTCACACTTTTTCGCTCTTTTTCGCGACTCCGCACCGAAATGTGTCGAAATCGACCGCCGCTCGAGTGATTTTTCTCGCAATTTTTTCCGGTTTTGCTGGTGCAAATTTTCCTCGTGTTTTCCAAATCTCTGCCTCAACCCGCTGACCAAGTTCCGATCCGTTTACTCATCAAGTGGGAACCTAGCCCCCTAGGGCTTTAGTACCCTCCACTTTTTGTGGAAGAGTTTCAGCTGTTTCACCTGCCCTGCTTTGAAACCACTTCAAATCTCCTTTTTTCCATATCTCATAATTTCTTCGCATCCTTTGAAATCAGCCTCTCTTCCTTTCAAATCACCTCCTGTCATTTTTTTTGGACCTACTTTCTGGGCCTCCCCCTCGCCCCCTCCATATTTTGCTGATTTCCTTCCTTTTTCCAGCCACCTTGCCTCTGTCTCTTGGCTGTGATCTGCACCTCTTTTCAGCAACTTTATCCTTTAGATCCCTGTCCCTTTTGACCTTAGATCTATTGGCCTCTTTTCCATGTGTTTTGCCTAGATTTTTCCCTTTATTTTCAGATTAGTTTTGAGAGACCCGCCTTCTTGGGTTAGATAGATGCACAAGTAGCTGTTATTTTTCTATTATTTCAGCATTATATACTGTTCTCTGTAGGTTTATTTTCAGCTACGCAGCACACTTTTTTCTTGCTCTCAAAACGGAAAGGGTTTAAAAATTAAAATTAACACACGCCACACACTGACCCTAAGCAAAGAAGCGCCTGGTTAACACCGCCTGGAAAAGACTCTAAAATCAATTGTCACTGCACCTTTTCTGCCCTTGACCTTAATTGATTCTGTCCCTTTCTGCCCCTGTCGGTTTCCTTCTTCCTGTCATCATTGCGCCCCCAAGGCGCTTATCCCGGAGACTTCTTGGCCTTCATCCTCGGTTTCCGGTCAATCAACCTGCTCCGCCCCGCCGTCGTCAAGCCAGTCCACCTTCGAGTCCGCACTCCGACTCCTCTCCTGATTCATCGGGTCCTCCTTCTCCTCCTGGTTCTCCCCCTGTCACCTTCACTATGTCTGGTCCAGGGCCTAACGCTAGCGGTTCTCCCGGCCCTAATGTCGCCCCTACTACTAGCGGAACCGCCACAGGAACTACCCTGGCCACCCCTGTGCTGTCGTACATTGCAGGCCTCAGCCTCCCCGATTTCCATCGATTGATCAATGACCCCATTCACCACAATGCTAATTGGCCTGCCATGCCAACCAAGCTCCCCTCCGACATCCCTAAGTTTGAGGGCCTTAATGGCGAAGATCCAACCAATCATGTCCGATCTTTCCACATGTGGTGTTCCTCAAATTCCATTACTGATGACTCCATCCGTCTTCGTTTGTTCCAACGCACGCTTACCGGCGAAGCTTCTAAATGGTATGTCGAACAAGCCACCTCTACCCATACCACCTTTGAGACTCTTGCCCAAGCCTTTTTGTCGTACTTCCAGCTCCCTCTCCGATACGATACTGGCACGGAACTCTTGACTTCCTTCAAGCAATCCTCTTCAACACGCCTTTCCGCCCATGTTCAGGAATGGCGAAGAAGACGGAGCTTATGTCGAGCCCCTCCCTTCAAAGATCGGGTTTACATGGACTGGTTCCTTCGCACCCTTCCCGCTCCCATCGGCAAAGATGTCGCCTCTCATTTTCCTCAAACTGAAGAAGCCGCCCTCCAAATAGCCTTGAAATATGACTTGATCTACGCTCAATCTGGTTATGTTTATACCGTTCTTCCTGACCTCCCCAGGCCCGGCGGCGCTAACGCCCCGGGGGCATCTCATTCCACCGACGGTATCGTTGGAGCCCTTTCCCATCCATACGCTCAACCTCCTATGGGCTATGGTCTCCCTCAGGGAGGGGCCAGCTCCTCCAGCACTCTCCCCCCTCCCGGTAGCATGTATCCAGGATACAGCATGCCTCCTCCTTTTGCCCAACCTCCTGCTTACCTCAATGTTGCCCAACCTACCCATTACCCTTATCCGCAGCCTGGTGCGCCAGCTCCTCCAGCATATGCACTTCCTCCTCCCTTGCCTCCTCAACCCCAGCACCAGCACCTACAGCCCCCTCCAGGGAAAGTATTTGCACAGCAGGGCGCGACTAATCCCCCTTCTTCTCAAAGAAGGCGGAGAGGCAATCCAAACCAATCTGCCCCTGGTACCCGCAGACCCAATCCTGGTGTGGACCCCAACACTACCAACCAGCAACAGGGCACTCAGCCCAAGCCGGACAGGCCGCTTCGCACAAGTAAGCCTTGTTCGTGTTGTGGTGTTTATGGTCATTACACCCACGATTGTCCTCTATTACCCCAGATGCGGCAGATGTGGGAGTCTCAAGCCACATTGCGCGGACAGCATGCCTCCCCTCATGCTCGTCCTAATGTGGCCACTACCCAGCCAGCTGTGTTTACTGATCCTTTCCCTCAACAAGGATTCGTGGCTACCCAACCGCCCGACAGCCAGGTAGCTACCCCCCCTTCCCTTTCTGGTTCCCAGATCCTTATGATGCACTCCGATGCTAACCCATCCGTCGATCTTCACCTTCAAACTCGGTCTCGCCAGTACTCCAATCCTCTTGCTCAGTCTGCTCCCGAGCCTCCTTATTCAGGTTCTCCAGAGCCTCTTTCATCACCCAGTGGCCCCTTACATATCCCTCAACCAAAAGTTTAGGTTCATACCAAGATACCTAAGGGCCCACTACGTCAAAACGCTGCTCCCAGTCGAGCTGCCCATTCATATAGCATAGTAGATGATTTGGCGCAATCTCCTGCCGCCATTTCGACACTGGAGCTCCTCCAGTCGTGCCCTTCCCAAAAGAAGGCTCTACTATCTGCCGTGGGCGCTGTAGATCCTGCTGATGACCGAATGATTGTTTTTGACGCCACTCAATCGGACCATCCTCCTCTCCCTCCTTCTGTCGCCTTCCAAATCCCAGTCAAAATCCAGAACGCCAATGTGTCCCGGTGTATCATTGATGAGGGGGCATCCACATGCGTGATGTTCGCTTCGGTTTGGAAGCAACTCGGATCTCCTGAGCTGGCCCCTTCCATGATCACCCTTCGAGCGTGGGACGGTCATGCCTCCCAGCCCATTGGCCTATTTCATAATTGTCCTATCACCCTCGCCGGTAAGACTATTTGCGTTGACGTCGAAGTCATCGACGCCCCACTAGATTACAACATTCTATTGGGGTGAAGCTACACCTATGCTATGTCTGCTGTCCCATCTGCGGTCTTTCGCAAGATGTCTTTCCCCCATAATGGAAAGATAGTCACCATTGACCAGTTGACATATCATGAGCCAAAATCTCAGACCTCCCTTGAGATGACTATCTCTTCTGTAGCCAACAAGAAAACCGTTGATTCCTTGACCAGTGTCTCCCTCGGCGTTTACAAAGATTCCTCCCTGCTTGGAATTTTCCCTAACCTTCCCCCCCCCCTCCTGTCACCGATCCCAGCTCATCGAATGTTTGCATGATGCAATCGTCTCAGGCTGTCCGTAAGCGGCCTGCCTCGGCTAGTCAGCAACCTCCTCCTCGCCCTCCGCAACCCGCTCCTAGCCATTCATCTCAGCGAGCCAGACCTCCTCCTTCTAGCCCTACCCCTACAGTTGGTATCCCTGAACCCCTTTATCCTCCTGGATCAGTTCATCCTGGCCTTAACCATCTCGAAGCCGTCCCTCCTGGTCATTACCCTGCTGGGCAGATCCCTTTCCTAGCTCCCCCTCCTGGAGTATATTATGTCCCCGTCATGGCCACCCTCTCTCTCCCTAACTTGACCTTGGGCATACCGGTCTGGTACCTTGATCCCCCAGTCGCCACCCCTCCTGGTCATCCCAAGCCCTAGATGGCTTTGACACCGGTTCAACCGGTCCCCCTAGCTTCCTCTGTTGCCTCTGTGCCCCCAGCACCTCCACAGGACCCTTCTCCTATTGTAACGACACCCGGGAAGAAAGGCAAAGCCCGCAAGGGGGCACCCAAAGACAAGACTAGCACGACTGACCCGGCCCCTCCGCCGCCCGCGAAGCCTTGCGCTTTATGTGATGTCACCGGTCATGCCACCCATGCTTGTCCCGAGTTGCCCCGTATTCAGCCCATGGTTAGAGTCATGTTCCTCGAGTCTACGGTCCCTGAAGCCCCCATTCCTTCTCCGTCCGTAACCAAGAACCCCAAGACTCTCCGCACCAACAAGACTTGTGCTTTGTGCGGCGTTCATGGCCATTACTCCCACCATTTCCCTCACCTGACGCACTACCACGCCTCTTTAGAGGTAATCTGAGAGTATGAGGTTGAAAAAAATCAATCCGCCTCTCCTATCCTCACGCAGTATGCTTCAGGTCAGCCTGAGGATCCCCCCGCTCCCATTGACATTCCCCCCCCTGATGTTCAGATGACGGAGTCTACTGTAACCATTCTTTACCTATCCTCCTCTGCGAGACACTCAGAGCCTAGCCCGTCTGCATCCTCCCCTGTTGTGTCCCTTGATCACCCTTTTCCTCCCCCTACACGAGATCACTCCACCTGTGTCTCTGTTGACCTCCGCAGCCCGAGTCCTCACCATGCTTTCGATAGCCCTCATATACCACCCTGTATGAGTCATGGTCATCCTGCCCCTTGCACTCCCTCCTGCGGTTGCTGCCCGATGACTTCTGTACACTCACGCTGCCATCATTTCCTTTCCTCCCCTCATTTATTGTCTTGTCACACCATTCTGCAGGACCCCCCGTCCACACCCTTTATCGGTTACGCCGATGGTGCAAGTCGCTACTCCAGGAATCTAGCCTCGGCAGGTTGGGCCATCTTCACCCCCTTGCATGCCCTTGTTCTTTCTAATGGGGTATGCATTGGTTCTGCCACCAACAATCAGGCCGAATATGATGCAGTGTGTGGTCTATTAGCTGATGCCCTCTTTCATCGCATCCTCCATCTGCACGTTCGTTTGGATTCCCTGCTTCTTGTAATGCAACTAAATGGTGTTTATCGTGTGCATAACCCTGTGCTGTTTAGACGCTATTTACGAGTGAAAATCTTGATACGTGCGTTTGAAACCATAACTTTCAACCATGTACCTCGAGAATAGAATCACTATGTAGATAGTATTGCAAACCATGTTCTAGATTGGCATTTATCACACACATTTCATACAAGGCAATAACATTAATAACCATCAAAAAATGATGCATATCCATAATATGTGTCGCAAAACATGTATTTAGAGTCCATTTACTCTGATACATATGACATGCCCATAGCATGTTACAAAAAAAACCCAAAACTGGGGGCACCACCCGCCCCTACATACATCATAGGGGGCACCACATGCCCCCCCCCTAATCACTATCTGGAGGCTCCCGGGCCAAAGGCTCTGCCCCTGCAGCATGTAGATCGCACATAGCCTGACCGGCCATCGCCATGTGCCGCATGACACCTCGTCACTCCGAGGGTAGACCAACACATGGCTCTATGAAATGGTCGTCTAAGTCCTGCCATCCACGCTCTGATACTCCGGTCAACAACCTTTCGCATCTACGGCGGATATCCCCCAGCAGGGCGGCTGCATCCTCATTTTGCGCCGCTCTCGACCCACTTGGACCTGTAGCTCCAGACGCTGCCGGTCGTCCCATATATCCGGCCGGTTTTACCGGTGCTATATCTGCATACCAAAAGTACATGAATCAGTACCATCAATTACTATTCAAAAACTTTAACATGCCCACACAAGAATAGCAATTTGTCGGTTACCATTGGGCCCCCAGACTCGACTAGGCAGAAGTGGCAGATCCGGATCTCCACAGTAGCTCATCCCACTATAGGGATAGTCGTCTATGTACAATGGCATCTGATCCCAATGGGAAAAAAACTCCGGTCGAGACACCCGCACGACCGCCCCTCCTCCTCCTCTGCATAGTAGCCATCCCCAACGGCACATCCTGGGCTCTCTCAGGCCCCCATCTGGAAGCTGTACACGAGGCCTCAAGGTCGGGATCTTCTCAAAGAAGAAGGCACACAACAAAGTCCCATATGAGCAGTCATGGTTCACCTGCCGCCTGCATAGTGACAACTGTCGCTTTAGCGACACCAATAACATCTGGGCCCACCCATAGTAGGTCCCACCCAACACACTTTCCACTATCATCATCTGCCCCCCAGTGATGTGATGGAACGCTTGGATGCCCAGGATTCGCAACACAGCTGCGGCCACTGCACGGGTTTCTAGCCTCTCTAGATCCCCGATCGGTATTCGAGTCCCCTTGACTTGGAGACCCGGTCGACAATGGCGTTCCATGAACTCCATGATATGCCGCCCCCGCGGCAACACTGGCTGTGTGTTTCCCACCATCCCCAGTGGCGGGAGACCAGTCAGGAAGTACACGTCCTGGACCGTCAGCTCGATCCTGTGCCCCTGCACTACAAAGATCTCCTGATCTGGATCTCAGTAACTGATAATCCGGGCCAGTAACGGTTCCCCTGCTCTCATCAACGGGTTCTCCAAAAACTTGAGAACCCCAAATCTGGCCAATACACAGCGGACGCCCTGATCTGCCTGGATCTCTGTCCGTAGTGTCCCCAGATCTCTCTCTCTCCAGTTGACCCGTAACTCTGCCATACCTGCACAAACACTTCATTTTTGTCAGCGTACAGATCGGGAAAACCATAACCAAACACCAAAACCCAACTTCCAGCCATAAAACAGCACCAAAACCCCCTCATCTCCTAGGTCACAGTTTTCTTCTCTTTTCTGGACCAGGTCGCACTTTTTGCCCTGATACCTGCATCCTAGGTCGCACTTTTTTCCCCAAAAAGTGCGACCCGGCCGTAGAGATGAAGGAGGGGTTGTTTCTGGGATTCTGGGCCCTAAACTAAAAATGTAATCCATCAAAATGCAAGAGAAAAGTCAGACCTCTTACCTGCAACTGACGGATCGCGATTCCAACGGTCGGTTTGTCCGCTACGTTCACCGCAAGATTTAGGGCCTTCTCTCCTCTCTACATTCACCACAACAACAATAGCAAATGAGTGATTTTGGAGGAAAAACTGCCTTATTAAAAGAGAACCCCTGTTTCTTCTTTCGACTGCTGTGACCACGCCGTAGCCCCGTTTGACGAACCGTCTGCATCGTTGGAAAGCTCTCACTGAGCCCTCAAATGGGTATCTGTTAGTTTTTTGAGATCTGACACTCCACCAGGACACATTGTGTCTAAGAAGGGGCACTTCACCCCTCCTAAAAATCGAATTTCCTCACTTACGACACTTGTACTTGGGGAACCATCTTGCCCCCTTACTTTTCCTTGTTCGTGTCGACTTTCGTCATGAGTTCCCATCATGTACTCATGTTTCCATGGTCCCCCCATTGGGGCATTTACTGTGTGGAAGCACCATCGAGTCGCCCTTGTTTAGAGCATCCAAGTCGAGTCATCATTCCCTCCATGGAGTCTATACCGAGTCCTTTTGTACCCCACTATAGCCCTCCATCCTTCACTGATTGGTCTCTCTCTTGTGTCGTGCATTATGATCTTCAGTTCCACTATCCCCCATCTCTGATGATGTTGTGTCAGTCGCTGCCATGTCATTCATGCCCTTTATGCTCTAGCAAGGGAAGTCGTCCATTAGCTACTCAGTCCTTTCCACTTCACTATCATCATTAGTGTCAGTCTATCCGTCGCTCTACTCTTTTCTCTCGTGCCTTAGTTGAGGGTCTCTCATTGCCTCACCTATGGCGGACCTCCTTCTGTCGACATCAGCTCATTCATTCCAGAAGCCAGGTCTAGAGGGCGGTGTACCTTGGTTCCAGCTTCCACTCTTGTTCGGTGCCTCGCCTCGAATAGGATATCTCCTTTTCCGCGGCTTGATTGTTTCTCCCGACTCCTTCGACGATCGGGTCGTATACTTGATGGTTCAGTGATACAGCAGCGGCTCTTGATGATTCCCGGGTGTGTGTGAGATGTCTCAACCCTCATGAGGGGGTGGCCCTGCAGGTAGCCCCCCACATGCCCGGATGACCTCTTCTTTGCAGCCTTCGATGCAGCTCCAGATATTTGATGATGTTGGCCATAGCCACTTGTAGCGCCTCTTCGATTTGCATGTATCAGTCAGATTTTGTGAGCCCTTTCCCCATTTGCAGGGGGCATTTCGGTTGTATTTGTATCTCATGTACTCAGATATTATTGTACAAGTCCTGGCTGTTATCCCAGGCACAACATGTATGTGGGATTCCTCATTGTATTTTTATCTGGCTCATGATTATGCCAGCTGTATTTTATGGTTCGGTCCCTTGTTTCCTGGACACACTATTCTTTTGTACTTTGTCTCGGCGGGCATAGGTATGCCTCCCCCGCCGCCTTCAGCACAGGTACCCTCTCATAAAATGAGACTTGTTGCACCTGCGAGTCTCGTCTCCTCAGGGTCTAGTCCTTCAGCACACTATCTACCTCACATTTCTCTCTCTGACACCCCTTTTGTTGTCTAGTGATTGTGTTCTTACAATGTACTTCGGTCATACGATTTGCTCCTGACACTCGCACGCTAGGGGGCAATCTGTTACACCATTTTTTGGTCATCTAACCTATTATCATTAGATGGACCCAAGTACACCATGTAAGACCAGTTTTACCCTAAGTAAAACTGCTTTCACTATGTTAAAACAGGAAACCCCAAAAGGAAATATTAAACAAACCCATATTTGTTTGATTTTCCTCATGGAATAATTAATTAAACATTATTCCCAGTCATGATTAACCCAAAATCAAAGAAATTAATTAGATAAACCTTTATTTATCTTATTATTTTCTAGGAATAATCATTTAAACCTTATTTAGATGATATTCCTTGTTAAATATGACCAAATCACCCACAAATAATTAAATAAATCACTATTTATTTAATTATCTTTCTCCTTTCCTTAAAAAGATAAATAAATCATTTATTTATTTATTTTTAACAAATTAACGAGTTTGACACAAGTCAAATACCTTTTCCCTCAAAAATATAATAAAAATATTACATAAAAGTGGATCTAGATTTGGTTAACCCATGCCAAGATCTAGAATGACCTAATATTTTGTTATAAATAGGAGGTTTTCCTACCATTCTTCACCGCTTGTTGCTTATTTGCCTATTAGATCACTGCGGATCTAATACACTTGGTCACCATTTTACTGCCATTTGCTCCCTTTGAGCTCTACTCTTTGCATTAGGTTTTCTACATCAACTAGAGAGAAGAATCTTAGATCTGAAGTGCTGAGGACTTCCAAGAACCCATCCCATTGAGGGGAATTGGATACTCCTTCTGGTTTTCCTCACAGGTGCCCCATTTAATAAAAAAATTCTTTCAAAAATTGTTCTTGTCTTGTCCATTGGTATATGGAGCAAACCCTTATTTTTTCTGCTTAATGTCTTTCCATACATAGATCTGGTGTTTTGCAGCTATTTTCTTGTCTAACTAATCGCAGATCTGAAGATATTGGCAGCCACTTTTGTTGTTAGGGCTATTAGTTATGCGTAGCTAAAGTGGTCATTTTTCGTACACTTCGACAAAGGATTCATACTAACACCTTGGAAAGATGAAAAAGAGGATCGCTGAGAACGAAGAGTTCTGCATATCGGTGGTTTCTGATCAAAATAATATAGATGCAGGCATTTCGAAATTCAATAAAGACAATGAGAACATTGATCAAGGAGGACAGTTACCTCACAATGTTGATCGTTTAGGATTCCCTCCTAATGTGCATCGTCCTGGAGGAATGCATCACAACATTGACAAGAAGGTCACTTATATAGCGCCAAGAGAAGTGTCCACGCAACGTCCTTCAAATAATGAATGAGAATCACACAGATCGTTGCCAATCATTAGCTTGAACAGAAATTATGGGTCCTCGCCCTTTTCCCTTGGGCCGCCATCGCCCATGATTCTATAGTTGATTTTGCTGGGCATATGCTATAGTAGCAGTGGTGATGGAATAGATCTGTATGCTGAAATGTCTTTGCAACCATTACCATATTATACGATACCATCTGATGGTGTAACCATGACTTGTGTGGCATGCACAGACATTGGTCACATATTTCTTGCCGAGCGAGATAGCCACATATATGAATTGCAGTACTCAACACGATTAGGATGGCATGGACATTGTCATAAATTTTGTCTCACAGGGGAGATTAGCAACCTAATTTCAAGGTGGGTGCTACCTAATGCACTGAAGTTTGGAGCTGTCGATCCAATTGTAGAGTTGGTGATTGATAATAAGAGGTATATTTTATATGTGCAGATTTAGCAGTCTAATATTCAAGTATTTGATCTTGGAAAAAATGGAAATGGCCCGCTTAAAAAAGTTACTGAAGAAAAAAATTTGAGTGATCAGAGGGATGGACGCTATTCTATCAATTTGAATGATTTTTATGGAAAAAAGGAACCAGCTATGAAGACTGCTGCAATGAGTGGTTCAAGATCTGTCGTACGTCAGAGGGGAGCTGGCCATGGTGGCATGCTTGTTCTTACACGACCTGTAAAGTAACAGGTGAAGATTGGTGGTGGAAACTTGGGGGTAAATTTGAAGAAGGAAGACCATGAATCCTTAGCAATGGTTGCAAATAATACTAGTGGTTGGACTAAGAATTCACATGTAGAGTTTGAAAATAATGCGACAATAATTGATAAATATGAAACTTCTCATCTAAAGAACAAGCGAGATGTTTATGTTCCTCCTACAGTTCGAGCTTTAGAGGCTATCCCTATCCCCTTTACATCTAGCAATGTGCGGCGCTTCATGACAGTAAAGGTTGAAGTTCTCTCTTGCGAGAAATTTCCTACATTGCAAGCCTCACTTGCTCTAGAGAGCACCAATGGCCAGTGACATATAATGAAGGATTTGCAGCAGAAGCAAAAGGACAAGGAGTTGGATGAAAAACAACTGCAGGAAAAGTTGCGACAGATGTCATTGCAGGCAACTTTGAAAACTGACACTAACTTTGTTGTGGAAAGGTTGCAACCTATGTGGTCACAATTATGGCCACAAAAAATGAGAGGGGATCAAGGGTTTGTCTCCACGAAGTCTTAGGAAATTATCGGAAGGCCAGATGGGCGTCAGTTCGGTAATTGTAATTTGACAAGTGGTGATCGTGCATCTGATTGGGCAGATGATGAGAGAGCAAATGGATTCATAGTGAAGACTAGTGGTGCTACAGCTGGCTACAAACAAGGCAGTGGTTACTCTGACGGAATAAGCAAGTATAATTATAGCCATGGTTCCTCTCGACCCCTACAGAATGCACAGCTAGAATCTGTCGTTGATGTTATTGAAGATCCATTGGATATTGAAGGCTAGCATGATAAGAAAGCAGTGCCCCCTCTTGGCTCAGGAGGCATATATCAAAGGGAGCCATTACCCCGTTCTGGTTTAGAAGGATATAGGTATGAAAGTGACTCATCACCCAAACCTGCCTCAAGAGGGTATAGGTATGAAAGCGGAAACCCAGGGCTTCATGTAATTCCCAATTACACTAAAATCTTAAACGACAGTGAAATGAGGCTTCCATTGGAGGATTTCGTGTCCCATTATCGACATATTTTTTAGAAGGAGAACGAAAAGAAGGAAGATGCGGATTGGAAGGTGTTGTGGGAGATGCTCAACCTAATCCGTCTATATTGCGAGTATGAGGAATCAAACAAGGAATTGTTTTCCACAATCCAAGGATACCACTACTTGTTCATGGTGGTCGATACACAGTTGTAGTCTTCCTATTCTTTAAGTGAAGAAAGCAGGGAAGTTTGTAGAGAAGTGGTCGGAATAGACGATATTTTCGGCTTCAGACTGAGGGATTTTGAGACAATTCCTGAAAAATCTGTAGGGGCATTTGTACACATTCTGCCTGAGCTTGGAGAATCCAAGTATTTGAAAATCCAGAGTATGGTCCTGAAAATTTATTATGACACATTTAATACCCAAAATATCAATGTCGATTTTCCATTTCTGAATAAGGCAGCAACAATCCTTCCTTGTGTTATCCAAATTACTCTCAAGTTGTTAAGGTGCAACAATTAAAGGGAGAAAATCATAGATGAAGATCTCCACAATGGGACGAGGATCCCAAAAGCCACGTGTCGCGTGGATGTGGAGGAACGTCACTTTTCTTCGAATTTCCAATTACGTGGAAATTCTTGGAGAAGCGGTAATGCTCTGCATTTCTCATTTTGAAGAACATGTATTATCTTCCCAACAAGATGTGGCGTTTGAATTTAGGGTAATCCGGTCTGATTCAATTATCTGCTAAGCATGTCTTTAATCACTAGTACCTCCCTTGTATTTTTCACTTGTACTCTGTCCTTAAATCCTCTTTTTTTTTTTTTTACAATTAAACTAACATATATATATATATATGTATATGTATATGTATATGTATATGTATATGTATATGTATATATATATATATATATATATATATATATATATATGTATATATATATGTATATATATGTATACATATATATGTATATATATGTATACATATATACGTATATATATACATATATACGTATATATACACGTATATATATACATATATATATATATATATATATATATATATATATATATATGTATATGTATATATATATATACATATATACGTATATATATATATATATATATATATATATATAGGTATATATGTATATATACGTATACGTATATATGTATATATATATATATATATATATATATATATATATATATATATATATGTATATGTATATATATATATATATGTATATACATATGTATATATATATATATATATATATATATATATATATATACGTATATATGTATATATATACGTATATATGTATACATATATATATCTATATATATATATATATATATATATATATATATATATATATATATACATACATATATATATATATATACATATATATATATATATATATATATATATATATATATATATATATATGTTAGTTTAATTGTAAAAAAAACAAAAAAAGAGGATTTAAGGACAGAGTACAAGTGAAAAATACAAGGGAGGTACTAGTGATTAAAGACATGCTTAGCAAATAATTCCCAGTGAAAGAAATTGTTAGTAGTATAGCTTCGAGGACAAATCTCTCGAAGGAAGGGGCAATGTTATGAATATAATTCATAACAAATTTAATTAATATAGTCATTAATAGTTAAATAGGGATAATGTAAAATAGTCATTAGGTTAATGAAAAGGCATGTCTAAAAGACATGCCCATTCGTGAAAAGACACCTGCATGGGTATAAAAGCAGGTCTTATTGTAATAATTCAAACATCTTATCATACATTTTTATAAATAATAGATTATTATAAATATCTCATGTGTAATTTTATAATTAAAGCCATTTTTGCAATTAAATTCAACAAACATACTAGTTTTGTTGTTACAAAAATCATCAAAGGAAGAATTATAAAAAAACTGGAGAAAATCAATCAGAACAATCACAAACAGGATCGAAACGGATAGATGTAAATATTAAGAGATGGAGCTGTAACAATGAGGGAACCACTAAAGTGCTGGGGTTGTGGAGCGCCTCATCTATTATGAGACTTTCCTCACTGAACCATTCAGAACATTCAAGTGCTAAGAGAGAAAACTACTATAAATGATGTGGAAAGAAACGTTCCTAGAATCAGTGCGGCCTTAGAATATTTTCAAGATGAACACCAATCAACCATGGTCGAAATAGAAGGTATGATTGCTGAACAACATGTTTCTATTTTGATAGATCAAGGTGTAAACTTAAGTTATATAAGCCCTAAGATGGTGGAAAACTGCAAATTAAAATCAGAAAAATTTAGCAAGCATGGTTAGTTTAGTTAGCTACAGGAACAAAAAGGAAAGAGACCCATAAATTATCAAAGATTGCTGTAAATTTAAATGGGTATGAAACTGAACTAAATTTAAATATTTTACCTCTAGGTTCCTACGATGTATTAGTGGGAATAGACTAGTTAGACAAATAGAAAGAAATATTTAATTTCTTAGATAAAATAGTACATTGTATAGATAGTGAGGGAAAATTAGTATAGTGAAAGGAAAACCCAAACCAATATCTACTAGACAGATTTCAACACTACAGCTAAAAAGGAAAACAAGGAAAGGTTGTTAAGTGTATGTTGTACATGTTGAAGAATTGGGAGAACAAACTGAAAAAAGAAACTGTAGAAAATTTACCAGTAATAAGAGACTTCAAGGATGTATTTCCAGATGAAATTCCTCAATTAACCCCTAAAAGAGAAATTTATTTTTCATTCGAATTAATACCAGGAGCTACAACAGTCTCTAGAGCACCATACAAAATGAATACCCCAGAGTTGTTAGAATTAAAAATGCAGCTACAAGACTTACTCAAACGAGGCTATCTTATGCCAAGTTTGTCCCCATGGCTACCACCGGTATTTTTTGTTAAAAAGAAAGATGGTACATTCAGAATGTGTATAGATTACAGACAAATGGACAATCTGACTATCAAAAATAGACATCCTATACCCAAGATAGATGATTTATTTGATCAAGTGAGAGGAGCTACTGTCTTTTCAAAAATTAATTTAAGGATAGGCTAACATCAACTGAGAATAAAGGATAAAGGCATAAATACAATTGCATTCAGAACTAGATACATACACCATGAATTTATAGTTCTGCCTTTTGGGTTGACTAATGCACCTGCTACCTTTATGTGCCTAATGAACAATGTCTTAAGTAAATATCTAGATAAATTCCTTCTAGTGTTTATTGATGACATTATGGTATATTCTAAGAATGAACTTGAACATAAAGAACATCTTAGAATTGTGTCACAAACACTTAGAGAACATCAATTGTATGATAAGCTTAGAAAATATGAATTTTATAAAGATAAAATTTAGTACTTGGGTCATGTAATTTCAGAAAGAGGATTAGCACTGGACCCAGAAAAGATACAAGCTATCATTGATTGGCCTGTGCCTAATGATGTCTCCTCCATAAGATCATTCATGGTAATTGTAGGATACTATAGGATATTTGCAGAAATATTTTCAGCCTTAGCATATCCTATTACCTCTCTACAGAAGAAAGGCATGAAGTTTGAGAGGACAGAAAAATGTCAACATAGTTTTGAATAGTTAAAACTTAAATTAAAAATTTCTCCTATTTTGAAGATTGTTGATCGAAACCAAGAATCTGTAGCATGTAGAGATTCTTGTGAAGAAGGATTAGGAGTGTTATTACAAGAAAACTCAGTCATAACATATGAGTCAACAAAATTAAAGAAACATGAATAGAATTGTACTATGTATGACTTAGAGTTAGATATTGTGATACATGCTTTGAATATATGGAGACATTATTTGTTAGGGAATAAGTTTGTATTGATGACAGACCACATAAGTTTGAAATATTTTTTCACACAACCTGATTTGAATTCTAGACAGGCTAGATGGTTGTCCTTCCTTAGCGAGTTCTGCATGGAGATCAAACATATCAAAGGAAAGGAAAATAATATTTCAGATTCTTTAAGTAGGAATACTCATCAAGATTTGAATAGTGTTGGGAGTAGTGCAAATTTTGACATTGAATGATTGATCCAAGAAGTAATGAATCAAGATCCAACTATGAAAACTCCAAAAAAAATTGTAGAATAATGAGATAGTGGGATATACTCAAAATCAGAAAGGATTGATTTGTTACAAAAACAGGTTGTACATTACCAATGTGAACTCATTAAAAAGTTAAATTTTAGATGAATATCATAAACGACCCTATGTAGGATATCTTGGGTATCATAAATTTATTTCAGCCTTGAGAAAGAATATGTTTTGGCTAGGTATGAAAAAGGATGTGGCTAACTATTTAGCTAGATGTTTGGAATTTCAACAAGTAAAAGTAAAGCATCAACATCGAGCTAGATTTTTGAATCCTTTACCTATCCCATAATGGAAGTGGGAAGAAGTTTCAATATATTTTATAACTCTATTGCCAAGAACTAAATACCAACATGATTCTCTAATGGTAGCTATAGACACATTGACAAAAAATGCACACTTCTTACCAGTACAATCAAATTTTTGTAAAACTCAAGTAGATAATATGTTTATGAAAGAGATTCTAAAGTTACATGGTATTCCTAAAATTATCATATGAGAGAGAGATGCAAAGTTTACCTCAAACTTTTGGAAGACTAGGTTTGGGGGAGTGGGTACCAAATTGAACTTTAGTACTGCATACCATCCCCAAATAGATGGAAAAACTGAAAGAACAAACAATATCTTAGAAGACATGTTGAGAATGTATGTTATGGATAGACATACAAAGTGGGAAGACTTTCTACATTTGGCAGAGTTTGCATACAATAAAAATTATCAAGCCTCAATCAAGATGAGTTCTTTTGAAGCATTGTATAGTAGAAAGTGCCCCACACCTCTTAATTGGATCCAACCATAGGATAAGTTAATACTTGGACCAGATGCATTGCAGCAAAATGGAAAGAACTGCGAAGAAAATTCAACAAGATATTAAGACAGCACGAGCCATGCAAAAGAGCTATGCTGATAAAAAGAGAATTCATAGAGAAATAAAAGTGGGAGATCATGTTTACTTGAGGATTAATCCCAAAAATAGTACTTTGTACATGGGTAGTTGTACTAAATTAGCACCACGCTAATGTGGACCTTTTGAAGTGCTATAAAGAATGGGGCTAGTAGCATGTGAGTTGGCTTTACCTAGTCACATTAAGGTTCACAAATTTTTTCATGTTTCATTATTAAAAAAGTATGTACATGATCCTACTCATGTCATTGATTTCAATATGATATAGGTGGAACAAGAAGGGGAATTTCTTGCAGAGCCACTTCAAATCCTGGCACGAGAATAAATTGAGCTCCGAAATAGGACAGTAGCCATGGTGAAAGTGTTGTGGAAGCACTTTGCACCCGAAGAAGCTACGTGGAAGTGAGAAGAAGATATGAAGGAAAAATATTCATCACTGTTTGAAATGTGAATTTATATTTTTTTTGCAACACCGAGGACGGTGTTTTATTTTAGAGGGGGAATATGTAATATCCCTAGTTTTACTACTTTTATTAGACATTTGAACAAACCTAAAGGGTAAAGTGGACCCAAGGGAAAACAATTATTGTGGAAATTTTTTATTCTATTATTTTGAATAAAAATGGAAATGGAATTATTTGTGCAAAGATTAGAGTACAATTAGAGATTAGGAGTTCAAGTCAATGAGGATGGATAAGGCTCCAAATACTTTCCCAGTTCTACAAAAATCCTTGGAGAAAATAGATTAAAAATTGATTATTAGATTGGAGATAAAAATCTAAAAAGATTCCCCATTAAAGGGGGAAAGTTATTGGGAAGAGGTGGAATAAATCTAGAAAGAGGAAAAAGCTAGTTTTAAAGTACTTTTGTGGAAAAAACAAAAGGAAAGCCTAGGAAAAAATGAAAACAACATCCTGATTAACTGAACGCAGTTATGGAAACAAGATGATGGGAAAGCAGGCTTGAATAATAAAATTTTGGGTACACAAAAGCTTGTCTATTGCTGGAACGAATTGATCTTTCCTCAAGGGGAGCTGTGGAGATAGAGCTCAAAGGTTGGGTGGAAAATAGTCTACCATAATTGGTATGGACAAGTTAATTAATTTTGTCTTCATTTTGTGTAATTATGCTAGAGTTTATAATTGTAATGAATTTGGTAGCAAGAGAGGTGAATGAGTATTTTTTGTGTATTTATGCAGTACGACACTTTTCTTCTAGTCGTAAAGTATTCAGATCTGTGCATTTAATAGAACCTACTATAATACATATAGTGTAGTTCTATATTGTTGCACATATAATTTTAGGAATAGTGCCGACTCATTAAATGTATAAATCTTTGAAGTAGGTTTAAATCTAAGGTTAGGCATAAAATTTCAGTTATACATACAAAAAGTAAATATAAGAGAAATAGAAATTATCCAACTGACTATAACAACGTGTCAAATAACATTATATTGAATGAAAGAACTTTGTTCTAGTATTAGGCATGAATCTAGGAAATTAAATTCTATCTTCTGCTATAACATAATTAGAAGATTTTGAAATTATACATAAGTTATAGTATTATATCATAAATGAAGCAAAGGTTACATAGAATATCAATTATGTTGAATAGTAGATGTAATTTCATTTCTGGAAATAAAGTATAGTGGATTATACTGAATTAAAATAAGTCTGGAGACTTATATATATATACATAATTGTCAAAATACTTATTGCCCAAAATTTAATTAGATTTTAGATTTAGTCCCATGAATTAAAAATGCATAACCCCTATGAAACTAATTCAGATTTATATTAAGGGAAGTCCTCAAGGAAGTTTTGGACCAACCTGTACAATGAAATCCAATCATTCTGTCACTGTATCATACATAATGCTAACCAAGCTATAAAATGAAATAATAAGGTAAAGGGTACCTGCACATAAATTAATTTATAGAATTTAATAAATGTGTTTAAATTCAAGAAAGTAGTGAAAATTGAAACAATAGATAGTGAAAAATTAACATATAATTATTACCTTACTGGTTGGAATACAACAGGAAGGTAAATTTTCCTATAAATGAATGTAGAAAACAAATTAAAATCCAGAAGAAGAGGAATAAAATTAAAAAAAAAATGAATTTCTATACATATAGGAAAGAACGGGTGGCTAAAAGTATTGCAATAGAGGACTGGATATACTTTGAGTGACCGAGGAAAATTTTGTACTCTTGTACAATAACTTATATTACATTAAATATTTGAGATTATTACCTACTATCAAGCTTTAATAAGGTATTACGAGAATTCAATTCGAACAAACAAAAAGGTGTAGAAGTCTCAGTGCTTGAGAAAAATTGAATAATTCTAGAATGAATAATATTCTCAAATCATCATAAGAAAACGATGAGTTGCAGTAAACTTAGAATCTAACAAATTGGAATCAGCAAAAAAATAGTAGGAGTCCTAAGTCAATTCCTAAATCGAATTTTGAATGGATGGCGAACATTATAAAATGGTAAGGATTCCAATAATTGTAATCAGTGTCCAAAACCAACGAGGAATTACATTCGTAAAAACATTTAAAAGCCAAACAAATTACAATCTCAATGCGGAAATTTTGTAAGGGAATTGAGAAAAGTATTATAAAATGAAAACTCCATTAATTGGACAAACTCTATCTATGAAACAAGGGTAGGCATGCTGAAAATTACACTTTGTTTTTAGAGGAGAGAAGAGCCAAGTAAAATAACAAATATAACATTTAATGAAAACCCATAAATTTTATTTTACCACAAATGCTTGATATAGAGTAAAAAGATGTAGAGTACAGTGTATAATGAGTACACATACATGGAGAGGAAAGGTAATGCCGAGAGGAACAAATGAATTTGAACAAATCTCGAGTTAGGCAGAGTGTGAGAGAGGGCTTCGTTCTCACGAAGGAAATCCTCCACCTGCGTCCAACAAAAGGAATCATTAGAAAGTCAAATTAAATTCAACAGAAATCTATAATTTATGAGAGAGATGAATAAGAAACTTAATTTTATATAAAAAACGTTGAAATGGAGTCCATACCCAAAACGAATAGTAATATTATCACATAGCAATAGCATGACAGTAAATTAGAGTTACTTTCACTGGTTGAGGGCTCTAATGCTTGAGAAGCAGTAGCAATTGGATTGACCATAACATGGAAGAGAAAATTCAACATCGTTTGCAAAAAGACATAACCTTCTTGGAGTAAAAATCAACATTTGAACCATAATAAACAATTAATTATCAGTTTCAAAGAAGAATGGTTAAAGGAAAATTAAATTCGAAATACAATCAACCACAGAGATCTTCGAATTCATAAATGTTACAACGAGAAAGGAACCCTACGTGAAATTCATCCTGAAGGTGAAGAAATCGTAAACCTCTACATCATGGGTTGGGCTCTGCATATGAGTTTAACCTAAATCTCTTCAAAACAGAGTGTCTGTGGCAGACCCAGAACCGAATACAAAATGACTGTGCCAAAAAGGTGGAATAGAACAAAAGTATGGTAGAAGAAGAATAAACCTAATCAAGAATAGGACTAACCATCAAATGTCCACTTGTAACACATGAAACAGAGGGGATTATCCCAGTAGACGAGTCGTTAAATCGATAGGAAAAAGCCATGTGATGACTTTAATGGCCAAGGGACCACTTATAAATGCCAAAAATCTCGAGATGATAATAAAAATCAACACATTGGACTTAAAACCATATGGCTCAAGATTTCAATACTAAATTCATGTATGCGTAATTGATTTATGTGCCAGGTTGATATGTCACGTAAGAGGATTGTGTGGTAACCCTATGAAGAATTTGAAACTTACATTAACCCCAAAGGAAGGGATATGTAATGTGACTCCATAGTATGACAACAGTCTACATAGGACTGAGGAAGTTAACGTGTAAGGTTGAAATTCAACTAAGGTATTCTCATACAAAGAGTTTGAAACTCGAAGCAAATATTCATTTATAAAGTATGTTGGAGGATGAATTTAGTTACATATGGTAGAAATTAAATAAGTATGATAGATATGTAAAAAGGTCGAAATTAGTTAATTGATAATTGGACCACTTGTGGCTAGAACGTGGGTAAGTAAATAAATTCAAAAATAAATCATATGGTAAAGGTTAAAAATATAACCTTAATCCAAGATTTGATTATCAATTGAGGGAGGTTGATAATGTAAAGTAAGTAATTAAATATAAAATGATAAGGTAATTAGAGACCAACAAAAATATATCTTTTGCTATTATCATAAGAAGGAAATTCAAATGGTTAAAGCATAATATATAAAACTTATTATGCTAGAAATTGTATACGAAGCCTCAATCATATTTTAGTCACATAAGGTGGTAAAGGAATTTTTCCAATACTAACTTCTAATAAAGTTGCTGATGAAAATTGTTGAACGTGAATTCGACAAGAATTAGACAAGATTAATGCAAACAGTAAAGCTAATAGATGGGTTCGTAAAAATGCGATGAAACACATTCATGTAGTTGTAGGCAGTTATTAATTAACGTATAAAAAGAAAAAAAATATTTTGTGGAAGCGGATTTGTTACACTAGACTAGCCTAGCCTAGCCTAGCCTAGCCTTCTCTAGCCTATCATAGTCTACTCTAGCCTAGTATACTCTACTCTAGCCTAGCCTAACCTAGCCTAAATTATTGTATCCTAGCCTAAAGAATTCTAGCAAAGTCTAGCCTAGCTTACTCTCGCCTAGCGTAGCGTTGCCTACACTAGACTAGCCTAGCCTAGCCTAGCCTCGCCTACTCTAGACAAGACTAGCCTACTGTAACCTAGACTAGCCTAATGTAGCCTAGCCTAGCATACTTTAGCCTAGCCTACTCTAGCCTAGCCTAGCCTACTCTATCCTAGCCTAGCCTCGTGTACTCTTCAAATTATGTCTTATTTTCTTTACTAATTCATCCATTTATTGCAGAATATTAGGTCTGAGAATCAACCTCTCTTTGGGATGACTCCAACTAAAAGCAGTGCAACATTTCCACACATATAGAGATTCAAATGGGCTCTTATTTATATGCACATGATAGCTAATATTATTAGAAAACACCACTAAATGTAAATAATCCACCAACTTGGTGGGTTGCTCTATAACATATATCTACAACATATATTCTAGTATCTAGTTTGTTCTTTATATTTGAACATCTATTTAAAAATGGTAGGTTGTACTAGAGTTTAGTTGCGTACCCATCCTCCAAATAGTGTCTTCCCGAAATTTGAAGTAAATTTGGTGTCCTATATAATTTAATTGCTTTTAGTATTCCATGTAACCATTCCTTCTTGAAAATCATTGCAATATATGCTACCTTGTATGTGGAGTGAAGAGGTATAAAGTGGGTTACCTTTCTTAATTTGTTTAGTAATACCATAACTAAATCATATTGTCTCCTAGTTATAGATAGACGAGTGATAATATTCAAGGAGATGGCATCCCATTTACACTTTAGAATGGGTATATGATTTAGTAATCTGGGTTAGCATTTATGTTACAAATTCACCAAGTAGCATTATAAACACTTTTCCAAATACTTATAAATGTCACATTTCATACATAGCTATTAAAAATATTTTCTTAAGCCTATATTCACCTTTTCATATCTCTGGTAGCCTGAAAATGGGATTTGATAATGCTAATACATAATTAATTATTTAATGGAAGACTCATTTGGAACATATATTCTATTCCTAGAAGATAACATACTATCTTTCTTTTGTGCATAACTAGGAAGTTTTATATTTTTTTTCTTGCTATTGCGAGAACTCATAACCTTAATATTTTAATGTTGTTGCCCCTCTATGTTTTGCAAATTTTTCTTTGCACTAATTACATCAAAGATATGGCATCCGATTTTCCCTCTAGAATGGCTAAACGATTTGGTAATATAACTCAGTGTTCGTGTTCCAAATTCACCCAGTAGCATTCTAAACACTTTTGCAATTACTTAGAAATGTCACATTTAATATGTAGCTAATAATTTTATTTTCTTAAGGCTATAATCATATTTTCATATCGCTGGCAACCTGAAAATGGTTTTTGATGATGAGTATTCATAATTAATTGTTTCATGGAAGACTCTTTTGGAACATATATTATATTCCTAAAAGACAACAATTTGTGTTGCTTTTTTAGCATAAGTAGGAAGTTGTATATTTTTTACTTGCTATTATGACTACTCGTAAACTTAATATTTTAAGTTTGTTGCCGTTCTTTTTTTTTGAAAATTTCTTTGCACTAATGACAACAATTTCACCTATTTGATTTTCATTTCTACTTAATTCATATTCTACCTCATTCTCCTTCTCCTTTATATGCTTGACGTCAAATTCAAATTTTCTCAAGAAGGCCATGCATGTTACCATTGTAGTGTTGAAATTAGGCTAGCTGAGAAAATACTTTAAACTTATGTAATCATGGTAAAAAAAATTCTTAAGAGATAATGCCTCCACATTTTTAATGCGTGTATAAAAATAGCCAATTCAATATCATAAAAAACAACATAGATTTTCTCATGTGTCTTTAATTTTCTTGATTCATAAGATACCACATAATTTTCCAGCATTAACAAACCACCTAGCCCCACAGGGAAAGCATCTGTATAAATAATAAAATATTTTTTCTGGATCAACAATATTCAACGATCGGGTGATTTTTAATAAGTATTTTAATCTGTCAAAACTCTTTGGACACTTTGGTGTCCAAATAAACTTCACTCCTTTTTTCCACAAAAAGGAGTTGGGATAGGTTATTTTACAAAATCTCTATATTAATCTTCGATAATATCAAGAAATACCCATGAAGGAGTTAATATCAAGAACATCCTTATGTATTGGCCAATTTAAAATGACCTTTACCCTTTTAGGATCAACAAATATGCCTTCCTTAGAAGTCACATGTCTCAATTAGTGAAATTTATCTTTATAAAAAGCATTGTTCCTAAAATTTACATACAATTTATGTTCCCTTAATGTTAGTAACATTATCCTTAACTGATTTTCATGCTTGGTATTCGAATATATCAGAAAAAAATCAATCAAAACCTATGCAAAATTATCTAGATATTTATTTAACACACTATTCATTAGACATGTAAAGATATACAATGTCTTTCTAAGACCAAATTGTAGTACTACAAATTTTTAGTGTCCATACCATGTTATAAATGAATTTTTATGTGTGTCCTCATCTTTGATTCTTAACTCATGGTAACCTAATATAAGATCTATATTTGAGAACATTTTTCCCCTCTAACTTGATCGAGCAGGTCATTTATTCAGGGTAAAGGATATATATTTTTAATTGTCAACTTCTATAGTTGTTGGTAATCTATGCAGACCTGAAAGTCCCATCCCTTTTCCTTGCAAAACATATTGGGGCTCCCCAAGGGGAAACACTTGGTCATATGTATCCTTTATAAGAAAACTCTTGAAAATGCATATTCAACTTCATAAATTCAAGCCCACTCATTTTATAATTTTCTTCATACAAATATGTCGCTCCTACAACTAACTCAATTGAAAAATCTATGTCTCTCCTTAGCATTTATCCTATAATATCTTCCAGAAATGCATCCTTAATAACTTTAATTACTTCTATCTATGTCTATAGTATCATTTTATGTTTTCTTTGTAATTTATTCTATCTATAAAAAAAAGAATTCATAATATTTTTGGGCAAACCTTCTCAACTGTAAGGCTAAAATTTTTAGAGTGGAGATAGGACCCAGTATACCTTTTAATTCTTAAAAAAATCATTCTTCATTAGCATATGTAATTTTTTCTCTAAACAATTAATTATACATTGAATTTTATCCAACCAATCCATTCCTATCAACAAGTTTGTTATATATCCATTTAAATTTAAAAGGCATTATTTAACCCAAATTTTCAATTTTATTTTAGTGTCTCTACTTGGCTAAACCAACTAGAAATTTTAAATATTTCTATTCTTAACTTTCATATTTTGAAAAATTATTGATTGACATAACTAGTATTGGCTCACTATTGATTGATGCTTTGTGTGTTTGTCTTGCTTTGGATGCCTATTGTATGGCCTGCAAATCTTGGAATAATTTGGTATTGTATGGGATTTTACTTAGTAAATGGGATTCTCCACAACCCAAATGTTTTCAAGGTTCTCTTTCTCTTCCACCATTAATTCCTTTACTATTTAGATCAATGTGTTTCGAACTAGTTTGGGACACTACATATTCTAGATAATTATTCTAGATAAACCTCTTGGGCTGATGGATTTTCTGGAAAAACAAAAAGAGAAATCAAAATAGAGGATTTTGACTTCTTAATTCCATTTCAAATTCTAATTTTTTATTTCTTAGACTAGTATTTTGAGCCTTCACTTTTATATTTAAATTGTTGATAACAAATGATCATTTTTCGTATAGCTTCATCAATGGTCTTTGGATTTTCAAACTCAATCATTTCCTTGTGTGAGAGAGGAAGGAAATATAGAAAATGTTGCACCTTCACTTGTTCCTCTTGAATGTATGGAACATATCTTAACAGGTTTGTAAATTTCTCCATAAACTCATCCATACTTAATTGTCCCAACTTTGAATCATGAAAATCCTTGGCCCAATCATCATAATATATCTTTGTTAAGTATTTTTCCTTAAATTGTTTAGGGAATCCTTCCCAGGTAAGTCTATTTTCTTCTATACTATGTCTTGTTTTTGTTTCCTCCAAACATTGTGAATGTCAAAATTCCACTTACCATAATTTTTTTTTCTAATTATAGCATAATTACTAATTTTTCGTCAAGGACATTTATGTATTTCGTCACCATTCGATGTAACTCTATCGTTGTATTTTCTATTCTGAGAATTTCCTTCACAAATTATGATTTCATGTATACAATATTTTTCAGAAATATATGATTATTTTGTTTCTGAACAATTTCATAATTTAGTTTTAGTATTGACTGTCCTTGAAGACAGTCCTTCACCACCTTGTTCTACTATAACTGCATTTACAATTTCTAGTGATTTCTGACTTTACCATTTTATACTATATCTAGCATAATATGTTGACATCATACTTTATACTATATCTTAAAATATGGATGGTATTCTAATCTCCTTTCATCAATTTTTCCAATTCCACACTATATAACACCTTTAACACACTATATGGCACTCTTAACATTTATAAGAGTTAATATTATTTATGCAATCAAATTTTACTATTTGATACATATACCTTTGTTTAAATAAAAGAGTATAACTAAACCCATTCAAAGGATGTAATGATACAATTAATATATCCTCAAGAATATAATGGTATGTAACTTTATAACAAGGAGTTGTATTATATAGATTTAATATTTTCCCTTCCTACCTTAATGACGAATTGGCCCTTCGTAACATTATTACATTATATCCATCGCTTTAAGATTTCATTTCTTTTATAACATACATTACATTATCAATATGTAAGTCTTTACACATCAGTTCTAATTTAATTTAGAGTCATACATTAGTCGATTTGTGGATTCGAATATATGATCCATAGATATCTAAGTGAGAGGTTTTAATACCTTTCTAGTTTCGAGATTTCCATATTTATGATTGTACTCCGGTCATTAAATTAGGCACATGTCTCCAAAGATTTTTTATACCCACTGTTAGATTAGATCACTGCCACATTGATCGTCATGATGTTTTCGTATGTCTATCCTGGTTAATTTCGTAGAGGAAACCCTATTCCAATTTCTCATTTTTCTTTTGGCATTTCTAGCTCTTTAGATATGGTTTTTCCATTAAACCCTCTTCTTTGGGTTTCTCATGTCATCCATCCAATTTTCCATCCTTACCACACAAACAATCTCTTGGTTGGCCATAAGGCTTCATTATCAAACTGGTTCACATTTTCTTGAGGTAAGGTAGTATAGGCGTTACGATTTTGTTATTTTTATGAGAATGCTGCCTCTATAACATTTATTTTGCTTGGTTTAAAAAAGTTTGTTTAGATTTTACTATTATTCTCTGCAACTAACATATTTTGTTTTGGTTGCAGGGGTTTCATTTTACCCGAGGTTTTTTTCAAACTGTCATCCCTAAACATTTCAGGAGGCTATGAGGTATATTTCTTCCACTCCACCAACAGGTACAAACTTAACCTTCCTTGGCTGTCGTATTTTATACTCTCTCCACAACTGTAGTTTTCATATAGTGCTTCCATTTCCTTACCTTACTATTTTACAATGGATTGAATCCTCGATTTAATTAAGTTATCTTTGAACTCTATGTTGTATTCCTACCCCTATACTATCTCTGCGTTAATACAATAGCATAGTCGTGATTTTAAATCCAGCATAATAGTCTATGTAGTTGATTACAGATTCATTGCCTATCAAGATGGCTCCCTCATGCATTATTCATCGTAAATGTTTCCACCTATGCTTAAATTGGAAAATTTAAAATTTGATGAGAGTTTTTCCAAACTCTTTGCAATTATAGCTTTTGGTTAGGTTAAAATTTTGGGTTTTCATTGAATACAAAACTTCATTACGCAACTTCGATTTTTCCCCAATTTAATCTGAGAAGCTAGCACTGAGCATGGTCATTTTACCATTCCACAATATACGTAATTGGTTTTCTTTCGATTATCTGGACAAGAATTGTGTACTCTTATTCAATTTTCGCGTTAATGATATTTCACTTTTGGTTTTCAAATCGATTTCAATTCCTATCCAAGGTAACTATTACCGAGAGTTATATGTTACATATTTCATAATAGAATTAGAGAATTTCTATTTCGGTCTTCTCTATCACTATATTCGTATCTTCCAATTGAAATCTCTATAGAAATTTGATATATTTCTTTAGTTTTGATGTAACCAATTCTCATCAAATTCTTATATCTATGGAATGATTGATTCATCTGAAGTAGATTTTATTTTTGAGGTAACTGAGAAACCCTCATTCCCCCATGAGGAATTTCGAGTTTCGTTGTCTCTTTAATATTCTTCATAACATTCTCCTGTTCATGAAGTTGACCTTTCTGTTGACTTGGTAAATTTTATATGCAATTAACACTATAGTGTTACATATTTATATTTTGTATGAAATTTTCAACTTTACACTTATATGTTTATTGAGAATAACATGAATAAATTTAGGATTTTATTAATTTCCTCAAATTAATAAAATCATGAATTGTATAGAAATAATTAATAAATTACACACAGTTCCTCGGAATTTTGATATGCACGTTGTCGACGAGACTAAAGGTAATCATTTTCCCTCTCATTAGATTAATTTTCTCTTTCTCTTCTATTAAATTCTAATTCTTTCATCTAAGTATTTTTCTCATATGTATATGCATGTTTACTATCACTGTCTAATATAGCACAGTAAGGTAAACTTTTCCATATTTAATCACTCATGTCACTTATTTGTATATTATTTGTTTTACTTAAATTTAAAGACATTTGTACACATACTAATTCATGTATATAATTGTATGTGCGGGTACTCCACTTCCTTCAATGCACACTTTTACTGTTTTAATTTATAATTCTGTAAATTTTGGGCAAATCATTCTGCCATTCATTCATAGTAGAATTTGGTTCCTTCTATAAAGTTTGATCCATATCGCTTTGAAGAATTCATCCTCTTGAATTATCAACTATATTCAAATTGATAATTATGTTGTAACTATTTAGTTAGGACTATGGACCCTGTCTATAATTTATGACATAATTAAATTATAAATTATATACAGAATGATATCATGGTTTAAATTATTGCATTATGATACAGTGTAGTAATCCTCATAACTTTGAGTTATATTTCTTTACTGCATGTACTTTATGTTATCTGACTTTTGTTACAGTTCTGAGTTAATGCAATAATTTATGTATATGCATAATCTTCTAGTTATGGTACAATAACAAATTTACTTGGAATTTACAAAATAATGTTTACTAATAGAAAGGAATTTTTATCTTTATGTATATATTTTCCTATTTAATGTTATTATTTTACAACTCATAAATAAACTAATTTAACTTCTTTCTCCATGTATTTATCTGTGTTTTTGTGTATACAGTGTTAAGGTTTACAACCTAACCTCAGATTTAAACCTGATACTGGGGTTTAAATATTCTAAGCGTTGGTTTATTAAATTATAATTGTCTATGTAGCCATACATATCAACTATATCTACTATAGTTGTTTTCTATTAAATACATCAGACTAGCTAAACAAATTTTCTACATAATTTAATCATGCATAAAATTAACTTTAAGACACAATTCCATCTAATTTACTTGAATCCTTAATCCATACAAATAAAGAATTTCTAGCTTTCTTTAGCATTAAGATTCGTACAGTACAGAATTGAATTACTTGTGCATGTCAATTTTTATAATACTAAGTGCCACCCAACCTTGAGCTTTCTCACTATAGCTCCCCCCGAGCAGAGACCAATTCCTCCAAAGTATAGAAAACCTATTGTCTACCCAGGAATGACTTATTTGATTTTACTTTCACTTCAACATGTTTCCATAACTATGTCTAGTTAATCAAGATGTTTTTTTCCTTTTTTCCTATGCTTTTTTTTTTTTTTTCCACAAAAGTACTTTAAAACTAGCTTTTTCCTCTTTCTAGTCTTATTTCACCTCTTCTCAATAACTTTCCACTTTACTCAGGTATCTTTAGATTTTTATCTCCAATATAATATATTAAATTTAATTTATTCTCTCCAAGGATTTTTGGAGAATATGGGAAAGTATTTGGAATCTTATCCATCCTGATGGATTTGAAATCTTGATCTCCATTTATACTCTAGTCTTTACACAATAATTCAAATTCCACATTTATTAAATTAAGAAAAAATAAAATATGTCAACAATAAGTGTTTTCCTTTTGGTCCACTCAACCTTTAGGACTATTCCATTGTCTAATAAAAGAAGTACAAATAGCGATATTACATATTCCCCCTCTAAAAAAAAACACCATCCTCGGTGTTGCAAAGTATCAATTCACTTTGTAAACAATGATGGATATATTTCGTTCATTTCTTCTTCTCACTCCCAAGTAGCTTCTTCAGGTGAAAATTTTCTCCACTGCACTTTCACCCTAGCTACTATCCTATTTTGGAGCTCAATTTCTTCTTGTGCTAGTATATGAAGGGGATCTGGAAGAAATTCCCCTTCTGTATCCCATTCCAATCAATTACATGAGTAGGATCATGCACATAATTTTTCAACAAGGAAACATGAAAAACATTTTGAACCTCAATGTGACTAGGTAGAGCCAATTTATATGCTATTGCCCCACTCTTTCTAGAAATTCAAATGGTCCACAGTAGCGTGGGGCTAATTTAGCACAACTACCAGTATGTAAGGTACTCTTTTTAGGCTTAATCCTCAAGTAAACACAGTCTCCCACTTTGAATTCTCTTTTTTTCTGCATAACTCTTTTGTATGTCTTGAGCTATTTTAATGTTTTGGTAAATTATCTTCATAGTTCTTTCCATCTCTTGTAATGCATCCGGTCGAAGAATTAAATTATCTTATGGCTGACTCCAACTAAGTGATGTGAGGCACTTTCTACCATATAATGCTTGAAAACGACTCATCTTTATTGAGGCTTAATAACTATTATTATATGAAAATTCTTCTAGATGCAGAAAATCTTCACATCTTGTAGGTCTATCCATAACATACATGCGTAACATGTATTCTAGAATCTGGTTTTTCCTTTCAGTTTGTCCATCTATTTTGGGATGGTGGGTGGTACTAAAGTTCAATTTGGTACTCATTCCTCCAAACAGAGTCTTCCAAAAAGCTGAAGCAAACATTTCATCTCTATCTGGTATAATCATTTGAGGAATACCATGTAATTTCACAATCTCTTTCATGAACACATTAGCTACTTGAGTTGTACCAAAAGTAGGTTTTATTGGTAAAAAGTGTGAATCTTTAGTCAATGTGTCTACAACCACCATTATAGAATCATGTTGATATCTAGTTCTATGAAATCTAGTAATAAAATCTACGGAAACTAATTCATGTTTCCATTCTGGAATAGGTAAAGGATTCAAAAACCTACTGGATGTTGATGCTCTGCTTTTAATTGTTGACATTCTAGACATCTTTCTAGGTAATCAGCCACATCTTTCTTCATACCATCCCAAAACATGTTCTTTCTCAATACTGAAATCATTTTTTGATAACCAGGATGCCCTACATAGACCCATTTATGATATTCATCTAAAATTTCCTATTTTAATGAGCTCACACTTTTAATATCCAATATGATTTTATAATAAATAAGCCCTTTTTTATTTTCAGCGTATCCCAGTGTTTTAGCATTTTGCAATTTTTCTTGTATTTTTTCATAGTTTGGATCTTGACTCACCACTTCTTGTTTCAATCTTTCTATGTCAAATTTCACACTACTTCCAACACTATTCAAAATATGATGAGAATTCATACTCAAATCATCTACAACCCTATTTTACTTTCCTTTAATATGTTTGATTTCCATGTCAAACTCACTAAGGAAACACAACCATCTAGCTTCTCTAGCATTTAAATAAGGTTGTGTGAAAAAATATTTCAAGCCTATGTGATCTATCCTCTGTACAAATTTATTTCCTAACAGATAATGTCTCCACATTTTCAAAGCATGTATTACAATAGCTAACTCTAAGTCATATACAATGTAATTCCTTTCATGTTTCTTTAATTTTCTTGATTCATAAACTATGACTGAGTTTTCTTGTAATAATACCCCTCCTAATCCTTCGGCACATGCCATATGTACACATTATAAATTCTTTGATTGGATCAGCAATCTTCAAAATAGGAGCAGTTGTTAGTTTAAGTTTTAATTGTTCAAAACTATGTTTATATTTTTCTGTCCACTCAAACTTTACTCCCTCTTTCTATAAATATGTAATAAGATATGATAAGTCTGAAACCTTCTACAAATCTCTTGTAGTATCCAGCAATACCCATGAATGATATTATAGCTAGAACATCAGTAGGTGCATGCCAATCCATGATATCTTGTATCTTCTATGGGTCTACATCCAATCCCTCTTTTGAAATTACATGAACCAAATACCGAATTTTATCTTTGTAAAATTCATATTCGCTAAGTTTGGCATATAAACTATGTTCTCTAGCTGTTTGTAAGACAATTCTGAGATGTTCTTTATGTTCTGCCTCATTTTTAGAATATACCAAAATGTCATCAATGAACACCAAAACAAATTTGTCTAGATACTTATGTAACACACTATTCATTAGACACATGAATGTAGAAGGTGCATTAGTCAACCCAAAAGGTAAAACTACAAATTCATAGTGCTCGTATCTAGTCCTGAATGTTGTCTTGTTGATGTCTTCATCTTTAATTCTTAGCTGAAGATAGTTGTCCTTAAGTCAATCTTTGAAAATATAGTGGATCCTCTCACATGATCAAATAAGTCATCTACTCTCTGTAGAGGATATATGTTTTTTATAGTCAATTTATTTAGTTGTCTGTAGTCTATACACATCCTAAAGGTGCCATATTTCTTTTTAAAAAATAGTACATGTGCTCCCCAAGGAGACACACTTGGTCTAATGTAGCCTCTGTCTAGCAACCCTTGTAGTTGCAGTTTTAATTTTAACAACTCAGGAGTACTCATTCGGTAGGGTTCTCTAGAGACATGTGTACCTCCAGGTACCAATTCAATTGAGAAGTCAATTTCTCTTTTAGGGGGTAAATGGGGGATTTCATCTAGAAACACATCCTTGAAATCTCTAATTACTGATAAAGTTTCTACAACTTCTTTTTCAATTTGCTGTTCCAATTCCTCCACTTGTACAAAATACACTTGACAACCTTTCCTTGCTATCCTTTTTAACTATAGTATTAAAATATGTCTTATTGATATGGGTATTGCTTTTCCTTTTACTATCACTGGTTTTCCCTAACCATTTATACCATGAATTATTTGATCAGAGAAATTAAATATTGCTTTTTTCTTTTCTAACTAAACCATTCCCACTAACACATCATAGAATCCTAGGGGAAAAATATTTAAATTCAGTTTAGTTTCATACCCATTTAAATTTACAACAATCTTTGGTAGTCTATGGGTCACTTTTATTTTTGTTCTCGTAGCTAAATGAACTAACCATTCTTGTTGAAATTTTTCTGATTTAAATTTGCATTTTTCCACAATCTGATGACTTATATAGCTTAAATTTTCTCCTGGATCTATCAAAACATAAACAGATTGTTCAGAAATCATACCTTCAATTTTTATAATGGTTGATTGGTGTTCATGATGGAAATCCTCTAGTGCAGCACTGATTCTTAGAATGTTTCTAGCAACATAATTTACAGTAGTCACCTCTCTTAACACTTGAATGTTTTGAACTGCTCGATGAGGACATCCCTTTAACAAGTGAGGGTCTCCATAACCCCAACACTTTAATGGTTCCTTCATTTTTACAATCCCTTATTTCTTGTTGTTTACATCCATTTTTTTAGATGTAGTTTGTGATTAGGCTGGTTGATTTTCTACAGCTTTGTTAAAATTCTTCCTTTGATGATTTTTCCCAAATTTTTTCAAATATGATGGTTTTACTCCTTTTACACTAGAGTCTCCTTTCCCTTTTTTCTTGTTTTTCTACTTTTCTACTGATCATTTCTGCCTTTGAATTGTTGATAACACAATATTTCTTTGCACATCGCTTCATCCATTGTCTTAATATTATCAAATTCTATTCTCTTCTTGTAGATTATAGGTATGCAGTTTAAAAATCGTTGTACCTTGGCATTTTCTTCTCTGATATAGGGCACATAGCGAAGCATGTTAGTGAATTTTGTGACAAACTCATATATAGTGAGTTTTCGTGATCTCATCTCATGAAACTCTTTCACTTTTTCATCATAATATCTCTCATTCAGATATCTAGATTTGAATTTAGTTTGAAAGTATTCCCAAGAAACAGTTTTCTCATCTAGTACATGTACCATTTTGGTTTCTTCCCACCACAAGGTAGCTTTACCATGTAGTTGGTAAATAGCCAATCTGGCTTTCAGGTTACTTCCATATTCATATACTTCGAATTATTTTACCATATTTAGAATCCAAGCTTTTGAATCTTCATCCTTTTCACCATCATAAGTGGGAGGTTTATTTTTTTGGATTGTTGTCTAACTACTTCACCATTCTTAGATTCTTCTAATTTGGTTTCAACTTGTTTTCATTTTCTTGTAGGGCCTTCAATTTCGTGACTAGAACTTGAGGTTAATTCCTTAATCAACCTCTCTTCCTCTTCGCTGGCTTGCAACAATCGTTCATTTCTGGTTCTTAGAAGAAAATTTTCTTTTTGCATCTCCCTGAACATATCCAACAACTGAGAATTTTGATCTGGTGGATTTCCCTCAACACCCAGATCTACGTACACCCCTCCTCCATCACTCATAATGGCATTTCTACTTTTCTACACTAAATCACTGTACACAGAAAATAAATTAGTGCAAAAAAAATTCAATTTAAATTAATTTGCAGGAATAAATTTTATTTTGGTTTTTTAATTTCATGTGTGAGGACACATATATGCCCAGTGTTTCAACATGGGCTCTAATAATATCTGTAACAACTCCACCTACCACAATTTTTTTCTAATTATAGCATAATTACTAATTTGTCATCAAGGGCATTTACGTATTTCGTCACCATTCGACGTAACTACATCATTGTATTTTTTGTTCGAAGAATTTCCTTCACAACTTATGATTTAATATATATAATATTTTTCGGAGATCTTTGATTCTCGTGTTTCTTAACAATTTCATAATTTAGTTTTAGTAGTAGTTGTCCTTGAAGACAATTTTTCACCACCTTTTTCTACTATAACTGCATTTATAATTTCTAGTGATTTAGGTCTTTACCATTTTATACTATATCTAGCAGAATATGTTGACATCATACTTTATATTATACCTTAAAATATTTATGGTATTCTAATATTATTTCATCAAAATTTCCACTTTCACACTATATAACACCTTTAAGACAATATATTGCACTCTTAACTTTTATAAGAGTTAATATTATTTATACTATCAAATTTTACTATTTCATATGTATACCTTTTGTTTAAATAAAAGAGTATACCTAAACCCATTCAAAGGACTTAATGATACTATTAATATATCCTCAAACATATAACGATATGTAACTTTATAACAAGAATTTGTATTATACATATTTAATATTTTCCCTTCCTACCTTAATGACAAATTGGCCCTTTGTAGACTTGTTGCATTATATCCATCACTTTGAGATTTCATTTCTTTTATAACATACATTACATTATCACTATGTAAGTCTTTACACATCAGTTCTAATTTAATTTATAGTTATACGTTAATAGATTTGTGGATTCGAATCTATGATCTATAGATCTCTAGGTTAAAGGTTTTAATACCTTTGTAGTTTCAAGATTTACATATTTATGATCGTACTCTAGTCATTAAATTAATCACATGGCTCCAAAGATTTTTTCTACCGACTTTTACCTTAGATCACTGCCACCTTAATGGTCAAGATGTTTTCATATGTCTATCCTAGTTAATTTTGCAGATGAAACCCTATTCTAATTTCTCATTTTCGTTTTGGCATTTTCGGCTCTTCGGCTCTGGCTTTTCCATCAAACCCTCATTTCTAGGTTTCTCATATCATCCATCCAATTTTTCGGTCTTACCTCACAAAAAATATCTTGGTCGAATGTAAGGCTTAATTATCAAACTGGTTCACTGTAATATTCCAAAATTTTAGCCTCCAAGCTAAATAGAATATTAGAGTTGTCTCATCACTAGGTAGGTGAATAAAAGGGTAGGGAGAAATTAACCTCCTTAGAGGGATCAATAACACTCCTAATGTGAAAGGAGTAAGAATAAGAAGCTAATTTGAGCACCCTTGGGTGTGAACAGAGATGGGATCATGTTGATTCAGTTAACTTTGACAAAGTCAACAAAGATGTCTAGATACATTGAACTTCCTTGATGGACAACGCAGTTTTGGTGGAGGACAACTTGCATGAGCTTGATGGCACATGTGGATGGGACCCAATGTGGAGAGGTTCACTTGCTATATATGGAGAGGATGGGAGCCTTTATTATTCATGATTTTTATTTGATCATTTGATCTTGTTTGTTTAGACTTGGCTTCCTCTTGTTGTTTAGCAAGGTTGCAGTGTTGTTGAGCACAGGGTGTTCCCGAGCGATAATCCCACCTCTTCCCTTGAGAGGCCTCTTGGGAGAGCTTGTCCTGTATTGCTCCACATCTAGGCTTTAGGCCAAGCACCATTCTTCAGTTCCAGTGTTATTTCTGTAGCAGGATATTTTTGAATTGCAGGGTGTTGCAGTGGAGGTTTGTTACACCACTTACGGGTATATTTCTCAGTATAAGGTGCCTTCCTTCTCTTGAGAGATCAGCTAGGAAGGTTTCTGAGCACATTCAATATCTTGGCAGCAGGCCAAAGTATTTTCTCATCTCCTACAATGATGTCTCTTGCAGGAACTATGTCATTTTGCATAGAGTTGTTGCAGCAGGGTTAAGACCCTTGTTTCTGAGCTAGTTTCCTAGGGAAAGGGCCAACCCTTCTCTCCGAAAGCTAGAGGAAGGGATTCTCATCCCTCTTTTTTATTATTCAGCTATATTTCTATAATGTTGCAATAAGACTACATTTTTTGAGCTGAATATTCATATCTTCTCTTTTTGTACTTGTACTTTTATGAAACCCTTGTCGGGTTGGCTTTATAATGCAATAAGGAGATCAGATCTTCATTTTATTAGCATATTGTTCCATAAAGTTCTGAATCCATGTTTTTATAGCATTACTATATAGAAACCCTTATAAAATAACGTTTTCATTTGCTTCAGTCTTTTCTGCATAACTCAAGTCATGGGATTTGGCTATTTTTGAGCTGATATGATGACGGGAGGTCTGTTTAACATATCAAAAGGGATTTATTTCTGATCAAATTTTGTATGTGAGGGCATAACATAATATTCTAATGGAACCAAACATTATTTCACCCAGTAAAAAATTAAATCTTCATAAATAACATTTTCAGGGTCTATTTGATGAATTTTCCCCACTTGGGAATGTGTAGAAGTTCTTCTTTTGCTGTTGTTTCACTAAATTTATGGCTAAGTGATTTTTAGCACATCATATGAGTCTATCTATCACTGAACATCCATTATTATGTTCAGGTGTTGCTGTAGCTCCAACTTTATAATATCTTAAGATATTCTTATTGTTGTAGATTTTCCCTATTTTGGGATATTACAGTGGTATAAAAGCATGGTATTCACTCAGCCTGTGAAAATCAGCCATGAAAATATAAAGAGGAGGAGAGATTAATAGAAATAATACTCCATTATTTGGAGAAAGAAAGGAAGATATTCTTACAAAGCTTCTTCCAAAATCTATGCGGTGCATCACTGAAGATCTTAAGAAGATGAGAGGAGAGATGGAATATCTTGAGGAGTTTAGATATAGATCCAGATCTAGATTGGCATGTGATGGGTGTGAGCATGTGGCTACACCCTATTATGCACAACACAGTCAAATGCCCAGATCAGCAATGAAAGAGATGAAAGAAGGGAAAATTCCAAAGAGGGAAACTCTTAGTAATTTTCTGCAAGAGTATGAATCTCAAACTGAAAAGTTTAGAGATCATATTTCTTTCAAAGACTTTTTCAAGATAAAGGTGGAGAGGAGAAAGCTGCATGACATGGATATATTTTCTCTATCTACCTTTGATGAATCCCCAACTTGTTCAACCAAAGCTTGGGTGGAGGAGTTTTCTACTTATTTGCAGCAGCACCAAGTCTCTGAAGATGAAGCCATCAGATTTGCAGTGCTACACTTTGAAGGTAAGGCCTATGCTTGGTGGATGTTTGAGTCATTTTAATTGAAAAATGTTAATACTTCTTCTTTTGCAAAGTTCACTAAAATATTGGTAGAAAGGTTTGATAAAAAACATGAGACAATCAAACCAATGAAACTTTTGCATAACTTGGGAGGACCTGCAAACTCAAAACCACTTCAGAAACCTATTGGAGGAGATCACATCTTACATGATACCTTGCTAGAGGCAAGATCCTTGTTTCATAAACTTGGACAAGAGGGCATGAAGGATCATTTTGTAAAGGAGGATCCACTTATTAAGCAGTTACCTCCTATTCATATTGAAGATGAAGTCAATGATGGGGGTTACAACATTGTCACATCTAGAGCATTTCTAGTGGCTCATGTAGAGGAAGGAGGAGCACATGCTCCAACTGGAGGATTTCTTGTGTCATTGAAATAAGTTCCCAGGATCTCACATATGGAAGGCAAAGTAAAATCAATGAGCATGATAATTGTGAGATGATATTGGTGGAAAGAAGAGGTAGGGAGGAAGGATATCATCATTTGATGAGAATCACACACCCATATCTATTTCAGAGAGCTGGTACAAGGAGGAGAAAGACTAGTTTTCACTGTGAGGGAAAGGGCAAGGGTGCCCAACAATATGAACAGTCTTCTCTTACAATTGATGTCTCACTGTATAAAGGCATTCCACCAAGGAGGCCACTAGATCTGGAGTTGGTAAGAGAAATCTTGCCATTTGATTCACCACTCTTAGATTTTGGAGAGGTGAAGATTTTGGAGGAATAATTTGGCATGGGGGATGTCAAAGTAGCATGAAGCATCATGAGGAGAGCTTCACATGGTATATCACCAGCGCTGTCTCTTGGGAGGATTGATCCATATTGGAGGTCTCAACTCTTGGTAGAGTACTCCTACGATCTTGGTGCTTGCATGATCCTTGATGAACCTAATGGAGATGACAGATATATGGTAGATGATATGGTCATCTATTCTTATGGCATAGTCTTCTTTACTAGAGCTTCTAAGCTGAAGGGGAAGCTGCTACATGCAGCACATGAGGAATTATTTTCCATGCATTTTGATGCATATCTTTCCTTGGCAGAGGAGTTCATTTGGTAGGGCATCCAATATGACATATTTCAGCATATGGAGAGATGCATAGCCTGGATGATGATAGAGAGGAGGTCACAACCACTTCCCTACTCTTTGGAGGCAAGGAAGAATTTCCAGTTGAGTCATTTTAGCTCAAGATCTCAAGTACATGATGGAGGATGTACAATTTCACTTTATGCTTTGTACTTCCTTACTTTATATGAGTAGTATATTGTACCAAGGAGATTTATTCCTTCTTGAATATTGTATAATAATGTACTTGAAAACATTTGTAGCATTGACATTGGCTATCTCATTGGTGATTTGTGGGAGAAGCCACATGATTTTTGGTGTGCACCATTGACACCACTTTATACTTTCATGTTTATATCTTATAAGATGATTGTGGCAGCAAATAAGTGGCTGGAAAAACACTTGTTTTTGATTGATTTGATGTAGGAAAATGATGCACTGTGTTGGTTCCTTGTGTGGGACCTTGATCCACTTTCCGGTTGTCATATGACAACTTGTTTCTATTGGTTTTTGCTTCCATGTATTGCTGATATTTCTATGTTCATGGGAAGCTTTGTTTAGAGAGTGGGATATGAGTTGAAGATGCCCATTGGGGGTATGATTCTCCCTAATTTGCATGATGCATGCTTCAGGAGAAGCAGTGGGTAGCCCATGATTTCCAAACAACATCTCTCTTCTTCATGTTGGAGGAGCCATTTGGAGAACTTGAGTTTTTGGAGGAGACACTTCATGGTTTATTTGTTTGGTGGGGTAGCTTGGGTCACTCTTGGAGGTCATAATATTTCAGCCCAAGAGTAGTAACAGGCCCATACTTATCATGAATGGAGAGAGAAACCACTTGGGTGGGAGGATCCAATCTCTACATGCAGCCCCAACACATAGTATGAACCAGGGGTTGAGGATCTTTTTGAGCTAACTAGATTGGCTCACTTCATTTGGATGATAGAATGGGTGTGGAAGTCATTAATTGGGAATAATATTCAACATGTTCATCATCACTCCTACCTTCAGGAAGCCATTGGATAGCATGGAGGTTTCCACTTACATCTTCCACCTTTATATAAGCCATATGGTTTTGCATGCTTGGGAGGAAACATTGGAGGACCGATTTGTATCAGATCATTTTGAGTAGTGGTGGATACTTTTGATGAGGAGGCCACAATAAGAGGAGGGGAGAATTTTTTCTCTCCTTATACAGTTGCTTGAGGACAAGCAACATTTTGGAGGGGAGGACTGTAATATTCCAAAATTTTAACCTCCGAGCTAAATGGAATATTAGAGTTGTTTTATCACTAGGTAGGTGAATAAATGGGTAGGGAGACCCATTAACATCTTTAGATGGATCAATAACACTACTAATGTGAAATGAGTAAGAATAAGCCGCTAATTTGAGCACCCTTGAGTGTGAACAGAGATGGGATCATTTTGATTCAGTCAACTTTGACCAAGTCAACAAAGATGTCTAGATACATTGAACTTCCTTGATGGACAGTGCAGTTTTGGTGGAGGACAACTTGCATGAGCTTGATAGCACATGTGGATGGGACCCAATTTGGAGAGGTTCACTTGCTATATATGGAGAGGATGGGAGCCTTTCTTATTCATGCTTTTGATTTGATCATTTGCTCTTGACAAATGTATTTAAATCTATGTAAAGCAAAGAATATATAAATAGGTGACAAGAGTAATTAAATATGGAAAGTGTAATGTGCTATCATTTCCTGAGGCATCACATTCCACAATAAAAATTTTTGTGAAGTATGGCGTAGCTAATACTTGTGCTAGGAAAATTGCCTCTTTAAGATGTTCAAAGGCCTTAGCTTCTTTAGGAATCCATGAAAAGGAACATTTCTTCAATAATGTTGTTAGAGGTGGTGCTATTCTCCCATAATTCTTAACAAAATTGTGATAATACCCTGTTGACCAGAGAAATACTCACAACTGCTTTATGGTAGTGGGGAATTTCCATTCCTTAATAGCTTTAATTTTGTTAGTGTCTACCTTAACACCCTCGTGAGATACAATATGACCGAGATATTCCACCTCTTGTACTCCAAAGAAACATTTCGATGCTTTTGAATATAATTGTTTCTCATCCAATAGTTTGAGCACCCTCTCAACATGTTGAACATGATCCTTCCAAGACATATTGTAGATTAGTATATCATCAAAAAATACTAGCACAAATTTTCTAAGGAAGGGTTTGAAAATGGAATTCATCAACCCTTGAAATGTAGAAGGTGCATTGGTAAGGCAAAAGGGCATGACCAAAAATTCATAATGACCCTCATGAGTTCGAAATATTGTTTTTCGAATATCCTCAATCTTCATTCTAATTTGATGATATCCTGAACAAATATCAAACTTGATAAAATAAATTGCTCCATGTAATTCATCCAATAATTCATCAAACATAGGAATGGGAAATTTATCTTTAATAGTGAGCTTATTGAGATCCCTATAATCCAAACACATGCACCATGATCCATCCTTCTTGAGCACCAATACACTGGAGTAGAGAAAGAACTTTGACTAGGTTGAATTATACCAGCCTCTAACATTTCTGCAATCATACATTTAATTTCACTCTTTTGGACATAAGGATATCTATAAGGCCTGATGTTTGGAGGAACACTTCCTGGAATCAAATGAATTGAATGATCATGATCACGAATAGGTGGGAGTCCTTTGGGAGTTTCAAACGCCTAGAAATGATTGTCCAAGAATTTTTGGAGATCTACAGAAATAGATGATTTTGATGTTGGAACTTCTAGTGAGCATAATTTTGCAATTATGCCTCATTGTTATTTCTTCAGAAGCTTTTTCATGACACTATATCTTATTATCTTTCTTGTCTTCCATGCAATCCCTGTGATTCGACTTCCTTTCCTTTCGAAAAAAATTTCAAGAAAAGTTCTTGAAAAATAAAAGCTACCATCCCCAAATATTGTAACCATTGTACTACTAGTACAACATCAAAACCTCCCATTGGAATGGAAGCATTGCACCATTAAATACATATTCCCCCATGGTTATCTTGATATTATGGCATTTTCTAGAGAAATATTTAGTTCCTCCATTTGCAACCATCACTTGACATTTTGGTGTGGGGTATAGGAAACAATTCAATTCCTTGGCTACCTTACAATAAATAAAATTATGGGTACTAACCAAATAAATTAACACTATTACCTTTTTCTTCTTCATATGTCCTTATATCTTGAGAGTTTGAGGAGTGGTAATTCCTGCCCATGCATTACACAATATGGTCAAAATAATTTCTTCTTCGTATAGGGTTGGTTCCTATTGTGTATCCTCTTCTTTTGAATTTTCGTGTTCATATTCTTGCTCCTCTTCACAATCTATGTAAAATAATTTCTTCTCAGCACACTTATGACCTTTAGTGTATTTTCTATCACAACTATAGAAAACCCCTTTTGCTCTTTTTTCTTCCAATTTTTGTGTTGTCAACCTTGTAGGTTGTGGAATTCTAGGAGTAGCAACACTTCCATATTTATAGATGTGAGTGGTAGGCTTCCTTGTCGCCATAATTTTACATTCAATTTTTCTTGCCAACCTGAATGCCTTCTCCAATGAATCATGTACCCAAACGCGACCCTCATGTTGGATGTTATCCTTTATAGTCCCTATGAAGACATCAATCCTATGCTCTGCTGGAATATTAGTTAACCTTATATTAAAGTTTTAGGGTTCTTCAATGTCATCCACCACTGAACCTTTTTGTTTTAGATTTATCAATTAGCTAAAAAATGTGTTGCTCTTTGTATCCTCATAATGTGTTATCATTTCCTCTGGAAAAAATAACCAAACGACAATTTTTTTACGGGAGCAAAGCCATCGATACCATACAAATGTATTTTGTTCTAAATATAAAGTTTCAATGCATACCTTTTGTGTGTTTTGCACATTATTGAGATCAAAATATTAATCCATCTATAGTATCCATGTTACGAGATCCTTGACATCAAAATTCCTCATATTGATATTTGGAATATGGTGGGTCTTCCATACAACATTAGAGTTTATGAAATCACGATTAACATTTTTTTTATTCTCATCATGAGTTTCCTCTAATATCTTTTCACCATTAGGAAACATTTCTAGTATCAACTTTGTCAAACCATTCATGTCTGCTTTTAGATCATTCTTCATGTTATTGATCTTAGCCTCCATATCTTGCATGCCATACATGCCATGCTTCAAACCATACATCTTATCTTTCATAACCTAATACTGATATATATTCAACAATACTGAAGGGTTTATGATCCATTGATGAGTATGCTTCATCATCGATCAAACCCTTAGAAGGCCTCTGATCTTCCTATTTTGGTTTTTTAAGACCCATGGATCATCACCCAAAGTTTCATCCATTATTCATGGACTGTGGGAGGGCATCTTGGACCCTTTCAGTCTTTTAAAACCTCCACAAAACACAATGTTTTATTTTAAAACCATGTCGGGTGGGCTTGAATGCATTTTTAGGGGTTTTGGGTGGTCAGAAGGTGCTTACAGAGGGAGAAAATGGAGAAGGAGGCAAGGTTATGTATGCGAAACTAAGCAGAAATTCGAATGGAGGTGGAGAAATTCGAATTATGGCCTGGAGGGGAAAAGTGGTTTTCAAAAACCACAAATGGTTTATCGCATGGGTAAAGGGCAGTTTGTGGTTTTGGTCCAAACACATGTGATACCATAGAGCATATGCCACGTGGCAGGGCGAAAATCACCCATTTCATGCGGGTTGCGAGCCTTTAAACCCATCGCAATTTTCTATGCGATATGCCTTTTGGGCCGCCGAATCTCGGGTAGTGAGATCAATAGTGCAGAATAATCTATGGAGTGGCGAGTAGATTTGAAGGGTGGAGCTCGGGGACAGGTGGTGAATAATGGTTGGTCGGCAGGGTTTTAGTGGAAGGAGGGCTCGGGCGCGAGGTGACATGGAGATCTTTGTCGGGTAGCACGGGGCCATAACAATGCGGAATTAGTTCGAGTATGCAATAGCCGTCGGATCGGGGTCCAAGGCTCCTGATCAATGGTGGAGATGGCCCAATGAAAAGAAAAGGTGGGGTGAGGGAAAGCAGGGGCCCGCATTTTAATATTTCAAAGGTAGGGGCCTTTATAATAAGGTTTTGAGGGGTTAAAAACAAAGGGGTGGAGGCATGTTTAAATGGGGAGGGGCTAAGAATAAGCCGAGGGAAAGGTTATATGGATTCAAAGAGGCTAGGGCTTAAGCAGAGAGGGGCTTAAGGCCTATTATGCCAAAAGGGGCGGGTTTAGTACATAAAACAGGGTTTTTAATAAGATTAAAAGGACCCGATAGCTTAAATTTTAACCTTAAAAAATGTAAAAAAATATTTTTACATTGTTTAATATGTTTCTTAGGAATATGATGAATGAGGGGGTATTTTAAGAGGGTTTTGAGGGGAAAGGAAAAATGGGTTTTGTAAAGGAAAATAGGGAGTGAATGAAAGTGGGGGTAAGGTGTTGGAATGAGGCAAACAGGCCTAAAACAATGTAGTCTTTCTTTGAAGCATGGGTAGATTTTTAGGAGGCAGAGAGAGGGAAAATATAGTAAAAATAGTTAGTTTAGGATATTGAAGGCAGTGAGATTTCTAGAACTCACAATATTTCTCAAATATTTTTTCTAGAAATCTAGGATCATAACTTAGTCATCTTTGGATATTAGCAAAAATTACTGATGACTAATAGTGGCTCCAATTGGGGATGGCATCCTTCCTTTCAAGGTGTCCAAAACCTCCAGTTTATCAAATCTCTGAGTTTCAGCAGACCAGTGTCTTTTTCATTGGGTAGATTTCCCTTCTTTTTCACTTGCTGATATTTCTTTCAAGTGAAAATCTTAACAATATGCAACACATGATTCTTTCAATAACATCTCAACCTACCCAATCCTACTTGTCCTAAAAAATTTTCCCCTTTGAGTGCACTTGGACTGGAAAACTCTTTGAAATATTATTTTTCAAAACATAAATAAACTATCTACTTCTATCCTTATTTCATCCAAGAGTTCAAATTAAACTAGTGAACTCTTTTATTTTCTACCTAAACTATTTGACTGCCAAGATTAAGCTATTTGGCAGTCTTGATTCTCTAAACTATTGACATGAAATTTAAAGCATGGTTCAAATCAGGATTAGATAGTCTGATATACCATGGTTGTGGCATTATAACAAACTGCACTCAAACAATATATTGCATAAAAGTAAATTTAGAAAGATAACATTGTAATTTATCATTTGCAATGCATCTTTATCTTCCTCTTTGGTTCTGTTTTTAGCATGTGGAACCAGTATGTTTTATTTCCCTAATCTATCTTTCTTGAAAAGTCAAGTTTGAAATAATATTGACAACCCTTGTTTTCACTAACTTATCAACATAAATTTAAAGCATGTTCAGTCATGAATAGGGTAGATGACTAAACAAGGTACCATTTCGAATCAGCAGTGGCATTTAGACTTGCACACTTTCAGCAGTACCGTTTTTTGGGTATGGGGTTGTACCTCTTTTTAATTTGCCCTCTTTTTATTTTATTTAATTTTTTTTGTATTTTCTATGATTTTTCTCATGGTGATGTTCTGTATAATGAATGAAAATTTTTATACTAAGGGATTTTACAACAATGGTACTTGAGCATCCTGTCCTCAAAAGGATCTCCTGACATTCTTTCTTCATTCAGATTTTGTAGAAAGATATCATAGTTACCTATATTTGAAAGAATGGTGTGAATTTTTTTCCAAAAATTTTCAAACAACCCATGCTCTTCTCGATATTTCCTTGAGTTTTGCTTCCTAAATCTGTTTCTGTCAGAGGTCGTCCTCAGGTAAAAAAGGTATTCTTTATCAACTTCAAAACAAATAAATATGTCACTAATGTATATTATAGTGAAGAACTTGAAATCAGGGGCCATAACTCCTTGGAAGATATCTTCAGTACTTCTTGGTCCTGGAAGCATTTGGTCAAACATGCATCTTTTCCAAGGAATTTTGAAAATGACTTTATGCTGATTGATCTGAGGTGGTATCATCTGATGATAACCTGAAACACTATTATGAAATGACATTTTGTTAGAAATTTCTACACTTGGCATAGGATGATTTATCTCGGAAAAAGGATATTTATATTTCATGGAGGGTTTACCTAGGTCCCTAAAGTCTACACACCACCTGTATCCTTTGGTTTTCTTTATTAATGACACAATTTTCCCAAGGGTTTCATGGTATTTCTTTGAAGGTGGTCCCCTTTGAATAATGTCAGGGTTATAAGGGTTTAAGCTTTCATTTCTATATAAAAAATCATCTTGAATCTTTTTGCACAGTCTTATATATTTCATTTTTGTGTGTAATGACAAGGTTCTGGATCATTTGATCATGTTGGGTTTTCCTAGGCTGCCTACATTATATTCCTCTACACTAGTTTTAGTAGATACTTCTTTAGGATCCATAGCAATATTTGTGGGAAAAAATTATTTGGAAGGGAAAAAGGTCTTTGATGATGAGGTATCTATGTAAGGAAAAAACATAAGACTCTCTTGATCCAGATTTTCAAAGATTTTTGTTTTGGGAGGGTATTTCAGTATTTCTGGATTGGAAAAATGGAACAATTGTGTTTTTGAGATTTGTCCTTCATTTCAGCAACCTCATTTATTTTCTGAATTGATTTTAGGTTTTAAAATTTCAATTTTAGTTTGCAAAAAATCAAATCCAGTTTTATCATCATGGGGTTTTTCAGAGCTGCTATAGTTTTGTGAGGGTTGGGAAGGTTTTTTCTTATTTCCCCACTTATTCATGAATGTCTGATAGAGGGATAGTATATTATAAATGCTACTAGGAGTCAAGGTTTCGAACCATCCTCTGGCTTCTCCTTCTAAGCTTTGGGCAAAAATCCTCATTTCCATGGAATCTTCTTCAATTTCCATGAGGTCAAAGGTATCAATCATTTTATCTACATGCTGTTGGGTAGTAGTAGTAGATTTAGTTCCAGTGAAATGGGGAATTCTGGATTGATAATAATTTGGTAAAGGGACCAGAGGTTGTGGTAACACTAATGGGGCATACCATGTTTCCACGATGGGAGTAAATGGGGGATTTACAAGAGGTGGATTTGTGGAATGGAAAGTGTATTAAATGGAGAGTTTTGAATAGTGGAAGTATGGATGGGTGTGTTGGAAGTACTTGGACCAGCAAACTGATTTTGAGTAGATTTGTTATGGAAGGAGTTGAAGTGATGGAGAAGCTGAAAATCAGGAGGAGTAGAAGGGGAGGCTTCTCTACTAGAACTCTGCTACAAATATATGGGCTCAAGGTCAGTTTGGTATATGTCACTATGTGACTTGGTTCTGAATAGGTTCTTTTTATGAGACAAGTCAAAGTGAGGATCTTTCAATATTGTAAAGTTTTCGGGGACAAATATTGTTCTTTGGATAGTCCTAACAGTAGTTAAATTTCTAGCTCTAGAAGTTTGCCACAAAATATTTTCTGGATCATCAACTATTGTAGGAGGATTCTTATCGGGATGAGATTTGGTATTGGTCCTATGTGAAACCAGATTTCAAATTCAAAATTTAGAGAGGCTGAAAGTTTAAGGAATGTTTTCAGAATTTTGACCTCTCTTAGTGTCTGAGTATACTTCTAAAATATGGGACTAGGCTTCTATACTTCTAGGGACTGATTTGATACAATCTTAAGGAAATTTGAAAGTACTAGTGGAGTAATAGGCCTACTGGGGCTAATGGAGTCACTAGGTGGAAATTTTTAGCTTTTTTGAAGGTAAAATGTATTATGGTCCACCACTAATAAGTAATAAAAAGAAATCTAGGGATGTTTTTGGGGTTTTTTTGAGTTTTTGTGTGGTTCTATGGTTTGTACGAGTGTCCTATGACTGAATCATCATTTAGCTAAGATGGTGAAACAAACACAGTCTACTCTATGGCTGATATCTTGAATCCTCTATGATTTGATAAGGGTTTCTGGAGTCCTAAGGTGTTCTTAGATTTTCACTGACTTAGAAGGTCTCACCATGATCACCATTGTGTTGGTAATGTTTGAGGTAGCTATGATTCACTAGATGGGTACTTAGTGTTTTATCTCGGGACTTTACTCAAAATGTCCCACTGTGATCGGAATTATGTTGTGGTCCTGTGATTTGGCAGATTGGTAAACCAAATGACAAGGAAACATCAAAACCAATCTTTACAGTCCTAGGACCTAGCCTTCCTAGACTCAGAGAGGGATCTCTCTATTTTTTTGCAAAATATATGTGCTTGTTTTCTTTTAAGGGTTGATTTTAGGCTAGTTATTAAGTGTGGGTTTTTTTTTGTTTGTTTTGGTTGGGTATGATGAACAAAGAAGCATAGGTAGAATGAGGAAATCTATAATTCATTGGAAAATGGAGTCAAATGAAAGTCATGATCAGTTCATCAATGGATCAGGGAGTATCATAGGGAAAATCTAACTTGGCCAGTGGATATTCAAAGTTTTTAGGGTAATGAGATGAACATTAATTGTAAGAATGAAAAGTAGGACAAAGGGTAGTTAAGAATCCTTTATCATATGTACCTCTTAACAAAGGGACTTAAACAAATCTCAAAGCATATAGTGGCAATCAATAGACAGGGAAAACCATAAATTCTATGATCCAACTATAGTTGATAATTATTCAAGAAAATTTTTTCCAATGAAATGTATAAGGTGAGAAACTCATTTAACTTCTAGTGATTTCACCTTCAAGGATAAAAAACACTTAAGACACACAGATAATTGTAATCAGGGAAGAGGAACTCCTAAAAATCATCGATCATAGCTATAAATATCTCTAAAACAATTAGTTAATAAAGCACAAAGGGTATGATCTAAACAAAACCTCTTTCCTAGACTTCAAATATTGGTACTTTAGAGAGAGACTTCAAAAAAACAGTGTTTAAGTGACAGCAAGTAAGCAGTGAAACCCATAAATCATGCTTGAAACCAACTATATTCAATTATTTATGAAATAAACAAGCTTAGGGGGTCTAGAGAGAAATTAAGAATTCTCTAAAATTTCCTAGCAGAAGAAAACATTGAGGCAGTGAAGAGAAAACAGAACTAAGGTGCTTTCAAAAGACATTTCTTAGCCTAAAACTTTTGCTCTACTGCAAAAAAGAAAGATGGAAACATAATGAAAACATGAAATAACAATAAAATATTAGAAGCACTTCACCAAAAACCAATCTCATGGATCTAGTGATCTAGCCTCCTCCATCAACAAACAAATCAGGGCATCCATAAGATCCAAGACATCAATTTCCTTTCAACTTCCAAGAGACTATGTATTACTTTAAAGAGTCATCAAATGCCAACAAGATAATGAGTTCAGATGCAATATTTAACCTACAAATGAGGAGGTGAAGCCTAAGATAGGGTTTGAGTATCATTTATTACAGAGTAAGTGCATTCCTAACCTTGAAGACCATGCAAGGATCAAGGCAGGAATATCTGTAGCTACTTCTCTATTTTAATAACTCCTATCTTAACTGCTAAGAGAAAATAGGTGAATCTGTTGACATCAAGGCTTATTCATAATTTTTTACAATAATTGTTTGACAGATAAAATATCTCTGACTCAGCCCAATAACTGCCTAATGCTTTATTGAAGGGGAAAAAGCACTTAGGTGGCTAAAAAATGTCTTTGAGAGGAATAAGGCTATGAGGTGAATCATTTGAATTTGTTTGGGTTAATCTGTCCTCTGTTTTATCTTTAATCTTTGTCTTTAAGCCTTAAACATTGTCTTTATGATTGTTTTGTTCATGAATCCCTCTTTTAACCTTTGATCTTCTATTTGTCTTCATTACTTTTAATCACTATCTGCCTAGCTAATCTTGTGCTTTTATCCTTTGATTAGGATTAGCTTTGTAATCCTTCTGATCTTCCTTTCTTTTACTGCTTCTTTGACTTACTGTGTTTGTCCTTTGTGCAGGGATGTGTTCTTTATGTGTTGGAGGATTTTTGATCCATTGATGAGCATGCTTCATCATTGATCAAACCCTGAGAAGGCCTCTGATCTTCCTATTTTGGTTTTTTAAGACCCATGGATCGTCACCCAGGGTTTCATCCATCATTCATGGACTGTGGGAGGGAATCTTGGACCCTTTCTGCCATTAAAAACCTGCACAAAACACAATATTTTAGTTTAAAGCCATGCGGGGCGGGCTTGACTGTATTTTCAGGGGTTTTGGGTGGTCGGAAGGTGCTTACAGAGGGAGAAAATGGAGAAGGAGGCAAGGTTATGTATGTGGAACCAGGTGAAAACTTGAATGGAGGTGGAGAAATTCGAATTATGGTGTGGAGGGGACAAGTGGTTTTCAAAAACCACAAATGGTTTATCGTGTAGGTAAAGGGCGGTTTGTGTTTTTGGGCCAAACACACAGGATACCATAGAGCATCTGCTGCATGGTAGGGCAAAAACCACCCATTTCGCACTGGTTGCGAGGCTTTAAACCCATCACAATTTTCTATGTGATATGCCTTTTGGGCTGTTAGATCTCAGGTAGTGAAATTGATGATGCGAAATGATCTGTGGAGTGGCAAGTAGATTTGAAGGGTGGAGCCTAGGGACAGGTGGTGCAGAATGGTTGGTCGGTGGGGTTTTAGTGGAAGGTGGGCCTAGGCACGGGGTGACATGGATAGCTTTGTCAGGTATCGTGAGGCCATAACAATGCAGAATTAGGTTGGGGATGCGACAACCGTCGAATCAGGGTCCAAGGCTCCAAATCGATGGCGGAGATGGCATGATGAAAAGAAAAGGTGGGGTGAGGGAAAGCGGGGGCCTGAATTTTAATATTTCAAAGGTATGGGCCTTTATAATAAGGTTTTGAGGGGTTAAGAACAAAGGGGTGGAGGTATGTTTAAATGGGGAGGGGCTAAGAATACGCCGAGGGTGAGGTTATATGGAGTGAAAGGGGCTAGGGATTAAGCGGAGAGGTGCTTAAGGCATATTATGTCTAAAGGGGAGGGTTTAGTACACAAAATAGGATTTTTGATAAGATTAAAAGGACTTGATAGGTTAAATTTTAACCTTAAACAATGTAAAAAGAGATTTTTACATTGTCTAATATGTTTTTTAGGAATATGATGAATGAGGGGCTATCTTAAGAGGATTTTGAGGGGAAAGGAAAAATGGGTTTTGTAAAGTAAAATAGGGAGTGAATGAGAGTGGGGGTAAGGTGTTGGAATGAGGAAAACAGGCCTAAAATGATGTAGTCTTTCTTTGCAGTAGGGTTAGATTTTTAGAAGGTAGAGAGAGGGAAAAAATAGTAAAAGTAGTTAGTTTAGGATAATGAAGGCAGTGAGATTTCTAGAACTCACAATATTTCTCAAATATTGTTTCTAGAAATCTAGGATCATAACTTAATCATCTTTGGATATCAATAAAAATTACTGATGGCTAACAGTAGTCATGACATTTACGAACAAAAATAATGCAGTCCTTGAAGATGGTGGGCCAAAAATACCCAGCACGAATAATTTTATGTGCAGTATCATAACTAGACATGTGACCACCACATGAGCCACTATGACATTCATTCAAAGCTTTCTCAGCCTCCTCGAGAGTCAAACACCTATGGAGAATGGAATCAACTCTGATGCGGTAGAGTGTATCCCTGAGTATATGATAAAGTTGCGATTGGTGATGAATGCGTCGATGAGCATCCTTGGACAACTCAGATCTGAAGGTAGAAGTCTGAAAATATATGATGATATCACCGTACCAAGGATCAAGGGTGCTAATTAGAAAAAGCATATCATCCAGAATGCATTCCTCGGAACCAGATAGAGCAGATTTAGAGGGGAGGGAGAAAATTAGATTCATAAATAATAATGATTTCTTCGACTTGGCGGTAGAAAATTCCAAATCGAACTCTTGGAGGATGACAATCCACTTCGATTACTTTCCCCCCAACAATTGTTGAGACAATATATAGGTCATAGGGTTGTAGTCAGAAATCACAGTTATTGTACACAGTAGAATGTAATGATGGAAACTTTGAACTACTGGAACGACAGCCAATGCCAACTTCTCAACATGTGCATAGGGCGTTTTGGTATCGAGAAGGTTACGAGAGAGATAGAAAATAACATTCTTGTCACCATCATCATCGTCTTGTACCAAAACCATGGCAATCATGCTGAAAGCGACGACTAAATAGAGGGAAAAATCACGATGATAGTTTGGAGGACAAAATAGAGGATCATTGACAAGCAATGTCTTCAGTGCATTGAAAGACTTCTGGGTGATCTCATCCCAAAGGAACAGGACACCCTACTTCAGTAATCACGTGAATCCTTTAGCCACTTTTGCATAGTTAGGTATAAAATGACATAAAAATTTAGCCTTCCTCTGCAGACTCTGCAGCTGATGTAATGAGGATGGAGAGGGGAGATTAATGATAGCCTCAACTTTGAGCAGATCAAGGCGAATCCCATCTTTGGAAATGATAAACCCTACGAGTCTATCGGAATCGATGCAGAAGACACACTTATGCAAATTTAGCCAGATGTTATAGCATAAACAACGAAGAAAAATCTGACGGAGATGGTCAAGGTGGTCCTTAAATTTAGCTGAATGAGCCAGAAGATCATCCAGATAAGGCTGAACAATGTTCTTAATATTGTGAAAAGCATATGAAATTTCTCACTGAAATGTAGCCCCAACATTCTTGAAGCCGAAAGGGAGCTACTTATACGAAATTACCCTAAGGACATATAAGGGAAATATTATGTTTATTAGTTGGGAGAATTTTAATCTGGTTATAGCCAGAAAAGCCATCCATAAAGGAAAATATCTCGCTCCCTGCACAGTCATCAATGATTTGATCAGTAAACGGAGTTGGATAATTATCCTTAGGACAGGCCCGGTTTATGTCACGATAATCAACACAAACCTAAATGGTACCCTATTTCTTATCTACGGGACAATGTTGGACACCCATTCTGTCAAGGGAATCAGATAGATAAAACTAGCTTTGAGAATTTTGTCGAATTCACCCTTAATGGCGGCAACCTTTCTGGGGTGCACAGGATGAAACCACTGGCGAATAGGCTTCACACCAGGGTAGGTAGGAATCTCATGCACCACTATACTATGATAAATTTCGGGCATCTCTTCATAAGACCATGCAAAGACATCACAAAACTTGCAGAAAAGGCTAGTATAAACCTGAACTTTATCTGAAGAATAGGTGAGCCTGATATGGATGTTCTCGACAATTCCTGATTTCACGGAAATGTTGATAGGCATCGTTTGAGTGATATTACTCAAGTTACCCTCCGTAAGAACTTCATGTGTCAGAGTAGGCGTGTGAAGCAGTGGAGAAGGAACCTAATATGCAAACCTCTCAAGACACGTAGATGTGACCCTAAGGCTAGGCATGAACGAGGAAAGATGATGACTATCATCCCACAGAGGATCCTTGAGAGACATAGTTTCCACGATGGCTTCATCGGAGGGAAATATCTCTTTCAAGGGATCAGACGAATCCGAATTGCCAAGTGAAGGGGATTGAGAATAAGAGTCAATAGACATTCCCAAAGGGGCATGATCAGGAGGTAGAGGCTCTGAAGTCAAAATAAGCTCACAATACTTAATCTCGATTGGACTCAATGGCATCTAATCTCTAAAGGAATAAATCTGCTCAGGCAAAGGGATGATCCATGGGTCGTCAGACCAAGAGATCATATTAATCTAAAAATTATTGGGTGGAGAAAGAGGAAAAATGCCCTTGAGGGCAGGATCTTTGAAGAGACCCAGCCCTACACTCTCGTAGGGAGTAGGAATTTGATCCACATACGGAATGTTGTTCTCGGAAGAAGAAGTGAAGAACGAAAATTGATCAACAGTAACAATATTTCCTTCGTGTGTAAATTTAAAAACATGAAAGAGAGTGGACGGAACACACAACATGGCATGATTCCAACTGCGATCGAGGAGAATATTTTAATTGAGCTTGGCGTCATCAACTTCAACCTAGAAATTGACTGTCTTCCCTTCTAGAGTAATCGGTAAACTAGTGAGAACAATAATAGGTTTAGATTCGCTTCCATCAAATGCTTCAAGAGCATTTGGCGATGAATTCAAAGCTGGAGAAATAATGGATTTCCAGCAGGAAGATGACATGACACATGTAGACGCACCCTCGTCCACAACCACATGATGGATATTCATTCCATTAATTCCAACTTGTATGATGAGCGCAAGATGGTGTGGGAGATGTGGGACGAAACTCTCCAAGTCGAAAGTAAAAAGGTTTGAATCAGTAGGATCAACCCCGCCGATCACAGATCACAAAGCCTTCCATTGAGACAGACAACTTTGAATTACTTCTAACGCAGACATTGCATATGGCGTTTGAGCCAAATCCTCAACAATATTGTAATGTTGAGCAGCATGGGCATTGGGATTGTAATAAGACTTACGGAGTACACATTTGGAAGGTGGCCGTAAAATGGGCTTAGTACTGGGCGTTTCAATTTGAAAAGGGCCGGAAGTAGGTGGAGGAGGAGGACCATCAACAATCTCTTTCCCCACCGCCTAATGTGATTCGGTATAATATTTCGACTGGGTAGCGATAGAAATGGTTGCAAAATAGTTCATCATGAAGACTTGAGAGCCAAATGGCATAAAAAAGTGAGGTTGATCTATCATCTGGGTCTGCTATGATGGAAAAGGTTCTTTGAGAACAATCGTAGTTCCCTGGGTGCCTCTGAGCAATTTTTTCACTTTGTCCAGTCAAGGACAATCCTTGGTGTTGTGCTCTTCATCAAAAATCAAGAAGGGGTAGTTCGGCTTACGTTTTGAACCATCATCAGCACAAGATTTTTGAGAATACTGTTTCAGGGTATCAACTTTGCCTTACCATTACCCTTCTTTTTCCCCTTGGAATTTTTATCCACTGGATTGGCCTAAAAAACATTGACTTTCGCAGTTGTACTAGAATTTGGGGTAGGCTGAGAAGTAGTATCATTGGAAGAATTAGATTTTTTCTTTCCAGGGTTTGAAGGAGAAGACTTCTGAGAATTCTGAGACATGGAACTGATGATACCATTGAAAGATGGTGTCCACTGTGCTTTGGAAGTTCCAGGTTTAGGAGCATCATGAAAGATACAATACAATGTGCTAGACTGAGAGTACAGAAGATCAAGGTATTGGGCATGAGATATGGCCTGTTCTTCAGTTACACATGCCCCCATAGCTATGCCTTTAGTGATTTGATTGAAAAATGAGGTATTGAACCAATCAGTTAGAATATGATCAGGAATATCAAACTTGATCAAGCGATGACAATGCCTCCATTCATGAATATGATCCGAGATATGAGTAGCTCGGTCCTGTTTCAGGGATGTGAGGAGGTGTGTCCCGGTCTCATACTGGAATAGTAACTAAAAATGCATGAGAAATGACATGGCTAAAGAGTTGAAATCTTGAAAGATGCCACAAGATAATTCAATGTACCACTTTGCAGCAGCACTAGTAAGAGTTTGTTTGAAAAGATGAAGTTGGATGGAATCGTCAACCCAAGAGTTAGAGGAACACCAAATATGGTATGTCATAACATGCGCTTGGGGGTCTGTATAGACTTACCCTCAAACTTAGGATAATCACCAGGAATTTTGGTTGGAACTGGAGGCCAATATGGATTATGAAGAATTGGATCATTTGTCAATTTTGACACATCAGGAAATTCCAATGTAGCAAGAAACAACAATTGAGGATTAAAAGGCATTGGAGGTCGTTGATAAGGACCTGTGTTAACATTCCACCCAGGCTGAGAGAAATTTTTCCCCTATATGTTTTGTCCTGGAGGATTCTTTCCAAAGGAATTATAAGCTAGATAGTTCTGCCCATATTGGAGTTGAGGACTAGGATACTGTTTCTGAGCATACCATTGAGGTCCTTGCTAAGAAATATATGGATTCTATAGCGGAATGTAAGAATTTCCTTGAGGTGGATTGTGTAGAAATTTTCTGAATAATGATTAATTATCCACCGATACTATCCTGATCACATATCAATTCGAATTCATATGCAACACATGATCTCTTCCACTCAGATCATCACACATGCGGAAATAAAACAAGCGATAGCACATCAATTCATCATACACATTAACACAGTATGTATGGGGAAAGATTATAGCTGAAAACCCCGTAGCTATTGTGTATATTATAATGGAGAAATCATGTAACAAACTCAATACAATACTCCTCACAAGTACTCAGTACTATCTCATGAAGTTACACACAAACTAGCTCAGTTTTGAACAGGTTACTGGTTCAAAACTCACCGCCAATTGCCTTGCCTCTATTGCGCAATCATGGCCCGGCCTAAATAGAGATCCAAGGTTCGAATCTCCTCGGGCTCGATGAAGGCAATCATCATGGGAAATTCTCCAAGTGTGGTGCAAATTTCATGCACAACTGATCCTCCAACTGATAGCTGTACTCACCCTTTCATCTACCTCTTTCACTGGTCTCCACTGAACTGTCCATGCACTGAGTTAAACTGATGTGTTCTTTAGTTGAATAATGAGTTAATAATTAGTGAATTAAATAACATTTAATTCACACAACTCATCTCTAGTGTATTAGCCAGTTAAACCAATCTCAACTAAGTTAAACCGAACACAACTCCACCAACCGTCTCATCAACTCCACCAAACTCTGCCACATGAGTTCTAACTGAAGTCAACCATGCAATAGCTCAACTAACCCTTAGGAAAAGCGTATTTCCTTCTGTCAGCTGCATGTGCCACATCCAAGCATCAAACCGAAGTGCTCCAAGAGGATAAGATAATGTTTATAGTCTAAATATTATTAAGGGTTAATAATATTTGACTGTTCTATTTTTAGCCCGGTAGTCTAAAAATAGAAACCGCCCAATGTATAAAAATAGAGGTCCATATATTTTTACCAACATGACCAATAATCCAAGAATAACATACCGCAACTTTCGACCATGCTCCATATGTCTAAAAATACATAGTCTAAAAATAGACTTGCGCTCTTTAATTACTCATGCAAGCCCAATGAAAAGGAGACTTCATTTCACTAAGCTCCATCATTCGTCGCATTTTCAACACCCTCTCTCAGCAAGATATGGATTATCCGCAACCCCTATCCTACCTCTGTGGAATTCAAACTTGCTCCCGGTGAGCGCCTTTGTCAGGATGTCGGCATCCTGATCCTCCGTGGGAAAATATGAAAGCATCATGATTCTCCACTGAACACAACCTCTCGATATGATGATACCGATGTCGATGTGTTCGATCTATCATGAAATACCGGATTAGCCATTTAATGCAACTCGGTTATCACGTAAATCACCGTAGGCTCCAAATGCAACCCGAACAATCCAACGAGGATCTTCCTCATCCAAATAGACTCGCATGCAAAAGAAAGCTAGCCGCCATGTACTTGGCCACCGAACCCGAGTGCCACGATCTCTCGCTTCCTACCGTACTGTGAAACTACCGTCGACCCAATGCTGTGCCCTCCGCATGTGCTCGGTCCGCTGGGCTCCATGCCCAATCGCACGTTGAAGCCGCAGCTTCACTCCATCCTCCCCCGACCGTACCATGTACCATATCCCGATGTGCCACTAAGATAATGCAATACATGCTTGCCTACCTTCCAAAAGAGCTTGGTAGGCTTAACCATAGCTTCTGCGAAAGTCAAGTTAACAAGATATCGTATATCGCGGTCGTGTTTGACCGTATACATAAGCGACCCCACCAACTGTCGATAGACAGTGGCATCCACTACCTTCGCTGAAGTAGCATCCTCCTTCCTCCAACCACCAGGAAGAGGAGTGTCAACAGGCTTGCAGCCTTGCATGTTGAACCTCTCTAGAATCTCCCCGGCATACTTGCCTTGAGAAACAAACAGTCCTCCACTACGCTGCCAAATCTCCAATCCCAGGAAATAATGAAGGATGCCCAGGTCCTTCATCTCAAACTCTCGTGCAAGATCCTCCTTGCATGAAAGTATCAACTTCTCATCACCAGTCAAAATCAGATCATCTACATATAGTACGATGATCAACAGCTTCCCCTCCACCACAATCTGGTACAGGTTAGGATCTGCCTCACTCTTGGAGAATCCAAGCCCAGTGAAGTAGCTGTCTATCCGAGTGTACCAAGCACGAGGTGCTCGCTTCAGCCCGTACAGTGCTCTCTTGAGTCGACACACATGCGACTCACTGCTGAAGATCTCAAAACCTTCAGGCTGCTCTATGTACACCTCCTCCTCAATAACTCCATTGAGGAACGCAGTCTTCACATCCATCTGATGAATGTGCCACCCCATCTGCGCTGAGAGAGCAAGGACCGTCCGTATGGAAGAGTACCTTGCGACAGGTGCAAAAGTCTCCTCATAGTCAATCCCCTCGATCTGTGAGAAGCCACGGGCGACAAATCTCGCCTTGTACTTCTCCACACCCCCGTCAGCCGCCTGCTTCACCTTGTAGATCCATCGCGAACCTACAACTGATTTCCCAACCGGTCTTGGGACAATCTCCCATGCACTGTTCCTGATGATCGAATCATATTCTTCGATCATGGCATCAACCCATGCGGGTTCCTCCACAGCTTCCTCAAAATAGGATGGCTCCGTCACAACACATTGACTCACAAGAGCCATGTATCCAGTGTACCGATCCGGTGACTGTCTCTGTCTGCGCTGTGCTGTAGGTGGTCCTACAACCTTCTCTGCATCTCGAGCCAGTCGCTCAACTTCTGTAGTGCGCATGCTCCCTCTGATGGTTGGCGCTGCATGGGTGGTTTCTTCCACCTCCTGAACTTCCTCTTGTGGCTGATCCACATCCGGAAGCTCCTCCTTAGGAACTAACAGCTCCTCATCTGCATGCAAGTGTAGCTCCCTCTCAAGCGAACACTGCATGGCTTTCTCCTCCTGAAACTTGATATCCCGTCGCACAACAGTGTTTCGACTGTCTGAAAAATACACCCGATAGTTGTGAGGTGTATCAGTGTACCCCAAAAATATTCCAACCTCTGCGGTCGGATCCAGCTTCCTTCTTTCATCCTTCGTCACATGCATGTAGACAGGAGAACCAAAAATCCACAAATGGGAAATGTCAGGCCTCTTGCCAGAATAAGCCTCCTCCGGTGTAATCATGCCAAGAACCTTGTGAGGACAACAGTTCTGCACATACACTGTTGTATTGCATGCCTCAGCCCACAAGTGAACGGGTAGGCCCTGATCATGCAACATCGCCCGTGCAGCACCCACGATCGTTCTGTTCTTCTGCTCAGCCACCTCGTTCTGCTGTGGGTTATGGGGTGCGATGAGCTCTCTCCGAATCCCTTCTGCGCTGCAGAACTCCTTGAATTCAGCCGATATGAATTCACCACCATTATCACTCCTTAGAGAAATCACCTTCTTCCCCGACTCCTTCTCGACCAGTGCTTTAAACTCACAGAACTTCGCAAATGTATCACTCTTCTTCTGCATGAAGAAGATCCAGCACTTTCGAGAGAAATCATCAAAAAAGATCACGTAGTACTTGTGCTTTGTTGTCGAAGCAACTGAGAAAGGACCACACACGTCTGTGTGAACTCTCTCAAGGATTGTCGTGGCGCGACTATCCTTCTCGTGAAATGTGGCTTCCACATACTTCCCTAAAGTACACCCCTTGCACTGATCTGACTGTGCAAGAGTGCCCTTAGGAAGCCCAGTAGAAATCTGCTACAGGATATTCAAAGCTCCATGGTGAAGGTGGCCCAATCTCCTGTGCCACAGTTCACCCTCATCATCCCGGCTCACCACTTCTCCCGCCTTGCATGCCATAGCTGCGCAACCATCTAATTGCAACTGATAAAGGTTCTTGGTTCGAACCCCTATCTTCTGGGTCTCTACAGTAGTCTTACTGCGCAAGAAGGCTTTTCCTTCGCTGAAGACCACATCATACCCCTTATCTTCCAACATCACCACAGAGATCAAGTTCTTCTTCAATCTAGGTACATGCATGACATCCTTCAACACGAAGGGTGTACCAGACTCCCTCTGAAAGGATATGGTACCGATACCAGTCGCACTGTATCTACCATCATCGCCCATCTCGATGTGCACGCCCAGATCTTTGTCCTCCAGATCTGAGAACAAATCCCGATCTCCCGTCATGTGGAATGACGCACCACTGTCCAAGAACCACACTGATCCCATCACACTTGAAACCAAGCATGCGATCAGTGAAAAGTCAAGCTCGAACTGCGAAGCCAAAGCCTCTCCATCTGCAGATCTTCCCGCTTGCTTGTTTTTCTTCTTCTTCGAACAATTGGTAGCATAATGTCCATGATCATGGCAGTGAAAACACTTCACTTTCGCCATATCCTGCTTCTTGCCCTTTGCACCGGAATGAGAAGTTTTCTTACCCTTCCCCTTCTTTGCTTTGGCAACCAAAGCACAGTTTTCTTCATCAGCTCCCTTTGATGAAGATCCATCTCGAGTAGTCCTCCTTATCTCCTCCTGCATGAGATCCGCCCAAAGGCGCTCCCATCCCGGTAGCTTCTCCCGACCATTGACACTATCTTGATATGAGTGCCAAGCCTTCGGAAGACCAAGGAGAGCCAGGTCGACCATGTCCTCGTCTTCGACAGTCACCCCCACACTTCCCAGCTCATCTTTGCATTGAGTGAACTTCGTGAGGTATTTGGCGATACTGCCGCCTTTCTCCATCTTGATGTTCCTGAGCTTATCTTTGAGCGCCAGCTTCCTTTGGTCGCTCTTACTCTGGAATAGATCCGTCAAAGCTTTCCACATTAGAAATGGAGAAGCCTTTCCATGCAGGCTGGATACAATATGATCCTTGACGCCCTCCAACAGGATCCTTCGACACTTCGCCATCTTCTTTTGCCATGCATCGACTTCAGCAGGATCATTGGGCTTTTGGACATCCGTATCTACGAACTCCTTCAGACCATTATCTTCTAATACTGCCTCCATGCGATCCTTCCATGCAACATAATTCGAACTGCCTTCAAGAGCATATTCGAGTCGCAAACCGTTGAAAGACATTTTCAACACTGGCACCAAGAAAACAAAACTGCTACAAAATTTCGAATTCCACTTCAAAGCTCAACCGCTCTAGATCTATGAGAACAAATTATTTCTAGCACAGAGATTGACTGCAAGGGGCATTTACCAGACCTTTCACTTTCTGAAGAAAGATGAATCCGGAGGCTACCTGGCCCGCATGCAGACTCTGTCTACCGAAATAAGTTTGTAATCACTGTGATGATCAATCTCTGCTTCAATAGCTCCGATACCATGTATAAATTTGTTGAATAATGATTAATTATCCACCGAGACTATCCTGATCACATACAATTCGAATTTATATGCAACACATAATCTCTTCCACTCAGATCATCAAACATGCGGAAATAAAATCAAGCGATAACACATCAAATCATCATACACATTAACACGGTATGTATGGGGAAATATTATAGCTGAAAACCCCGCAGCTATTGTGTATATTATAATGGATAAATCATGTAACAAACTCAGTACAATACTCCTCACAAGTACTCAGTACTTTCTCATAAAGTTACACACAAACTAGCTCAGTTTTGAACAGGTTACTGGTTCAAAACTCACCGCCAATTGCCTTGCCTCTATTGCGCAATCATGGCTTGTCTATATAGAGATCCAAGGTTCGAATCTCCTTGGCTTGACAGCGCAATCATCATGGGAAATTCCTCCAAGTGTGGTGCAAATCTCATGCACAACTGATGTCGCCACTGATAGCTAACTCCAACCTTTCATCTACCTCTTTCACTGGTCTCCACTGAACTGATCATGCACTGTAGTGAACTGATGTGTTCTTGAGTTGAATAATGAGTTATTAATTAATGAATTAAATAATATTTAATTCACTCCACTCATTACTAGTTGATTAGCTAGTTAAACTAATCTCAACTAGTTCAACTAAGTTAAACCGAACACAACTCCACCAACTGTCTCATCAACTCCACCAAACTTCTGCCACTGAAGTCCTAACTGAAGTCAACCATGCATGAGCTCACTAAACCCTTAGGAATAGCGTAATTCCTAAATGTATGCATGAGCCTTGGGCAAGGCTCGAGCGGGAGGTATCATATTTGGATGGCGAAGTTTAGAGTCCAAATATTATTAAGGGTAAATAATATTTGACTTCCCTATTTTAAGGAGAGGCAGTCTAAAAATAGACTTCGACCTATAGGTCCAAAAAATAGAGGTCCATCCATTTTTACCAACATGACCAATACTCCAAGAATAACATATTTCAATCCCCGGACCATGCTCCATATCTCTAAAAATAGACATAGTCTAAAAATAGACTTTGCGCCAGAATTTGCCTGCGGGCCCACTTAGTGAAGGTGACTTCATTTCACTAAGCTCCATCATCTTGCTGCATTTTCAACAGATTTTACACCATCTGGGATTGATTTTGAGGGTAATAAGTAAAACCTTGGTCGCATTATATACCGCCTGATACTGACCTTGAGGAGGGTAAGTAGCGTCTTGAGGTTGAGTAGGTGGTACCTGCTGAACAGGTTGAACGGGCTGCTGAGCTAGTTGAATAGGTTGAACCAACCACTGAGCTGGTCAAACATGTTGAAACGGTTGTTGAGCGGGTTGAGCAGGTTGATCCATCTGCTGAGGTTGGTCAGGCTATCCCTGCGGAGCAGGTTGGGCTAGATATTGAGGGTCACCGGGTTTCCATTATGGAAGAGGTTGGCCTAATGGTTGCGATGGACCGAGTTTCCTCTGATAACCAGGTTGACCTAGAGCAGGACCGTAGGGTTGTCCTTTTTTTACAAAATCTTGGCCTTACGGAATGTAAGGTCACTACTGTTGCACAAAAGGTTGTCCTTGTGGTGCATACATTTGCCCCCCATGAACATAAGATGCTCCTGGTTGAAATTGAGGTTTACCGAAAGGACTATAGGGTTGTTGGACTGAAGGTTGACCCTATACGGGTTGTCCTTGTGGACCACAAGGGTGTCCCTGCTGGATCAAAGGTTTTCCCTGTAAGGGTTGTCCTTGTAGACCTGAGGGTTGTTCCTGTATCAATGGCCCTTGATGAGGAATGGTCTAATAGGGATCAGCCAGAGGCAGATAAAAAACCTCATTTGGATCGATAGGGGGCAAATACAAGGGGCCACCGTAGACATCATAGTGATGGGGAGGATTGATAGGAGCTTGGGGCTGCTGAGGACCCTGAGATTTCTACTGCTGAACAGCCAATAAATACTCATTCAAAGTAAGGCCACTAGGAATAGAAGTAAAAGTAGTAGTCGTATTAGAAGCAAGCGTGGTTTCCACAACACGAGCTTGTGATCTAATCATGATGGGATTGACAGGCCACGTGGGATTAAGAAAGATAGAACTGCAAGTGTGAAAAGATTCTAACGACTGATGCGTAACAACCCGTGCAGATGAAGCCACATAGACGGTAGGTTCAACAAGGACAGATGTAATAGTGACCAACGAGTTAGGCATCGAAGGCAAAATTCCTAATGAAGGAAGTACCGAGCTCCTTGGAGGAGTCGATGTACTGGATCATGCTATGGATGCAACACCAAAAATAATCTGACTCAAAGTCCAATAACCGAGTGGAAGTGACACCGATTGAGGAGAAGGTTGACTAGAAACACGTGGGAGATATTCTAGGAAAAGCTTATATTCCCCTGTATAAATAGGAATTTCTTCACTGTAGACGGGACTTAAAGAATCCATGTCTGACGAAGCCATAATATTCTCGAAAAGACGACGAGGACTAGTAGGTAAAGCAGTAGCTAAAAATGGTGATCCCGAAGTAAGAGGAGGGAATTATCCCTCGCTCCCAAAAATAGACCAAGCACCCTGAGGAGGCTAATTGAACTCAACTAACTCTTCAGGAGGAGATCAAGTAGCAAGAGGCAAGACAATCGGGAGGATAGGCTGCAAAAACTTGGCAAACAGAGTGGACTGAGGTATTTCGAAAGAAATGTTAGGAAAAAAAATTACCACTAGGAGGCAGTGAAGAAGACGTTGAAACTGATGGTTCCGCCACTGTGACAACATTTCAACACAGGAAGGAAAACGAGATAGCCAATTCAAGGCTCCAAGATCAAACTCTAAGGAATTACAAAAACAAGCCAAGTAAACAACTTTTAATGGGCATGTGATCATGGGTAATTAATTTTACGACATCAGAATAGAACTTTGTTGTATCATGTTTAAAGAGTCGAAAAATAGATAAAAGATGACTCTAGTCACTTTCAATTTTAAACAAGCATTAAAGGACAAGTTCTTGATGATCTCTTCTCATTTTAAGGATTCATGAAAAGATCTACTCAGGTAGTCTAAGCAAGAGGGTGTACCAAGTTTCAGTGAACTTCCATATACACCTCGGTGATTAAATGAAAGAGAAATGATCAAGGACTTAATGTACGTGCAGTAGTCTCTCTGAATGCTATGTTCGGTGTATCATGGTCACAGGGTAGCAGAATCAGCTTCTTATGGATAAATGATTTGAACCTATGAGGGTCTCCCTTTATATACGCGATAGTTTAGGGAGCACAAGTCTGTACTAGTGCTGTCTAAAGCTAGACGACGAATGACAACTACTAGGTTTAACGATGCCAGAACACGTCACTAGCCTAGACCTCTAAAAATTTTTACGTTAGGTTTCAATGCTTACTTAGATTCATTGAGTTAATTTTAAAGTTGATCTTGAATTAATGTTTCAGTTTCAAGGCCCTACCAAATTTGGTGTGAAATTTCCTAAATGCAAACTACATGCAAAAGAACACCATTTTCCATTCAATGAATGCTAACTAAGAGAAGGATAGAGATCTTTCAGAAAGTAGCAAACAATGAACTCATACAAAGAATTTAACTAATGCATCTAATACAACCAAACAAAAAATGAAAAACTCTTTCCTAGTTCATCAAGCGCTAGTTATGCAAAAGAACTTTTCATTTCTAATGCAAACGAAAGAATGCAATTTTTTAATTTTTTAATGAATGAAGCACACATGCACTAATTAAATTAAAAAAATAAAGTGAACACTAGTTTTGAGTACTGTGAATGTAGAGATCTATAATGAATAATACAAACACAATACAATCATAAAAACACACTCAAACCAATGATGCACTCTTTCAAACAAATATAAAACTTTCAAAATGACCCAAACGAGCAATGCGATCTATGGTCGAAGTGACGAGATGGAGAGTCAAACAGAAATTGAAGTGATCATTAAACTAACCAAAAACCAAAAGGATCAAGAAATAATAATATAGGTAATCAGGCTAACTTCAATCAGAAGGCTCAGTGAGCGAAAGACACCTAGAAACCCTAGGGATGTGAACTGCACCGATGAGAGAATAGACAAACAACTGAGAAGAGAAAACCTACAGCAGTAAAAATAATTTCCAAAAGACAAATTTCAAATCAAGAAACAATCTAGAGTCAAGCACAACTGATCAAAGACTTAGCAATAAGGCCAAACCAAACAGGATTTGGCGTGATTATGAGGTGATAATCCATGCCAAACATGGGTTGGCACTACTACAACAAAAACAAGTGCCAATTGGTGTGACTATTCAAAGAAAACCCGCACCAAGCCGGATAACTATTGGGGGAGGGAAGAACCACTGAGCATAGGTCAATCTTGACACTCTGGAGTTGAATAGGAGAATTCTAAACAATCAAGCAAGCCAAAAAATACAAACAAGCAATCAAACAACCGAAGTCGACTCAACAAGGATAATTACAAATGATCAATGAGATGAAAAAACTCACACTGATCCCCAGTGGAGTCTCCAACTTGTTGGAAAGTTAAATCCTCTCTGCGGATAGAGACAATCCCTCTAGCCTTAGAGTGGGTCTAGCAACAATGGAACATGCTAAGCTGTAGGATCCTAGCTAACCAATGGAATGGGTTGGGATAGATGTCCTACCTAGAGTTCAACACGATTGTCACAGCTGTAGTAGTGGTGGCCTCTTGATCTCTATCGTGATAGGTTGCGGCCCTTCAACAATGGTACTCGTATTCCTACCCAAATATCAAAGACAAGAGCAATATACAAGACAATAATTGCATTCGTAACACATTGCGTAAAATAAACCATATTAATACAAGATGGGAACCAGACAGTAGTCACGTATATATAATAGAAGAAAGAGATTACAACCATAGCCTTGATGTCACAGCCTCCTTCAGCAGGTTCAGTCGAAGCACGTCTCGAAGGATTGTTGGGGAATTTGGACGAGGTGAGGACACAAGCCTAAGTTCTCTCTCAACAAATGTCTCTTTCTCTTCTCTATCTCACTAGAAAAATGTTCATCAATTCTCTTCAGCTATTCAGTTATAATATGTTCAGCTAGAATATCAATGGGAGATAGCTTTATTTATAGAGGGAGAGGAGGAGGTTGGGATCCCTACAATGGTGGAAGGGAGGCATTATCCTTTGGGAGGTTTCCCCAAAAGGTGGAAACAACAGGCCAAAGGAGGGAGTCCGCGGTTATTCAGTCGAACCACCCAAGCTGACTCGCCCACAAAGTTGTTAGGATAGAAAATTCGCCTCTATATTTAAAAAAAAATCCAAAAATAGCTTGGTGCGGGTAGCTCACTGGGACAGAGCACCAATGGGCGTGGGGCCCAGTGTCAATCTTTCTCATTGGTGCGAGGGAAAAATGGTCTACCAATGCCAATGAAAAAACATGTGTTTCTGATGGTTTGCTCAGCGAATTTTCAACAAAAGGAATGTTGTCCTCATGGTAAGGGATGCAATGATGGTCTTTGCAAGGCATGACACTTTTTATTAGTCACAGAAATTATCCTCCAATGTGCGGGATGGAGATTGCAGGCACGGTGACAAAATGTTTTGTAACAGCCCTAACCTAACCTAGCCTAGACTAGCATAACCTAACCTAACCTAGCCTACCCTACCCTAGCCTACCCTAGCCTAGCCTAACCTATACTACCCTACCCTACCCTACCCTACCCTACTCTAGCATAGCTGTTGTGAAACCAACTCCAAAAACATAAGAGAAGAGAGATCAATGCCTTAGAAATCAGCCACTTCGAGGGGGCAACCTCCAATACATTACATAAATGAACAATTATTGGATGATACACATGACAAAACCTCTTTTTTATAGGATTCAATTGGGCCACAATGTAATCATAGTGGGGCTATAATGTAATCCTAGCTGACCTAGCAATAATGATTGAAGGGCACAATAATAACAATATGGGGGTTACAAGGGTACAAAAATAGCAATAAGGGGATTACACTAACAAAAATAAGGGACAATACTAGTAATATAGGGACGTAACATGCTCCTCTACTTCAAAAAAGTGTTGTCCTCAACACTTGAGTAGCCCCAGGTGCTTTTTTATGAAATTCTCATCCTCCCATGTAGAATCTTCAGTGGGTAAGTTCTTCCATTTGATGAGATACTCTGAAATTGATCGATTTCGTAGCTGTCGAGTTTTTTTTTCCGTGACTTCTTTAGGTTCCAATATGGTTTTTCCTTCCTCATCAAGTTCTGGCAATATTGTTTGAACTGGAAGTTTATCCCCTATAACCTTTTTTAAGCATGAAACTTGGAAAACTGGATGCACTCGTGAAGAAACAGGAAGCTCCAATTTGTATGCCATACTACCAATATTTTGGAAAACCTTGTAAGGACCATAGTACTTTGGTGATAATTTATTATCCTTCTTAGCTTGCTTGAGGGACATTTGTTTGTATGGTTGTAGCCATAAAAATACCTAGTCTCCCACATCAAAACTTCTCTCATTGCGATGTTGATCTGCCTATTGTTTCATTCGATTTTGTGCCAAATTTAGGTTATCCTTTAAGAGTTGGAGAACTTCTTGTTGATGCTTGATGTGATCCTCGACTGCTTGAACCATAACATTTTCCCTTAAATAATATGTGATGGATGGTGGATGATATCCATAAAGTGCCATAAATGGGGTCATTTTTGCTGCAATATTAAAGGAAGTGTTATACCACCATTCAGCAAGAGGTAACCACTTGGCCCATTGTGCTTGCTTATCAGATACAAAACAACGAAGATATCCTTCCAAAAATTTATTCACTATCTCTGTTTGACCATCGGATTGAGGATGATAAGATGAGCTATGAGCTAGTTGAGTACTGAAACAAGAAAATAATTACATCCAAAAATTTCCTGTAAAAATGGGATCTCTGTCACTTACAATAATCTTCGGGTTTCCGTGTAGCTTTTGAATTGTTTCCATAAATCCTGTAGCAACTGTACTCACTTTAAATGGATGAGATAATGCACAAAAGTGTGCATACTTGGTAATTCTATCAGCTACCACCATGATGACACTCCCTCCTTTGGACTTAGGTAAACCTATGATAAAATCCATTGAAATATTCTCCCAACTTTGACTTGGAATGGATAAATGTTGTAGAAGACTCGGGGTCTTAATTGTCTCAACTTTATTTTTCTGGAAAACCAAATATTCCGCCACAAAATTTTGAATATCAGATTTAAGGCCATCCCAAAAAAAATCTTTCTTCACCCTGTGGTAATTTTTTAAAAATCCTGAGTGTCCTCCTAAAGAAGAAGTGTGCAATTCCAAAAGAATATTTTGTTTTAGTTTGGAATTCTTGCAAATATATAAGCGATCTTTGTACCATAAGGAATCATTTTTCCAACTAAATGTATCATATGTACTAGGATCTTGGTGTAACTTTTGAATAAGAGTCCAGACTTCTTCGTCCTTCTTCCATTCATCCCTTGCTTCGGTTATCCAATCTGGTTGGATAATTGAAATGGAAAAAAGAAATGCTTCCACCTCTTCATCCTTTCTTGAGACTGCATCTGCAACAACATTTAGCTTCCATTTTTTTTAGACGATTTCAAAGTCATAACCCAATATCTTTGTGACCCATTTTTGCTTCTCTTCTGAAGATAGTCTCTATTCCAAAAAGTGTTTAAGACTATCATGATCATCTTTTACCTTGAAGTGTCTTCCCATTAGGTAAGGTCCCCATTTCTTTAGTTCATGTAGAATTGCCAACATTTCCTTCTCATAAATAGCCTTTTGTAAAACATTTCCTTTGATTGAACGAATTTCAAAAGCAATGAGTCTTCCTTCTTGCATTAAAACAACACCAATTCCATTTCCTGAGGCATCACATTCCACAATAAAGGCTTTTGTGATGTCTGGCGTAGCTAATACTGGTGCTAGGCACATTGCCTCTTTAAGATGTTCAAAGGCCTTAGTTGTTTCAGGAGTCCATGAAAATGCATATTTCTTCAATAATGTTGTTAGAGGTCCTTCTATTCTCCCATAATTCTTAACAAAATTGTGATAATACCCTGTTAACCTGAGAAATCCATGCAACTTCTTAATGGTTGTGGGGACTTTCTATTCCTTAATGGCTTTAATTTTATTAGGGTCTACCTTAACACCCTCATGAGATATAATATGAACCATATATTCCACCTCTTGTACTCCAAAGAAACATTTGGATTTTTTTGCATATAACTGTTTCTCCTCCAATATTTTTAGTGCCCTGTCAACATGTTGAACATGATCCTTCCAAGACCTATTGTAGATTAGTATATCGTCAAAAAATACTAGCACAAATTTTCTAAGGAAGGGTTTGAAAATGGAATTCATCAACCCTTGAAATGTAGAAGGTGCATTGGTAAGGCCAAAAGGCATCACCAAAAATTCATAATGACTCTCATGAGTTTGAAATTCTATTTTCAGAATATCTTCAGTCTTCATTCTAATTTTTTGATATCCTGAACGAAGATCCAACTTGGTAAAATTAATTGCTCCATGTAATTCATCCAATAATTCATCAATCACAGGAATGGGAAATTTATCTTTAATAGTGAGCTTATTGAGCTCCCTATAATCCGCACACATGCGCCATGATCCATATATCTTGTACACCAATACCACTGGAGCAAAGAAAGAACTTTGACTAGGTTGAATTATACTAGCCTCTAACATTTCTACAATCATACGTTCAATTTTGCTCTTTTTGACATAAGGATATCTGTAAGGCCTGATGTTTGGAGGAACACTTTCTGGAATCAAATGAATAGCATGATCATGATCACGAATAGATGGGATTCCTTTGGGAGTATCAAACACCTTGGAATGATTGTCCAAGACTTTTTGGAGATCTGGAGAAATAGATGATTTTGATGTTGGAACTTCCAGTGAGCATAATTGTGCAATTATGCCGCATTGTTCTTTCTTTAGAAGTTTTTTCATGACATTAGAGCTTATTATATTTCCTAGGTTCCCTAAAATACCCCGTAATTTGATTTCCTTTCCTTCCGAAAAAAATTTCAAGAAAATTTCTTGAAAATTAAAATCTATCATCCCCAAATATTGTAACCATTGTACTCCTAGTACTACATCAGCACCTTCCATTGGGATGGAAATCATTTGACTATTCAATACATATTCCCCAATGGATAGCTTGATATTATGGCATTTTCCAGAGAAATTTATAGTTCCTCCATTTGCAACCATCAATTGACATTCTGGTGCTGGGTATAGGAAACAATTCAATTCAATATGATGGGCCATGATTTGATTTTGAATGCCAAAGACAGTATTTAGCTTGTCCAGGGTTTCATGAGGGGTGTCAATGTCAAGGATATGAAATCGAAGATCTTGAGCAATGGACATTCCTATCAACCCTCGTGCTTGATCTTGTCTATTTTCCCATTTAGCAACTTTAGCATCATTAAAAGGTTTACTTTCTAGCCCTGTGGCTATTCTATAAATCCCTTTACTTCTAACTATATCTACCATGTGGGGTAGCCATTGGAAATAATTAGTGCTATTAAGAATAACTGGGCATGCACTTTCCATTTTTAAAAAAAAATTGAGGCTGAGAAAAGCTGAAACTAACTGCTCCAATGGAATATCTAAAAAAAATAGGCCATTTCAAAGAAAATGGCTCGAAAAATGGCTTCCAGATGAAAAATTTATGCCTTTTCAAAAAAACTGAGTTGTAGATGCTAAAATAGTTATGGGAACGGGATGAAGTGCGACTCTTTTAAAAAAAAATCCCGCCCCTTTGAATAAAAACATTTTACAAAAGAAGCTTGAGAAGGAGACTTGAACCCAAGACCTCTATTCTCATAAACTAACCCCTCACCAAGTGAGATAGTAAAAGGATTATGTTATTTTAGAAAGGAGGAAGGGGAGATTATTATTATTATTATTATTATGGGAGGTGTGTGTGCCTTTTCCTGCATAAAAAACAAGCAAAAGAAATGAAATGCAAAGCCTTATGCTAGAATGTTAGATTCTCATCTAGCCTTACCGGCAACTATCACCTTTTTTACTATTTCTGATTTCTCGAGATCGCACAAAGACGCAGGGAAAGAGAATACGTAGCAAAGAAAATCCCTTTTTCCTATGTCTGATTTGCCAAGATTGCACGGGGCACACAAAAAGAGCATACACAGAGAAGAGGGTATAGATCTGACAAATAAATAAAACCTTGATCTAGGAAAAAAACCGAAATAAGAAAAACTATTAAAAAATATAATTGTAAAATAGATGCTTTATACATCCAGATCTAAACTGACATAACTTGGGTAGCCGAAAACCTTTTCGCATGAAACGAAATACATTCCTCACTATAACAGACACTCTGGACACAACCAAGTAGTTCTCCAAGCCCAAAAATGTTCAGAAATAGTAGATCTACAAAACAACATTCACATGCAGTCAAATCGGCTTCAGATTTTGATCAGTAATGGACGTGGCCCTCAAAATAGCTCTGATACCATGTAGGAATTTATAGGGTAAGTTTCGTAGATCAAGAACCAAAGGTCACCTCTCACAAACAGATCACAAATCAGTACATCAGTATAATATGACCCTCCATGCTCTTTAAATAGAGATCATGGACCAATCGGGTGTTAAGCCACGGATCAAGTGCCATTAATACCGAGGTGAGAGATAACTGTCGGATCACTACAAATCATGACCGTCGGATTATAAGTTACAAATGTACATGGTAAAGAAACACGCTTTACATAACACTAGACTAAGTTATTCTTAACTATTTCCTATGTGTCAGAATATCCTAACACCATCTTAGCTTCCATGCTAGCTTCCATGCCATTCATCTTAGCTTCCATGCCTTTCTTCAAGCCATCCATCTTCGCTTCCATGCCTTTCTTCAAAACTTCCATTTCATATTTTTTTTCTCTTTGCGAGAGTGAAATTTGGTGCACTTGCTCTTGTAATTTTGATAGATCATGTTGCAATTCTTCATCTCCATGAGTCATCGTAGAGTACTCTGAGGTCTTAATGGATGTTGAATTCTTTTTAGGAGGCATTTCAGAACCCAATACTAAAATATATGCTTAATAGGCCCTTGTAATCACTTCAAACTGATTTTTTTACACAAGAGTTATGCAATTCAGAAGAAAATACACACCATTTTCTTGCTTTTGAGGAGCTCGATATTGAAGATGAATTATCTCTATGATTTAGGATCTTCAATATCTGAAATTTTTCCTTGAGGTAGCCCTCTAAATCCTCTTTCGAATGCCATGGGTTTGACCTAATTTGGATTCTTCAAGGAAAATTTGTGCCCAATATCCTACGATTACCTAATTATGGACTGGTTCAGTAGAGCAAAATTGTACGACTTGCCACATGTCACTATTTCCTCCTTTGGCTCTAAAATTTATAGATAGGAAAATATAGTCCATGTGATTGCGGCCACTTTTTATAGAATTCCAATCCAATGCTCAGAGATAGAGTTATGAATATTGTCTCATGATCACCTCTTTGAGATGAAATTCGGGAGGCTAAAAAAGCCCTAAATTCCACAGACCATATCTCTGAAAATATTATGAACCAAGATCTGAAATTTTGTGAAGATTTTCCTTAGGATTTCAAATTTACGGTTTTAAAATTTCAGCTTCCGAAACTTTGTATAAAAATTTTTATATTGAAAATTCCACGATGACCTATTTGGAGCAGCGAAACCCTAGAATCCAAAGCTCTGATACCAATGTTGTGAACCAGCTCCAAAAATAGAAGAAAAGAGAGATCAACACCTTAGAAATCAGCCACTTCGAGGGGGAAACCTCCAATAAATAACATAAATGAAAAATTCTTTGATGATACAAGTGACAAAACCTCCTTTCTATATATAGGAGTCCATGGGGCCACAATGTAATCCTAGCCGACCTAACAATAATAATTGAAGGGTACAATAATAACAATATGGGGGTTACAGGGGTACAAAAATAACAATAAGGGGGTTACACTAACAACAATAAGGGACTATACTATTAATATAGGGACCTAACACTAGCTTACCCTAACCTAGCCTAGCCTAGCCTAACCTAAGCTAAACTAACCTAACCTAACCTAACCTAGCCTAACCTTGCCTAATCTAGTCTAGCCTAGCCGAACCTATAAAACCCTAACCTAGCCTTCCCATTAGTAAGGTATCCTAGCATACCCTAACCCAACCTAACCTAATGTAATCTAAACTAGCCCAACCTAATCAAGCCAAGTCTAACCTAGCCTACCCTATCCTTAGGTAGCAAAGCTGAGCCTAGCCTATCCCATCCTAGTATAGCCTAGCCTATCTTAGTATAACCTATACTAGCTTAGCCTAACCAAGCCTAACCTAACCCAGCCTAGCCTAGTATAGTGTAGCCTAACCTAGCCAAACCTAGCCTAACCTAACCTAACCTAACCTAGCCTAACCTAACCAAACCTAGCCTAACATAGCCTAGCCTAACCTAACCTTATCTAGCCTAGCCCAATTTAGACTAACCTAGCCTATCTTAATATAACCTAGACATACCTAGCCTAGCCTAACCAGCTCAGTCTAGGTCTGCCCAGCCTGCTTTGCTCCCACCTAGCTAACTTCTAGCCGCATAATAGCTTCATCTTAGCTCTAGCCTACCCTAGCCTAACCTAGCCTAAGCTAACCTTGCATAGCTTAAACTAGCCTAGCTTAGCCTATCATAGTCTAACCTAACCTTGCCTAGCCTACTCTAGCCAAGGCTAGCATACTCTAGCTTAGCCTAGCCTTGCCTAGCCTAATTTAGCCTAGCTTCTCTTAACCTAACCTAGCCTAGCCTAGCCTAGCATAATATAACCTAGCTTAACCTAACCTACGTTATCCTAGCCTAACCTAACCTAGCCAACTCTAGCCCACCCTAGCCTACCCTAGCCTAGCCTAGTTTTTTCTGGCCTAGCCTACTCTAGCCTAGCATTGCTTAGCCCAGCATAGTCTTCTCTATCATACTCTAGGCAAACCTATTCTAATCTATATTAACTTTCCTAGCCTACTCTTGCTTACCTTAGCCTACTCTATCTTACCCTAGCTTGTTTTTGTATAGCCCGCCCTAGCTTAACTTATTATATCCTTGTGTAGCCTAGTCTAATTTTTTCTATCCGAGACCACTCTAGATTAGCATATTCTAATGTGACACAATATAGATTCCTAAGAGTTTATATATATACATGTATTAGTTGAAAATTTTTCTAAAACATATATTCAAAAACAACCTTAAGAAACATTTATAGTACATTTTAATTTTATCATAAATATTTAATTATAAAAACATTACCACTTTAGCGTAGCCTAGCCTAGCCTAACTTAACCTAAACTAACCTAACCTAAGCTAACCTAGTCTAACCTTACCTAGCCTACCCTAGCCTACCCTAGCCTAACCTACCCTACATTAGCCTAACCTAGTGTAGCTTAGCCGAACGTAATCTAGCCTAACCTTGTTACATGGATTAATCCATCTTGCGGACAAGAGAAATCTCCCTAGTACTCCAAAGAGTAACTAGAAACAAAGAACCATTTTTAAACCTTTTCCTCTAGGTTAATTTCATTTCAGACTTATTATAATAAAGTAGATAGGACAAGCCCCCACCTTGAAATCCAAAAGTTTGATGTAGTCTTTTATCCTATCACCCCAAAGTTGGTTCTCTAATAAGTAGAACATACAATCAAAGGCAAGATCAAGGATCAAAGCATCTGCAACATATAATAATCAGGAAATTCTAATCCAACTTAGTGATCAAGGAGTCTAAGTATTGATGTTATTTCAATAAGAATAGAAACAATTCAACAAGAAAAAGAGATCCATATGTATTATCTTGAATAAAAAGAGTAATCTTACAATATGATGCCTTGATGTCATACCTATTTCTCCCAGGGTCATGAACAATTGTTTCTCCTTCAGTTTGATAAGCCTTCCTCTTTGAATACCAGCATGGAGTTAGAGACACAAGGGTGTGATCATTCTCTTGCAAACAACAACTCACTAGTGTAGAAAGTGTACACTCTTATGAACTCTCTTTAGCTTAGAAACTGTATAAATTAGTCTCTAATTGCATTGGTATCTACCATGTGTGTACCCCTCAACCTAAAACTTAAGATCAATTTATAGGGAAATGTAGGTAGTTTTAGTTCCATGAAGAGGGGGATGGATTCCTCTCATGAAGGGATTTAAGTTCCATGGACCAAGCAATAAGCTCCATGAGTGGAGGGATAAAGCTCGAACTGATTGTGACTCTAGAAGCTTCCAGTTGGGAGAATATTCGACCAGCTAGGCTTCTAGAATCTATTTTTTTTTTATTTTCTTATCACGGGGGTGCGTAGGTAACGATGGAAAAAAGTGTGGGAGTTGCCACAGTTTATGGACAGAACAACAGCGCATGTACAGGGAAAGGCTAGTAAAATCGTGCAGGTAGACTTTTAAGGGTTTTACAGAGCTTTTCTCCAATTCCAAGACTTGATTTAGGAACATTGGTGTTTATGAACTCTTAGGGACCATGACATAGGTGGTGATAGACCCATATGAACAGTCAGATGTCGTGGTGACAAAATGATGTGTAAGAGATTTCCCCCTAAAGTGTAAAATATGAGTTTATTCTGAAGAGTCATGTGCTTTATCATTCTGAGGATTGGATTGGAGACACCGGTCAAAAACCTATAAAAAAATTCAAAGAAAACATATAAATATAAATCATCGCTGAGGTAGGCATTCCCATACTTAGATCAAAACTAACTACATGTTTTGGTAGAGGTATGGTTTCAATATTACATCAAAAGTAGATACAGTATGGGCGCAGCCATCTACCATAAGTAGTCTACTATATAATGAATAATAAAACTCCTCATAGGCTAGATGGTCGAAACTAGATCCAAGGTCTTGATTTCTTCTTCCCGAACTAGTACGAATCTATCCATGTGATTGATTGAGTCAAATTCGAACATGGTAGAAACCACTTGATTATCGGTCAATGATGTGAACCGCTAACAAGTGTGAGAGAAACCACCAATAATGACAATTGTTCTCAAAGTACTCCAGTACAATCTACGAAGTGTGAATGAATGATTTGTAGTTTAACACTCATAGAATCCTTTGATTGAAGGTCCATTATGCAACTTGTCGTTGAAGGCAAGTAACCTGCCATTAGGGCATGCAGATCCCAAGGTATTGATAGGATTCTAGATCAACTTTCTAGATGATGAGTTGATGTCGATAGAAAGTGATCCGTCGCAAGAAAACCAACGACACGAAACCATTAGATCAAGTTTTGAAGAAATATTTTGTAAGGACTGACTCAGGGATGATCAACATAAATGGAGACAAATGTTTTCAATGACTAGTTTATTTGAACTCTTTCTTGAACACATAACGACACTGTAGATGGCTTGGCAGCATTTGACCTAAAGCAAATACCCAAAAACTAGCTGAAGGATTTCAAAGTGGTTTGATTAACTTTTAGACAAAGAATTTCCCAACCCAGGTACAAGTGTGACAAAGTGTCGTGTTCAAGAGTGGCATGCTGATTTTTAAACAAGGGTGACAACTCGATTCTTTTTCTCTCTTTTTCCCTCACCATTACTGGCAAGTACCTATTTATTTTTGTCAAGCTTGAGGAGGATAAAATTTTATTGTTTCTGTAAGCTCATCCTTCAGATAATTCTATCTTAGTATTAAAATCGAACCCTAAGAAGGAGTGGTTCGGTCCTATTGTAACTGACAGGTCCTTTACTGTTAAATTTTAATGAGTCTAGTATAGGAGGAACTCGATGTTTTTCAGTTTTAGGGAGTTAGAAGAAAAACATAAGTAGACTCCATGGTTGTTATTTCTCATAAATTTAGTTTCTCAAGCCCGAAAAATGATAAAATAATGCAAGAGAACACTCTATTGACCGTGATTAGTAAACGTATACCTTTTTCGTAATTAGTCCAGTTCATTCCAGAAAAGGGGTAAACTTATATTGAAAGGACGACTATTCATTTACTTTAACGAGTTTGAATAGTCAAGTACTCATCGATCTTTTCATATTTCAAGAGTTTTAAAAGGGCTTAAAAGAGGACTATAGGGTCTCACTTTTTCGTATTTATACAAAGCCCAAAAAAGTGATAAAAGTGTACTCAATGTCAAAATAATTTTTTTACTAAAGATCTTGTATCCTGCACAAAAACTCAAAAGATTACAAATATCTTCTTCCAAAATGTAAAATTATTTAAAAATTACCTTTTAATAGAGAAAAATAAATAAAATAATACTATTTTATTCATTAAAAACTATGAAAAGGGATTCAAACAAGCCATTTTTACCTTTTGTTTTCAGAATAGTGCATAGAGAGCTTTTGGCCAAAAAACTTCTAGAGAAGATATCAGGAGAACCGAATGTTCATTTCTCAAATCGTCAAAACCAGGTAATCCACATCATCCTTAGCTATATTTTCATTCATTTCATTTTTATTTTGAGCTTTTATTTCATTTTTTGGGAGAAATTTATGTTTTAAAATATGCCCTCAGGGCTGCGCGGATGATCCATGTGATAACCGCGGACCCTGATGAATTTAAAAAAAAAAAATCATTGGGCTGTCACGAGTTTTGCATGGAGCACGTGGGGATGACTTGTAATATTACCAATTAGTCATGAGCTAATTGTAATATTCAATTTTGTTTTACTACTTTGTTTAAAGAATAAAAGAGCAAAGGAGGTCCATAAAACTCCTTAAGAGTGAATAAGTCAATGCCAAATATGAAAAGGCTAAATCTTGGCTGTAAAATCAAGCACCCTTAGGTGTGAAAGGGGTTGGAAATTTTTCCTAGGCCAACCTTGACCAAATCTATATCACTCTCATGGATGAGTGGCCATCGATGAGGGACAACCTAGTTTTAGATGGAGGTGCATTGTGTCAAAGAAGAAATCTCATTGGAAGTGGTTTAGGGTTTTGCAAGCTATTGTCTTATAAAAGGAAGGGGATGGTATCATTAGAATGTTTTTGATGTTTATCATATTTTCTAAATATATGGTCTATTTAGACATATATATTCCTCTTGCTGGTTAGCTAAGATTGAATTTTATTTAGCATTGGGTGTTCCAAATTGGGGATCCCACCTCTTCCCATTGAGTAGCTCTTGGGATATTTTGTATTGCATTTTCCACTATCTAGCTTAGGGCCAAGCTTCTTCTTTCAACTACAACAAAGTTCCTGTTGAGGTTTTGGTTTTTTTTGCAAGCTACAGCAAGTGGAGACTAGATCTTTCAGATCTAGGCCATTTCAGTGCTCCTTTTCATTGGAGGAGATTTCTACTTCATTGGGAGGACAATATTGAAGGAATTGAGCCTCATTTTTAGATCTTGGCATCAGGCCAACCATGTTTTGATCCCTACAACATAGTTTAGATCCAGATCTGCATTATTCCTGTAGGTGCAGTTGCAGGGTGCTTTAGCACACCATTGGAGAATTGATTTTCTAAGTGTTGGGGATCTGCCCTTCACTTTGGAAATCTATTGGAGGAGGCTATTCTATTTCCTATATCATTTTAGCCACACTTTCCAGATCTATAATTTTCAGTAGATCTGCAGTTTAGATCTCAGATCTACATCTTGTACTTAGTGTTTTGCTGAAATCCCCAAGGGGGTTCTATAGAGGAGCATTTATAGTGCATGGATTTGATATAGATCTTGCTTTTTATGCATATATTTTCTCTAGATATGATGTGTAATCTACATCTATAGCAGAGCCAATAAAATAACGATGTAAGGCTATTCTAGTATTTATATATGGTTGCAACACCTCATTTTGAGGGATTTCTTTCATTGGAGGATTTATTTTCTTGTTATGCGTCTTATAGGCCACTTCTTAAACATATTTTGCTACTATAATAACAAATTAAAGGTCTCCATATTGGCCTTCTTCTATACAAAAGATGATTTTCATTATTTTCCTATCTTTCTACATTGTATTGCTGCATTCGCCATTTGGGAATATTACAGTGGTATCAAAGCATCATCTTGGAACAGTCTGTGCATTCTAAAAGCCAATATGTCTATTGTGAAACAAACTCAAAAAATAGAAGAAAAAAGATATCAACGCCTTAGAAATAAGCCACTCCAAGGGGGTAGCCTCCAATACATTACATGAATGAACAATTCTTGGATGATACAAATGAAAAAACGTCCTTTATATATATAGGAGTCCATGGGGCCACAATTTAATCCTAGCCAACCTAACAATAATAATGTAAGGGAACAATAATAACAATATGGGGGTTATAGGGGTACAACGATAACAATAAGGGGTTACACTAACAACAATAAGGGACTATACTAGTAATATAGGGACCTAACATGCTCCTCTTCTTCAAAAAAGTGTTGTCCTCAATGCTTGAGTAGCTCTGGGTGCTTTTGTATAAAATTCGCATCCTCCCATGTAGAATCTTCAGTGGGCAAGTTCTTCCATTTGATGAGATACTTTGAAATTGATCGATTTCGTAGTTGTCGAGTTCTTGTTTCCATGAGTACTTCAGTTTCCAATATGGTTTTTCCTTCCTCATCAAGTTCTGGAAATATTGTTTGAACTGGAAGTTTGTCCCCTATAACCTTTTTTAAACATGAAACATGGAAAACTAGATGGAGTCGCGAAGAAGCAGGAAGCTCCAATTTGTATGCCATAGTTCCAATCTTTTGCAACACCTTGTAAGGACCATAGCACTTTGGCGATAATTTATTATCCTTCTTAGTTTTCTTGAGGGAAATTTGTTTGTATGGTTGTAGCTATAAAAATACCCAGTCTCCCACATCAAAACTTCTCTCACTGCAATTTTGATCTACCTATTGTTTCATTCAATTTTGTGCCAAATTTAGGTTATCCTTTAAGAGTTTGAGAACTTCTTGTTGATGCTCGATGTGAACCTCCACTGCTTGATACCTAGAATTTTCCTTTAAAGAGGATGTGATGGATGGTGGATGATATCCATAAAGTGCCATAAATGGGGTCATTTTTGCTACAGTATGGAAGAGAGTGTTATACCACCATTCAGTGAGAGGTAACCACTTGACCCATTGTGCTTGCTTGTCAGATACAAAAAAACAAAGATATCCTTCCAAACATTTATTCACTATCTCTGTTTGACCATAGGATTGAGGATGATAAGATGAGCTATGAGCTATTTGAGTACCCAAACAAGAAAATAATTCCATCCAAAAATTTCCTGTAAAATTGGGATCTCTGTCTCTTACAATAATCTTTGGGTTTCCATGTAGCTTTTGAATTGTTTCCATAAATTCCATAGAAACTATACTTTCTTTAAATGGATGAGATAATGCACAAAATTGTGCATATTTGGTAAGCCTATCAACTACCACCATGATGACACTCCTTCCTTCATACTTAGGTAAACCTCTGATAAAATCCATTGAAATCTCCTCCCAACGTTGACTTGGAATGGATAAAGGTTGTAGAAGACCCGCAGTCTTAATTGTCCAACTTTTTTTTGTTGGCAAACCAAACATTCCGCCACAAACTTTTGAATATCATATTTATGGAAATATGAAAAAAATATTTCTTCACCCTGTGGTAAGTTTTTAAAAATCCCGAGTGTCCTCCTAAAGGAGAAGTGTGCAATTCCAAAAGAATCTTTTGTTTTGGTTGGGAATTCTTGCAAATATATAAGCGATATTTGTACCATAAGAAATCATTTTTCCAACTAAATGCATCAGATGTACTAGGATCTTGCTAAAAATTTTGAATGAGTGTCCACACTTCTTTGTCCTTCTTCTATTCATTCCTTACTTCGGTTATCCAATCTGGTTGGATAATAGAAACGGTACAAAGCAATGCTTCCACCTCTTCATCTTTTCTTGAGAGTGCATCTACAACAACATTTAGCTTCCCTTTTTTGTAGATGATTTCAAAGTCATAACCCAACATCTTTGTGACCCATTTTTGCTATGATTTTGAAGATATTCTTTGTTCCAAAAAGTGTTTAAGACTATCATGATCAGTTTTTACCTTGAAGTGTCTTCCCACTAGGTAAGGTCTCCATTTCTTTAGTGCATGTAGTATTGCCAACATTTCCTTCTCATAAATAGCCTTTTCTAAATACTTTCCTTTGATTGAACGACTTTCAAAAGAAATGGGTCTTCCTTCTTGCATTAAAATAACACCAATTCCATTTCCTGAGGCATCACATTCCACAATAAAGGTTTTTGTGAGGTCTGGTGTAGCTAAGACTGGTGCTAGGCACATTGCCTCTTTAAGATGTTAAAAGGCCTTAGTTGCTTCAAGAGTCCATGAAAATACATCTTTCATCAATAATGTTGTTAGAGGTGCTGCTATTCTCCCATAATTCTTAACAAACTTGTAGTAATACCCTGTTAACCCGAGAAATCCACGCAACAGATTTATGGTTGTGGGGACCTTCCATTCCTTAATGGCTTTAATTTTGTTAGGGTCTACCTTAACACCCTCATGAGAGACAATATGACCCAGATATTCCACCTCTTTTACTCCAAAGAAACATTTGGATTTTTTTCATATAATTTTTTCTCTTCCAATACTTTGAGCATCCTACCAACATGTTGAACATGAACCTTCCAAGACCTGCTGTAGATTAGTATATCATCAAAAAATACTAGCAAAAATTTTCTAAGGAAGGGTTTGAAAATGGAATTCATAAACCCTTGAAATGTAGAAGGTGCATTGGTAAGGCTAAAAGGCATGACCAAAAATTGTTTACGGAATATCTTCAGTCTTCATTCTAATTTGATGATATCCTGAATGAAGATCCAACTTGGTAAAATAAATTGCTCCATGTAATTAATCCAATAATTCATCAATCACAGGAATGGAAATTCATCTTTAATAGTGAGCTTATTGAGCTCCAATATAATCCGGACACATGTGCCATGATAAATATTTCTTGTGCACCAATACTACTGGGGCAGAGAAAGAACTTTGACTAGCTTGAATTATACCAGCCTCTAACATTTCTGCAATCATATGTTCAATTTCGCTCTTTTGGACATAAAGATATCTGTAAGGCCTGATGTTTGGAGGAACACTTCCTAGAATCAAATGAATAGAATGATCATAATCACAAATATGTGAGAGTCCTTTGGGAGTATCAAACACCTTGGAATGATTGTCGAAGACTTTTTGGAGATCTAGAGAAATAGATGATTTTGAAGTTGGAACTTCTAGTGAGCATAATTGTGCAATTACGCCTCTTTTTTCTTTCTTCAAAACCTTTGTCATGAAATTAAAACTTATTATATTTTCTGGATTCCCTACGATACCCCGTAATTATATTTCCTTTCCTTTCAAAATTTTTTTCAAGAAAAGTTCTTGACAATTAAAAGCTATCGTCCCCAAATATTGTAACCATTGTACTCCTAGTACAACATCAGCACCTCCCATTGTGATGGAAATCATTTGACTATTCACATATTCCCCCATGGATAGCTTGATATTGTGGCATTTTCCTGAGCAATTTATAGCTCCTCCATTTGCAACCATCATTTGACATTCTGGTGTTGGGTATAGGAAACAATTCAATTCCTTGGCTAGCTTACAATGAATAAAACTATGAGTACTACCCGAATCAATCAACACTATTACTTTTTTCTTCTTGATATGTCCTTCTATCTTGAGAGTTTGAGGAGTGGTAATTCCTGCCAATGATATGGTCGGATGCATTTCTTCTTCTTCTAGGGTTGCTTCTTGGTGTATATCCTCTTGTTTTGAAGATTCTTGTTCATTTCTTCTTCCTCTTCAAAATCTATGTAAAATAATTTCTTTTCAGCACACTTATCACCTTTAGTGTATTTTCTATCAGAACTGTAGCAGAGCCCTTTTGCTCTTTTTTCTTCCAATTGTTGTGGTTTCAACCTTGTAGGTTGTGGAAGTCTAGGAGTAGCAACACTTCCATCTTTATATATGTGAGTGGTAGGCTTCCTTGTCGCCATAATTTTACATTCAATTTTTCTTGCCAACCTGAATGCCTTTTCCAATGAATCAGGTTCCCAAACACGAAATTCATGTTGGATGTTATCCTTTAAAGTCCGTATGAAGACATCAATACTGTGTTTCTCTGGAATATTTTTTACCCTTATATTCAATTTTTGGAAGTCCTCAATATGCTCCACCACTAAACCCTTTTGTATGAGATTTTTCAATTGGCTAAATAAGGTGTTGCTTTTTGTATCCTAATAATATGCTATCATTTCCTCCGTAAAAATTGACCAAGTGACAATTTTTTTATGGGAGCAAAGCCATCTATACCATGCAAATGTATTTTTTTCTAAATGTAAATTTGCAATGTGTACCTTTTGTGTGTTTTGCACATTATTGAGATCAAAATATTGCTCCATCTATAGTATCCATGTTACGAGATCCTTTCCATCAAACTTCCTCATATCCATCTTTGGAATATGGTGGTTCTTCCATCCAACATTAAAGTTTATGACATCACGATTAACGTTTATTTTGTTCTCATCATGAGTTTCCTCTACTATATTTTCACCATTATGAAATATTTCTTGTATGAACTTTGCCAAACCTTCGATGTCTACTTTTAGATAATTCTTCATGTTCTCCATTTTTTCATCGATCTTAGCTTCCATGTCATCCATCTTAGCTTCCATGCCATCCATCTTAGTTTCCATGCCAACTTCCATGCCATCCATCTTAACTTCCAAACCATTCATCTTAGATTCCACGCCTTTCTTCAAACCATCCATCTTAGTTTCCACACCTTTCTTCAAAACTTCCATTTAGTTTTGTGTTGCTCTTTGCGATAGGTGCACTTGCTCTTGTAATTTTGATATCTCATGTTTCATTTCTTCATCTTAATGAGTCATAGTAGAGCCTTCTGAAGGCTTAATGGGTGTTGAATTATTTTTAGGGGGAATTTTAGAACCCAATACTGAAATATATGCTCAATAGGCCCTTGGAATCACTTCAAACTGATTTTTTTTTACTCAAGATTTATGCAACTCTAGAAAAAAAATACACACCTTTTTCTTGCTTTTTTGGAGCTCAATATTGAAACTGAATTATCTCTGTGATTGTGGATCTTAAATTTTTGAAATTTGGCCTTGAGGTAGCCCTCTGAATCCTCTTTCAAATGCCACAGGTCTGACCTGATTTGGATTCTTCAAGGCAAAGTTATGTCCAATATCCCATAGTGACCTAATTATGGACTGGTTCAGTAGAGCTAACTTGTGTGACTTGCCACATGTCACTGCTTTCTCCTTTGGCTCTAAAATTAATAGACAGGAAACTACAGTCCGTGTGCTTCCAGATACTTTTTACATAAATTCCAATCTGATGCTCAGAGAGAGAGTTATGAAGGTTTTCCCACGATAACCTCTTTGAGATGAAATTTAGAAGCCAGAAAAAACCCTAAATTCTACATATCATATCTCTAAATATATTGCAAACCAAGATATAAAATTTTGTGATGATTTTCCTCAAAATTTTGGCTTCACACTCTAAAAATTTCAACTTTTTAACCTTTGTAGAAAAAAATTTATAGCAAAAATACCATAATGACTTGTTTGGAGTAGGGAAACCCTAGAATCCAAAGCTTTGATACCAAATGTTGTGAAACCAGCTCCAAAAATAGATGAAAAGAGATATCAACGCCTTAGAAATAAGCCACTTGGAGGGGGAAACCTCTAATACATTACATGAATGAAAAATTCTTGGATGATACGAATGACAAAACCACCTTTCTATATATAGGAGTCCACGGGGCCATAGTGTAATCCTAGTGGGGCCACATTGTAATCCTAGCCGACCTAACAATAATAATGTAAGGGCACCATAATAACAATATGGGGGTTAGAGGGGTACAACAATAAAAATAAGGGGGTTACACTAACAACAATAAGGAACTATACTAGTAAAATAGGGACCTAACAATGTCTTCTGCAGAAGGAGAGCCTCTTACTAGTAGAGAGAAGAGGTATCAAAAGAGAAGACACATAAATTTACATAAATGATAATGAAGGCAAGGGTAAAGCCCCTTTATCTAGAGGTGAGGATGAAGAGAATTATTTCCATAAGGTCCTTCTTAGATCCATGCAAGACATTTCTAGATAGATCAAAGAGATGGGGATGGACCGAATCAAGGAATCCCCTGAAGGATTTCATCATGTAGAAGGCTCTGGTATGTCTCATCACTGATGTTATCACTCAAAAATTATCAAGACATAATTTTTTCAAGTTTTTTTTTATCATGGGTCAAAATAGGGTCTTAGGAGTCATTTCATGAATTTGACCAACAGGGAGTGTTAGATTTTTAAGTTTGAACCTTCCTTAGTGTTAAACAAATCCATTTTAAAGGTTTTTTATTTCAAGTCATTCATCATTTCATCATTAATTTCATTTCCCTAGGTTTTTCATCAAAAATGACCAATTCTCTAAGAAACCTTACTTTTGTAGCGCCACTAGTTCAGAAAAGTCATTTTGCGCTACGAAAGCATTGTCTTTTCATAGGGAAATATGAAGCAAAAACTCTATTTTCTGGTTTTGAGTAGTCAACTTCCAAGGATATTTTTGAGCCACTGAAACCAAATTTAGGAAAAATGAAAGAGGCTTTTCTTCCTAACCAAATTAAATGCATAAAAATCTGTTTGTTTCCTCAAATTCGTTAGGAGGTGGGAGAAATTGATAAATTAAAATGCGCTACAAAACTGTTCTTACAAAATGTCCTGTACATGACTGTTTAGTAGTCAACTTCAAATTCCGTTTTTGGCCAAATGAAAAATTATTTTGGAATTCTAAAAGAAATTTGTTTTCATCACCCCCAGCTACAAAAATCTCTCTCAATTTTCTCACAAGTCTTATCAGTTGGGAGATACAAGGCTTTCTTTGAAGCCCTATTTTCAGAATAAGAGTTTTCCTATTTTACACATGTTTTTCAAAGGCAGTTTTTGGACAGAAGGAGATGTGTTTCAAAAATAAAAAAGATTTTTTATTCAAAAAATCATGGCCTAAAAAAACCTCCTTCCATTTCTCAAAATAGATCATGGAGTAGGAGATATAGGCTCTGTCCCAAGACCTATTTTTCAGGAAAAAACAGGAAAAACCAATAGGCCAACCTATTGCAAATGAAGAAGGGACCTCAAGAAGGTTGGAATGACTCTGTTTTTCAAGCGATATGATGAAATCAGATTGATTTTGAGTTTTTTTCACATTTACAATTTTCATTATGGAAAAATTTGGACAAAACTGCTCACTCAGCATTTTTGTAGCGCAAACAGTGTAAAAAAGGCAAAAAGCGCTACGAAACTGCTGTAGCAGCTTTTCTTGCCCTTTTTCATCATATTTGGGGGGTTGAAATATGAATTGAGGTTTGAAATTGCTATGGAGGATTGATATAAAGGTAATGAAGATGATTTTTAAGGAAATAAGTCAAGAATTTGAAGAAAAAAGGGTTAAAGGGCAGCACTACGAAAAGTGCTACGAAACTGTCTTGTTTTCGTAGCACAGTCTATTTTCAGCTCATTTGAATAGTTTGATGATGGTTATGGACAGATGGAGCCTAGGGAGGAGTTTTGGCATGTTTTAATTCAACTTCAAACAACAAAGGACCATGAAATTAAAAGTATGAATGCAAAAGACCATATGCCTAAAAACAGGGTTTGGTTTCCTGCTTATGTGGAGGTGAGAAAAGTGGTCATGAAGAGCCCATCATCCAAATTTGACCATGCAATGATACACTTGTAAATTATGTAATTTAAAATATATAAGGTTGTTAAAGATAGTAATAAGAGTTTGTATGTTTGTCATAAATTTGATGTTTTATGGTTATGCAAGGTGTCAAGAGTTAGGAATTCGAAGTATCTAGCAAAATATGAGTTCATCTCATGTTGTAATGGTCTATTAAAGGCTAAGAGGTCAAATTAGAAAAGCGTTGGAGACTTTTTTGCAAAACTGGTGCATATTGTAAAAATATTGTTTCAGCTAATGCAGAGAGCTTCTACTTGACCAACTTGAGATTCAGAAGGGGTTTTTAGTGTTTTCCTATTCTATCAATGTTTCTTATATATCTTATTTTTAGTGGTGTTCATCTATATTAATCAGAACTCATATTTAGATGCTCTAACTTCCTTTATAAATGGACTAACTTTGTTTTTATATGTTTCAAGTGTATGTCTCATGACTAAAAACCCTGATATGCCTCAACTTCCATGTCAATTAGATTCACTGATTTTCTAAGATTGCTTTAACTCGATAATGCCAATGTATACATGTTGATGTTGGTTTCAACCTACAGGTTGGAAAATGTTATCTAAGAAGACCACTTTGTAAAGCTTTGGATTGAATGATATATACAGTAACATACAACTTTTCTTCACCTGAGATTCTTAGTGTATTTTCAATGAGTTTTATGTCCTATCTTTGAAATGTTTCTCTTCCATAGCCTTCATGTCTCATTACTCAGAATTAAAGTATTGCATTCTCTGACTTCCTTTGAACTTCAAGTTATTGGGATTTTCCTAAATGTGTTACCCTTTCATTGAAGTATATACAAGCCTTAGCTTCCACAAGGAAAGACTTTGTTATTGAGAGCCCTATCACTGACTCCATAGCCCAACAGTAACAAGAATTCATCTTCTCAACCTGAACAAAAACACAAATAATAGAGTTAGTCATCTATCTATATCCCATACCATTAACCCTTGAGAGAGCCCTCTCAGGCTGAGGAGGCTAAGCCTTAGTCACATCATTGGTTTGAAATAGTTACATTGATGTTTTCTGATCAACACCCAATCAGGTATGATTTTGGTGATAAAAATTGGAAAGATCAACTAGTGCATCAGCCACAAGTTTCCCAATGCTCTACCATGCCTACATTTTTTGTTGTGGGAAATGAAGGGTTTCAATAACATGAATCCCTTGAAGACTATTTTGAAGAATATGAGTGTCAAAATCAGAGATTCAAAGACCACTTGAGTTTTCAAGATTTTTGTCAAATAAGGACAATAAAAGACCAAGGCATCAGCATAGAGGTGGTGGATTCATTCAAAATCATGATCAACACCGAATGGGCAGATTATTTTTACCCAATTTTGATGGGTCATCCAAGTGTTCTGCCAAATCTTAGGTAGAAAAACTTGACATCTACTTTCAGTTGAACAAGGTTCCAGAGATGGAGGCCATTAAGATTGCAGCACTGCACCTTGAAGGTGAAGCACATGACTGGCGGTTCCATGTCTTATCTAAATTGGGTCATGCCAATGTGATTGCTTATTTGGAGTTCACTAGAAGGACGGTGGAAAGATTTGATAGAAGAGATCCTGAGGCACCATTCATGAGCCTTGAAAATTTGAAACAATTAGGTAATGCAAAAACTTACATTTATGAATTTTTAAGACTTTATGTTATGGTTCCTGATTTGTCTACAGCAAGAAGGGTGTACATGTTCATTGATCATTTAGATGAACCTCTTCATGGGTTGGTTAAATCTACCAAGACCACTACCCTACATGATGCTATTGAAAGGGATAGAGACCTTCAAGATGCCTTGCCAAAATCAAAGGGAAATTTTCAGCATAATCCCTCTTTTCCTTCAAAGGGAAAGGAAGAAAAGGCTACTCCTTCAAAGGAGAGCTCATACAAGAAACCTCTTGATGATGATGCCCAGAGAGATCTAAGAAGAAGAAAGATTTGCTTCGCTTGCCAAGAATCATGGGCACCTGGACATAAATGTGCAGCTAGAAAAGCACATTACATAGAGGTCTTCTCAGATGATGATGAGGAAGAAGAGGATGAACCAAGAAAAGGTCACAGCGCTAAAACTGTAAGAGGAGAGGCAACACCATTAGGAGATGGGAGTGGAGAATTTTATCCTATTAGAGGGGCTCTTGCATCTTTGAGAGGAGCACCTAAGTACTTGACCTTAAGAGTTCAAGGTTCATCTTGAATCAGAAGGTACTAGTTGATAGTACAGCTACCCACAATTTCATTGATGCCCAATTAGTGCAAAGGAGGGCAATACCCAATGATGCTTTTGAGGGATTCTCTGTTTTGGTCCTAGGAGATAGAACAATGCAATGCATACACTATGTTCCATCCTTATCAGTCACCATGGGGACATATAACTTTATTGATCACTTATTTGTAGTTGACATACCTGACACTAATGTGATATTGGTTTTTTATTGGTTTATTACTTTGGGGAAAGTCACCACTGATTGGGAGGCTTTGAAAATGGAATGGGTGGATAAGAAGAGTGGTAAGACTCAAATGATCAAAGGCATGCATACATATCCCTCAAATACAACTTCCACAAAGAAATCAAAGATATATTTGCATAGTGGAAGCAAGAATCTCATAGTCCCATCTATTATGCTCATGAGGTTGCTGCATGGGACACTATTATCTAGTAGAAAACCACCTGGGAGGCCACCCAATTCAGATCTTGTGGGATATATCTCACAACATGATGCTCCAAGCATAAATCCAGGAAGGATTGGAGCATTAGAATACCATAAGACAACAATGGGATTCTTGGGTAAGCTCGAGAAGAGGGAGATATTCTTCCACTATCACCATTACCCACTCTCTCATCTCATACTCTGCTGAGAGAAGAAGCTACAAGATTGGAAGATGACACCATCATGGGGCAAAGAGAACATTCATTGGCTATGGGGACTCAGAAGATGATCTCACTTGGAGAGGAATCTTCCATACATGATAGAAGACAGTGGCCACACATGCATACTTTTGGCAAGACCAAGGAGGTTTTGGATAGATGATAGCCTTCCATGGGAGACTAACTTCCAAGAACTTCCATATTCATTTGAGCATGTGTATATGCAAAAGGATTAGCAAGGAGGGGATAGCAACCTTCCATAATATACCTTTGGCCGGGAGATGTCAAGGAGGAGAATCATGGAAGGAATGACCTTCCAGCATATACCTTTGGCATGAGAGATGTGGAGGAGGAGAGCAGCCACATGACAAAAATTTTAGTTGATAGATCATTAGCGTTGTCATTTTTGGGGAGATTAGATCCAAATTGGAAATCCCAACTGTTGGTGGATTATTCCAAGGATATTCACACATGCATGATATTTGATGACCAGCTATATGAAGAGGGATATTCAGTCCAAGAAGAATTCATCCATTATAATGGTAGGATATTTGTATCTAGAGCCTGCAAGCTCAAGGAGAAGTTACTACAAAGGGCTTATGAAGAGTTCTATTTCAGCTACTCATATTCCAAGAGATTCTACAACATCATCATGAGGAGCTATACTTGGAAAGGCTTTGAAGGAGAACTAAATCATCATTTTCAAAGATGCATGAACCATGTGGAGTTGGGACAACAACATGGTTCTATAAAATAGTTAATTCAGCCATCTCTTTCTTCTTGTGAGAAAGGAGATAGATCTATGCACCACTCCATTTGTTTAAGGAGGAATTTTTGTGGAGAATATGCTCATGTGAATAATGTTTCATTTTATTATTGTTTACATTATTTCACCATGTATATGCAGGACATAACTCCAAGGAGGAGTATTGTACCTTATAAAATTCACGACCAACTTTGGGCCAAAAATATTTCTGAACATGGCCAGTCCCTTGGAGGACAAAGGGAGATTTTGTTTCATGATGGGTGCATTCCTAAGCACCAAATATATCTCACACTTTCATCCATAGTGAGATAACTTGGAAAACAAGTAATTGGTGGGGAAACCACTTACCACATCATGATCTGATGTAAAGAGGAGATGCACTGTGCTAGTTCCACATGTGGGACTATGACCCACCTCCATATGCACAAATTTCTATTTGTATGTATGTAATTTTGATCCCTTACATTGACGTTGTACTTGTACTTTTTATGGGAATGTATGGAGGGAGGATGGGAGGTATGTATGTGCCATATGGGATGGAGATTCTCCATGTATATTATGCTACATTTTTCAGGGAGAACATTCGGCAACCCATGTTTTTTTCATTTGAGCTATTGTCTCCTTATGGGATGGATTATTTACATCTCATAAGAACTTTGGAGGAGCAATTCATGGAGGGATGGTTTTGTGAACACTTAGCTTATGGAGGAAGCTTATGACATGTTGATGTCACCAATGGAGGAGGAGAAGAGTTGCAGCACTCACCTTATCAGTTGCTTGAGGACAAGCAAAATTTGGGAAGGGAGGACTATAATATTCCCAATTAGTCATGAGCTAATTGGAATATTCAGTTTTGTTTTATTACTTTGTTTAAAGAATAAAAGAGCAAAGGAGGTCCATAAAACTCCTTAATAGTGAATAAATCAATGCCAAATATGAAAAGGCTAAATCTTGGTTGTAAAATCAAGCACCCTTAGGTGTGAAAGGGGCTAGAAATTTTGACTGGGTCAACCTTGACCAAATCTACAACGCTGTCATCGAAGAGTGGCCATCAATGAGGGACAACGCAGTTTTAGATGGAGGTGCCTTGTGTGAAAGAAGAAATCTCATTGGAAGTGGTTTATGGTTTTGCAAGCTCTTGCCTTATAAAATGAAGGGGATGGAAGCATTAGAAGATTTTTGATGTTTATCATATTTTCTAAATATATGGTCTATTTAGACATATATCTTTCTCTTATTGTTTAGCTGAGATTGAATGTTTTTTAGCATTGGGTGTTCCTGATAAGGGATCCCACCTCTTCCCATTAAGTAGCTCTTGGGAGAGTTTTTATTGCATTGTCTACTATCTGGATTAGGGCCAAGCTTCTTATTTCAACTACAATGTAGATCCTGTCGAGGGTTTGGTTGTTTTTGCAAACTGCAACAAGTGGAGACTAGACCTTTTAGATCTAGGTCATTTTAGTGATCCTTTTCAGTGGAGGAGGTTTCTACTTCATTGGGAGGATAGTATTGAAGGCATTGAGCCTCATTTTCAGATCTTGGCATCATTCCAACCATGTTTTGATCCCTACAGTGCAATTTAGATCTAGATCTGCGTTACTCTTGTAGGTGCAGTTGCAGGGTGGTTCAACACACCATTGCAGAATTGATTTTCTAAGTGTTGGGGATATGTCCTTCACTTTTGAGATCTATTGGAGTAGGCTATTATATTGCCTATATTATTTTAGCCACACTTTCCAGATCTATAATTTTCAGTAGACCTGTAGTCTTAGATCTCAAATCTACATCTTGTACTTGGTGTTTTGTTGAAAACCCCAAGGGGGTTCTATAGAGGAGCTTATATAGTGCATGGATTTGATATAGATCTAACCTTTTATGCATATATTTTCTCTAGATCTGATGTGGAATATACATCTATTGGAGATCCAATTAAATAATGTTGTAAGGCTATTCCAGTATTTATATATTTTTGCAGCACCTCATTCGAGGGATTTCTTTCATTGGAGGCTTTCTTTTCTTGGTATGCATCTTATGGGCCACTTCTTAAGCATATTTTTATACTTTAATAAAAAATGAAAGGTCTCCATATTGGCCTCCTGCTATTTATAAGATGATCTACATTATTTTCCTATCTTTCTGCATTGTACTACTACATTCCCCATTTGGAAATATTACACGACTGCATTGTCTGCACACAGAACCTACGCAGGCATCGTGAACATTTTAAAAACTAAAATTTCTTTCTACAAATGATTCAAGTTTTCTTCCAAATGGTTTTAAATATTTAATGAAGCTATGGATGATAATGCAACCAAGCATGCATTAAAAAATTGTTGTTTGTACAAATTCTGGGCTATTCAAAGAATGAAGGGAAAAGTGGATTTAATGACTTGGCTTGTGAATGTGTGGGACATTCAAGACCAATGTTTCATAATTGATGACCACTAGCTCAAGATTGATCTAGAAGACATATATTTCCTTACTGGATTATCTCGGAGAGGGAGAAATATCTCCTTATTTGGGACCAGACAGGGAGGTCTTCCAACTGCCTGCTACAAAGCTCAGTATTATAGCAATAATGCAGAGGCAAAGGATGGTCGCATAGACATCAAAACTATCTTGCGGCTGAAACTTAAAGTCATAATATTCATAGTGACTAGGTTGTGCGGGAGTTCAGCTCCTCATGTTTATACTAAATCACAGATGCAAAATACAGTCGAGTGTTTTGGAGGAACTATATTCAACTTGTGTAAAGGAGTATTGGCCAATATGAAAGGCCAATTGACTAGAGAAAAGAATACAAAGTTGAAAAACTTCGAATATGGCACCATTATTATTTCATTTTCTCTAGAAATAATTCCACTTCTCGCTCCTCAACTGATTCTAGTAGATCGTGGGCCTTCTCAAGAACCTCAGATGGTGCAGTGGGTAGCACTAATGGCTCACCATGATGGCAAGGGTGGTTTAGTAGTTTGGTTTACTCTGGCTTATTTCATGTGTCTTAGGAACCAAGTCTTTACCATTAAAGACTTTCCTTCTGTAGGAATGGACTGTAGGGGTGATCCTGAAACATCTTTGCCTCCAACGGCACAGTGGGACGATACATGTTAGCGAATAATTTTTATCTTTTAAATCTAATTTTTACTTTATTTTTATCCTCCAGTACTGACAAAAATATTTTAAATGTAGATTTTAGTTTGAAATGACCAGCAATGCTTTGTCGCTTTGACAGGCGAGGGGCACAACCCATAGCACCTCCATAGGACCATGCAACAGAGATTCTGGCAGACATGGAGAACAACCTTGAGAGGTTTACCATTGATATTCCCAAGACAAGAATTGATGATATCCCTCTCGGACTCCAGAGACATGTTACAGGTTTTCCAGGTCCATTCAAGAGATTTTTGTTCAAGGTGGCCCATCCTATAGTTTATTACCATGATCGTCATCACAGATACTTGATGGTCAATGTAGATCAATTTTTTTTTTTATTAGTATCTATTAGATCATAAGGTGTTTTAACCTATGATCACAGACGATGTAATATTTTTTGAACACAAACTTATCTATCCTAATGATATTACTACTTTCATTCTCTAAGTATCTTGTTCAACATGGATTGAAGATTATTTTGATTTACTTTGTTAATGTTGCAAATTTCTATTTAAAACTTGATTAGCTAATGCTAGCCAATGTGTTTAAATTTCTTGAAATATGTTGATATTTGATATAATAAAATTTTCGTTCCAAGAGACGAACCTTCAAAAATAATATTAACAACACTAGATTTCTAATTTCATAAACTCTGTTTAAATGTAATACAATGAGTTGTGAATCCAACCTAATGATCAAACGTCGAATACCAAATGCAATGGCATCAGATAATAACTCAATGACTGCGCTATATTCTACAATATTGTTCCTTGTTTTACCAAGAAATATCCCATGAATAGAAACCAACTCATCAGTGGGTGAATAGATGAGCCAAGCCATAGAAGAGATATTGTGTGTACTATGACAGGCACCATCATAAAAACCAATGTATATTTGAAGGGATGTTGACATCTACAATATCAAGATTAATCAAGATAAGCAGCGATAGTAGTAACAACAAAAACTAATCTAGGCACACTTGTATAATCTAAGGCACACTATTCTAAAAAGTAACTATTGTAAAAGACAGATATTCACATGAAAGTAAAGTATAATATCTCTTAAGATAAATACCATTTATGGGTTTATCTAAAGAGACCCCGTCATAATCAATTAATTCATAGGCTCCTTTTGCAAGCACACACTTGACAATATAGGGACGATGCCATATCAGTTCAAATTTTCTAGAGCCTAGCTTGTCATTAGCTTGATTTTATAATAAAACTAGGCCACCTTCTAAATGAATTTGAGGGTTAACACTTTGATCATACTAAGTTTTCACACGTTTCTTCTGAGCTACAACAACCAATGCAGCGGTGCATTGAGTCTCATCTAATTGTGCTAAGTATAAAAAGTGTTTCTCCTCTTCATAGGTAGTTGGTAACAACTCAATGAATAACTTAACTGATGGTATTTCACATTCAATGGGTAACACAGCTTCTAAACCATAGACAAGTTAGGAATGAACCCTATAGCAGTTTTTGCAGAGGTCTGGTATGCCCATAATGCCTAAAAAAACATGGTATGCCAATTTTCTTTATGAGTCCTGACGATTATTTTAATCATGGTGATTAAAACCTTGTTGAAGGCCTCAACTTGAAAATTAGTCTGTGGGTAATACGGAGTAGAATTGTCATGGTGTAGGCCAAGTTGATCGGAAAGTTCGGTCATCATAATATTTCGAAAATGACTCCCATGGTATGTGATAATAGCTTGAGGCACACTGAAATGAGAAATCACATGATTGAATATGAAATTAACTACAATTTTTCCATAAAATGCAAATGTAGGCATCGCATCGGCCCATTTGGTAAAGTAATTTAGAATGAGAATAATATACCCTTTCCCCCCGGCTGAGTGAGGGTTACATGTAATGAAATAAATGCCCAATTTCGTAAAAGGACTGACAATAATGATTGGGTGAAGAGGAGCTGGAGGTGCACACATATTTCGATCAAAAATTTGGCAGTTGTGGTATTTTCAGACCGCAATGATACAATCTCTGAATAAGGATGGCCAAAAATAACTAGCGCGCAATATATTTTGCACTGTGGTAAACCTAGACATATCAACACCACACGCTCCAGAGTGGCAATAATTTAAAACCTTTTCAGCCTCTTTGTGAGTTATACAACGTCGAAAAATAAAATCTGCACTACGACGATAAAGAGTGTTGCCAACAATATTGCATTGCTGGGATTGATATCAGATTCTATTTCGATTTGAACATGAAAGATCTGGGTGAAAGGTTTTGGTTTGAAGATATGTAATGATATATATATATATATATATATATATATATATATATATATATATATATATATATATATATATATATATATATATATATATATACCATGGGTTTAAAGTACTTGATGAGAAATAGAGATTCATCGGTGATGAGATTCTCTACCCATTTTTCGCCTCATTATTGGGAAAGTCACACATAAGCTCAACAAACACTAGTGATTTCTTTAACTTGGATTTCTCAAATTTGAAATCAAACTCCTGTAGGATGACAATCCATTTGGAGTATTTTCCCCCGAGTATTTTTTTTTTCAAGATATAAATTATCGGGTTGCAATTAGATATCATATTTGTTTTATGTAACCATATGTAGTGACAGAATCATTGGAATTCTTCAACTGCTTCCAAGGCCAATTTCTCCACATGCGAATATTTGATTTTCGTCGGGTTGATATTCCGGCATAGGTAATGGATCACATGTTCATTGTGAGATTAATCCTCTTGAAAAAAAACCATTCTAATTGTGGCATTGGAGGCAGCTAAGTGAAAAAAGAAATCCTGATGGTAATTGGGTGGATGTAATAACGGTGCATGGGTCAACACATTTTTTAGTGCAACAAAATATTTGTCAGCAGTCTCATCCCAAATAAAAGGAACATTTCGTTTCAACAACTGGGTAAAACATTTTGTTAACTTAGCATAGTTCGGGATAAACCTACGTAAAAAAATTTCTTTCCCTTGCAAACCCTAGAGTTGGCGAAGAGTGGAAGGTGGAGGTAAATTGATGATAGCCTCAACCTTCGAAGGGTTGACATGAATGCATTCTTTCGAAACGATGAATCCAAGTAATCAGATGGATTGTACACAAAAAACAAATTTTTGTTGATTCTAATGAATTTTGTAATGCCTACATCTCATAAAGATAGCTTGTAAGTGTGTATAATGATCTTCTCTGCCTAAATAATGAGCAAGTAAATCATCCAGATAAGGCTGTACAATATGTTTGATATCATGAAAAGCATAAGGCATAGTTCTTTGAAAATTTGCACCAGCATTTTTTAGTCTGACAGGTAATTTTCGATAAGTAAATGTATCCCAAGGACATATAAATGTTTTTTTTCGTTGATCAGCAGGGAGTATGTTGATTTGATGATAGCCAAAAAAACCATCCATAAATGAGGATATTTCATTTTTGGCACAATCATCAATAATTTGGTCGATATAGGGCATTGGATAGTTGTCTTTTGGACAAGCCTTGTTAATGTTCCTATAATCAACAAATACTCTTATGGTCCCTTGTTTCTTGGTAATGAGAACTATGTTAGATACCCAATATGTCAATGGAATTGGATAAATAAATCCTGCTCGTAATAGCTTCTCAGCTTTAGCTTTAATAGTTGCAGCTTTCTGTCGATGTATTGGATGTAACCTTTGTCTGATAGGCTTAGCATCTGGGTATGTCTTAATTTCATGAATTACAATCTTAGGATCGATTCCTGTCATCTCTTCATAAGACCAGGAAAAAATGTCTCAAAGTTCTTGAAATAGGGCTTTGTAAGTGTTAATATCTTCCATCGAAAAAGAAGCAACTATATGAATGTTTTCAATAATTCCAGGTTTAACTGATATGTCGATAGGAACTATTGTAGAAATATTTCCCAAATTTCTCTCAAAATCTGAATATGTACTCAATGTGGGATTCTATGGTTCCTTAACATAATCAATCTTAAAAATAGATGAAAAATCATTTTAAAACTGATCAAGATCAGGTAAAAATGAAGATATATGATGTAGATCATCCGAAGGTAACCCATCTAATGACAAAATTTCCTGAATACTTTCATTAGGGTTAAATACATGTTGAAAGGGATCTGAAAATGATGTCAAGGTCGAGCTTGATAGAGAAGATGATTCTTTTTTGATCACATTCATTTGATCAGGAGTAGTTGAATATGTGTCAGAATATGATTGTACTACTACATATGTTGTTTCAAAAGGACTCAAAGGCATCTCGCCATTGAAAATGTCCAATTCTGATTCTGAATTCACTACCCATGTGTCATCAAATGGTATAGTTCTTAATGATATCATATTGATGTTGGCAATTGTTCACGGTACGTTGGGTGGAGGTATAGCAAAATTTCCCATGAGAGAAGAATCCTTCACTAATCCTACACCAACCTCTTCGTATGGGATAAATTTTTTTCTGACATCCTGGATGATGTCTATAGAAGTAGGGTCTGATGAAAAGTATGATAAATGATCTATTTTCACAATCTTTCCTTTATGAAGAAACATGATTACCTGAAAGACTGATGAAACTATAGAAGTCATGGAATAAGACCAACTACAACCAAAAGGAAGGTTTTAATCAAGAGGGGAATCAACAACTTCCACCTCTAGATTAACAGTTTTTCCTTCTAATTATAGAGGTAGATCATGTAGTATTTCATATGGATGAAATCCTCGTTCATAAAAGGCTTTAAGGATAGTCGGTGATTGGTTGAGTGCTGGAGAACCAAGGGTTTTCCAATATTTTAACGAAATTATACACATAGATGTCCCTTGATCAATTACACTATGAAAAACTCGTATTGATTTGACTAATACTGGAATCTCAAAAGCCATCTGATGAGGGAGTCTTGGTGCAAAATTTTTGAGGTCAAAGACCATGAGGTTCGAATCCCAAGGATCAATAGCTCTGATAGCTGATAATATTAATTTCCTTTGTGTTGGACATGTTTGTAGCACTTCTAAGGCCAACATTGTTGAAGGGAATATTTCCAAATCCTCAAAAATGTTGTAATTATGAGCAGCTCTCGCATGTGGATTGAAGGTTGACTTTTGAAGTACACCTTTAGCAGGCGGTTTAATTTTTATCTAAGATTTTATATGTGTTTGATCTTTTAACTAAAATTTGATTTTGTTTTATTAAATTTTAGTTTTAATTTGTTAGTGTAGGCTTAGTCTTAGTTCCTTTTTCTTTAAACGTATATTTTGGTTTTAATTAGATTTTTGTTTTAATTTTCTTTTAGATTTTAAGTTTTAGAGTTAGTTTATGATAGCGTAGGTTTTAGATTTTATTTGTATTTTTCTGACTTTAGCGTAGGTTTAGTTAGTTTTAAAATTTGTTTTAAATTTTAGTTTTAATTTAGTTTGGATTCGATTTTATTTATTTATTTAGCTTTAGAATTTAATTCTTTAGATAGGTTTTAGTTTTAATTCTTTTCAGTTTTTTTTAGATCTAATTTTTAGACTTTAATTAATTTTTAGTTTAATTTAAGTTTAGATTTTAATATTGTTAGATTTAAATTTAAATTTTAGTTTTTCTTTAGAGTTAGTTTAATTTTTGTTTTAATTTTGTTTTAGGATTTAAAAAATAATAAAAAATAAAAAAATTCTAAAAATTTGAAACTTTTTCCAAATCCTATAGTCAAATGCGCTTAAATTTTTATCTAAGATTTGATTGTGGAACATTTTAATTTTTGAATTGGGTTATATTGGAACATCATAATTTCGGAAATATTTCAAGCATCTGGCATTTATCTTAATGGTCATCTCATGATTTATTTTTGTGGGCTTAAGTATTTGAATGAATGGTTGTGATGCTTTTTTACTGAATATCATTGTGGTCATAGTAGCAGTTATACATCCAATACTTGGCTTTAATTACATAACGGGATCTTTTTAACTCCATAAGGCACTGGTTTTAATGTAACTGATCTTGGAAATCTCGTTAATCTTATCAAGTATTTGGTGTTTTAGTTGTGTCTCCTAGATTGGTTGATTTGCAACCAATTCTTGTCCTTCATTTCTGTTAGGGTCTACCTCCCTTAGCTTGCAAGGAGACAGCTTAGATAGAGAGATTGGGGATAAAGGTGACAGCCCCCAATCTTAGCCATTGTCGCGGTGCCTAGACAATCTTTGCGACAACATTTTTTGGTGTCGTTGCCGGGGAGAGAGATTTTTCTATCCTTGGTCTTAATGACATTTTATAATCCTCAAATCTTCTTTCGCCATTCATTATCCTGTCACAAGGAATCAAATTTTCTAGCGTCTTTTCATCTCTTCATCTTTTCATCATCTTATCTTTCATCATATCACTAATCATTTCATCATTGTATTTTTGGCACCTGGACATTTCGGTTGGCTTCTTGTTTGGGTGGCGACTCCACTTATTCACCTATTTATTCCTAGACAAGAATCCCCCTTGATATCCATTTGTTACTCTCGATTATTTTTTCTGTTTTGGAATTAGTTTCATGTTCAAGTGGCGACTCCAATTCTTTCATTTCTTACAAGACTTCCTGCTAAGAAAGTTTGCTTCTTGAGGACCCTTTGACTATTCTTGAACACGGATCTATTTCTAAAATCCTAAGCAAGATATCATGGAAGTATTTAACCCGTGCAATTTTGCTAATATTCAGGGTTATCCCCATGATTTCCCCCAAGATGGAATGGATAAATTACCTTCTTTTCAAGGAAATGATGCAATTAGTGTCAAATCTCATTTGCTTTCTTTCGCTAATTGGTGGAATAGATTTGCAGTTACAAAAAACAATTTTGATGATGTAAAGATGAGACTCTTTGTTCTTACTTTTGGCCAAGATGTTGCAGATTGGTTTACTGAAAAACCTGATAATTCATTCAGTACCATTGAATCAATTGTGGCTGTCTTTAAGGACAAGTATGGTGATAAAAGGGAAGATAAGAATTTGGTTAGAGATATCAGCGTCATAAAGAAAAAAGAAAATGAAACAGTAGAGGAATTTAATAACAGGTTTAATGGTATTATTAAACAATTATCTCAAGATTATAGACCTCCTGCCAAGTTCCTTTTTTATTGTTATATTGATGCCTTTGATGTTGATACTTCTTATGAGTTTAGGCGAGCTAAATTTAATGATTATAATGCTACCCAAGTTTTAGCTGAGGAGATTGAAAAGGATAATAAAGCATCTGGAATGTCCAAAACTCCAGATTTTGATAGGTCTTCGACATAATCTAAGGGAAAAGAAATTGAAAAATTTGATGATGACCCTATGAAAAAATCAATGCAAAAGCTTGAAATCATGGAACTTAATCAAGCAAAATTGATCTCTGACCATGCTAAGGAAATAAGTATTTTACAGTCTAGGTTGGTCCAAATGGAAATCTCTCAAGCACAAAATTTCCAACCTCGAAATAATAATGATTTGTAGAAGAGAGGCCTATCCTATGAGCAGAGACCAACAAATCAACTTGAGTTTGCAAATATTGTGCATGAAACTCTACCTTATTGTAGAGCCTGTAATGCTCTTCATGAAGAGGTTACTTGCCATGTTTTCAGAAGAATCATAGATAGTAGAATGTCAGGGTCGAGCAATCAAATTGATGTTGTTGGTAAAGACTATCACATGCATATAGAAGATCATGAAAGTCATGTTAAGGAACCAGCTTAAATGATTAAGGATATGCAACCCAATCATACACAAATGTTTCAAAACATGGAAGCTAACCTAATCAATCTTCAAAGTAGGATAAATTCCATGGAAGTAAGTCATGCATAGGAAATAAATGTCATGGAAAACAGGTCAAATATAATGGAAGTTAATCATTCTAATCAAATGTCCATTATACATAATCATATGATTGCAATGGAAGCAAGACACACTAAGGAAATGACTGCCATGAAGGAAAATCACTTGTTGAAAATAAAAAATATGGAGGCAAATCAGACCAATCTACAAGACAGGTTCATGAAAACAGAAATCAATCATGTGAAATTAATAGTAAGGCATGCTAGGGAGATGATTTCCATATAGAAAAGGTTGGAAAAAATGGAAAAATTACATATACAAAAGTTTCAGTCGAAATTTGATTATGAGGATTCATCAACAGATCATAAGACTTCCTTTGTGCTAAAGAAATTCCCATCTCATCACAGGGAGGTCTCTTTTCCCATTAAGGAAGAATTAACTATGGTTTCAAAGGATGTTAAGAAAAGCCAAGCTGATGTGTCACCATTGACAAAGTGTATCCAGAATAAGATTGGTCACGCTCCAGGTTATTCAGATATTTTGTACAAACATCTTCAAGCTAAGGAAAAGAAATCAATAGTGGTCTTATTATTGACATCACAGCCCACTCAGAAGAAGAGAAAAAAGTAGAAAGGAAGAAGTAAGAGGTTTCATTCGTCTGATGGCCGAGAGAAACTTGATATTCGAATAAGACTGAGTCCTACAATAAGAAAGATTGGACATGGAACATCTAAAAAGTAGCCAACTGACCTGCCTGAAAGCAAGAAAATGCTCAGCATGCACTATATTGAGCACATTTGATGCCATAGGGCATCCTTTGTATTGTATCTCTAACCTTACACCTTGTTATTTCAGCATTTCATTTTGCAGTAAGAGTAGATTTACTTTTCATGTTAAGTAGAATGATAAAGGATAGAAGAGATTCTATTTTTCATGAACTTAACATTATATGATGATATTTGGGTGGACGCTACTTATATAATCTTGTGTGTTTCTTGGATACAGATTCTAGATTCTCACATTCCTTCAATGAAGCAACGTGTCCCCAAGTAGAGCCAGATGTTGACCACACTTTGTCAACGACCCATAGCAGTACACCCCCATTTTTTCAAGTGGGGCTTATCATGTTTGAGGTTAATGTCATCCATATTTCATCGACAGACGAAATTTTGTTATAAATGATGTAAACCCATTCTGCATGTTATGATGTAAATGATTTAAGTAAGACCGTCAATGTATGTAACAACCTAAGTAAGCCTAATATGTTGTTGATGATTTCTATCTCAGGAGGTTTTTTGTCTCACTGATTCATGTTAGTGATCGGTAGAGTTTTTCCCTCTAGCTTCACCCCAAAGCTAGGGTGGATTTGTCATCAGCATGCTAAGTGAGTCCTAGTGTTTTCTATCGAGTCCTTGTAAAAGTATTTTGGGAATAATCCTAGCTATATGGCTAGATTATTTTATTACAAGCTACTTGGTCTACTAGATCATGTTTTGAGTCGCAGAATTGGGTATTTATTTGATGGTATATACGAATGGGTACTCCCCCTTCATGTGTCTAAATGTATTATCTTATGTAAAGAGGGTTGGAGAAAATAATTAAATTCCCTTCTCAGTTAATTAATTAAAATTTCTGGTCAAATTAATTAAAAATATTAAGCCAGAAATTTAATTAATTTTAGGTCCTAAGTTAGGATAAAATTATTCAAAGGTGAAATTCGTTGGTCCTTAAAAAATGAATTTTTAAAGGCCCCAAGTCAAGGGAATATTGAGAATTTTAAGAAATTTTAGACCCTTGGGCCTAAGTGGTTAAGTCAAAGTAAAAAATTTGAGGTAATTAACTCAAAAATTGTATTTTTGAGTTAATTAAAATGGATTTAAATCATAAATTCGTTTTTTCCCCAAATTTATAATTTCGATGGTCCAGATTAAAAGATGATCAAATCGTATCGACGGTCAAGATTATCTTAACGTGGATTAATTGAACTAGCCATTGGAGAGTTTGTCCTATAATTAAGAGGTCTTTGTCAGTCTTGAATCATCCGATCTTAGGATCGTGCACTTGTCTTGGAAGCTCTTGTAAATTTATTTTGATGAATAAAGCATAAAGATTTTGGGGTTACAAATTTTGGTGTCCCTTTTCCAGATCTATGCAGTGATTCATTTATAAACTCTGCTACTTTATTTTTTCATTTTATGGTTGATGGCCTTCATGGATTAATCTACATACAGATATCTTGTGCAGTATTCTGGGTTCATAAAATAACATTTTGATTTTTCTGAAGGATCTCATGTTGTTTTCTTAAATCTCTATCAGTCTAAAGTTCAGATCTAAGTGTGTAAGGAAATTTTTTTTTTAAAGATTTGGGCATCTGGGGAAGTTTTCAGTTGGACCATCCGACTCTCATATTCGTAAATCTGAAAAAGCCCATTGTTTCTAATTTCCTGAATCTATATTATGAATTTGTGTTTTTACAGGGTCTTTTAAGGCTTGTGCCTCTCTTTAAAATTTCAAATTTCTAAAGATTGTGCTCAAAAGGGTTCAAATCTGGCCATGAGGGCCTTAGATCTGTAAATTAGTTTGTAAATTTGTAATTTTTAGGGCTGTAAGGGTTTAATAATTTTCTTGGTGTATATATCTTTAGGATCTGACTGGTTTCTTGCAGGTTGTAGGTTTCACTCAGAAATTTTTAAAAGATCTGAGCCAAATCTAGCCCCCAAGGGCCAGATATGGCCTCAAATTGATTCTGTGAACAAATATGGACATTATTGGATTCGAAGAGCATTGAAAATCTGAGTTTTGAAAAGAAAATTTTTTAAAGTTTGCTGGGAAAATTTTTGTACTGGGTTCTCCTCACTCTGATCTTCGATGTCCCTGTCTATGTTTTCTTCCCATACGTTTTCTTCTTTCTCTTCCCTAGCCGCACCTGCACTTTTCCTGTGTTATCCACACTCAATATTTTCCACAGCCAGCTCCTTGACTCTGCTGTGCCAATCCACTAAACCTTCGTCGACTCCTCTCTGCCCTCCGCATACATATCTCCTCTGCTTTAGCTGTCATTTGAGCCCATTGCTTCTACTGTCGACCGTTTTCTTTCTCTGCGTTCAATCCTCAGCACTGCATTACCTTACCCGTCGACCTTTCTTCCTTGATGCCATCGTGCCCCTCTCATTTGCGTCAACTCTTCTTTCGAAACCGTCTGCTCATTCAATGTTCCTCATTAGCTCCCTTGTTGACCTACATACACAAAACAAATACAGCATACACATAAATTCGAAATCCACTATATGCATTTGATCTTTTAACTGAAATTCGATTTTGTTTTATTAAATTTTAGTTTTAATTTGTTAGTGTAGGCTTAGTCTTAGTTCCTTTTTCTTTAAACGTAGATTCTGGTTTTAATTAGATTTTTTTTTTATTTTTATTTTTTTAGATTTTAAGTTTTAGAGTTAGTTTATGATAGCGTAGGTTTTAGATTTTATTTGTTTTGTTCCGACTTTAGCATAGGTTTAGTTTAGTTTTAAACTTTGTTTTAAATTTTAGTTTTAATTTATTTTGGATTCGATTTTTTTATTTATTTAGCTTTAGATTTAATTCTTTAGATAGGTCTTAGTTTTAATTCTTTTTAGTTTTTTTTTAGATCTAATTTTTAGACTTTAATTAATTTTTAGTTTAGTTTAACTTTAGATTTTAATATTGTTAGATTTAAATATTAATTTTAGTTTTTCTTTAGAGTTAGTTTAATTTTTGTTTTAATTTTGTTTTAGGATTTAAAAAAAAAAAAAAATCTAAAAATTTTAAATTTTTTCCAAATCCTATAGTGAAATGCGCTTAAATTTTTATCTAAGATTTGACTGTGGAACATTTTAATTTTCGAATTGGGTTATATTGGAATATCATAATTTCGGAAATATTTCAAGCATCTAGCATTTATCTTAATGGTCATCTCATGATTTTTTGTTGTGGGCTTAAGTATTTGAATGAATGGTTGTGATTCTTTTTAATGAATATAATTGTGGTCATAGCAGCAGTTATACATCCATTACTTGGCTTTAATTTCATAACGGAATCTTTTTAACTCCATAAGGCACTAGTTTTAATGTAATTGATCTTGGAAATCTCATTAATCTTATCAAGTATTTGGTGTTTTAGCCGTGTCTCCTAGATTGGTTGATTTGCAACCAATTCTTGTCCTTCATTTTTGTTAGGGTCTACCTCCCTTAGCTTGCAAGGAGACAGCTTAAATAGAGAGATTGGGGATAAAGGTGATAGCCCCCGATCTGAGCCATTGTCGTGGTGCCTAGACAATCTGTGCGACAACACTTCCATCTGAGGTTGATTTACTTTGTAATCGAGATGTATAATTATTGATGTTTCCTCTTGTTCAGTAGATCTATTTCCTGATTGTTGACCTCTTTCAAATTTAATATTTTCTAATTGACTTGGTGTGTAGTCAGGGGGTTTACCCTACATTCTATGAGAGTCTCTCGGTAATTTATCCATGGTTAATGTTTAACACACAAAATCAAAAAATATTTCAATAAAATAGACCTAAAGTTGCTAAGAAAACAAGAAAATTGAACACACGCCTATAAAATCTAAGAGACAATCCACACAAAAACCATATTTTTCCACACTAAAAACACTAGTTGGTGATGAAATCGAACATCGTAGAATTTTAATGTGGAAAAATTGGCGGTTGGAACAGTTACCTTGACAACCTGCTTAATGAAACAATATGGTACAAGTCCCTCCACTTATGCCATCTTGAAGTGAAGAGTACCCTCCGAAAAGTCCAAGTGAGTCTGGCCGACATTTGTTCCAGGTACAATGGGACCTTCCCTCCACCGTCACCTTGGGAAAAATCCTGACGATTATGGTCACTAAGTTCACCAACTGAAACAAATGTACCTAGGGGAACAGTCTATGATCTGATATATGCGTAAGGGAAAAGTATCAAGCTCAATCCCATTGAAGTATCCTCTATATGGTAAATCCGAGGTTTGCCAACAAGTGAACCCAAGCTCCTCGACAATGGTTAATCTGGGGTATACCGTTTGTATTACATGCACATCATCTATCTTTTCCAATGAGATAGGTACGATTACCTCACCGGGTCTAACATGATCTCGTGCTTGAATCTTTTAAGAAGAGCTTCGCAAAGAACAAATGCAACAATTGGATTTTCCTACCGTAAGAATCTAATTGTTTGTTTAAACCATTTTGGAATGTTTATTACAACCTATTCAAAAACACTAGCCTAAGCTATGTTGGTGGAATGAGCCCTAGAAAATGTAAAATATCTAGATTGATTTTATTAACGCGTTGTATTAATTTGGTTGTTGCTTAAGACAAAGGGTATGGAGTTGAAACTTTAATGATGTTTGTGACTTGACTCAAAAATACTCTGAATGCATCAAAATGAGAAGTGCAACTCTTTCTTTTCAATGAATCTTATTTAAGGGAAATTTGAGAGATTTATCAATTTTCAAAACACAAATTCTTTCATTCATAAACAAAATCCTTTCCAAAAAGAAGACGATTTCATAAAGAAATCAATTTGTAAGAATGATCAATTGCTCTTTTGAAATTAAGTTCCTTGAACAATCAAATCAAAAACTACAATTCAATAAACAATCCATCTCTAAAGGAAAAAATCTCTAAAAACTCTAAAAGTATAAATTTCAAAATAAAAGAAAATTCTAATTCTGAAGTCTATCTAGAATGTTTGAGGATGATTCTCCTAGTTTTTTATTAGACTAAGAAAATTTCCCCTTATATCAACGGAAATGAAAACATCCAAAAGTTCTTTGGTGTTATATTAAGCTTCAGTAAGGTATAAGCTCTTCCAAGTTTGCAAATGAAAGGTGAACTAATTTTCATAAAATTAAGGTCTGCAATGATACTAATGGCTTAAAAAGACAATATCATCGTACCAGTAAGTTGAGGCAAATGAAGGTATCTTTTGTATATAGAAACAATAAACTAGGGCAAACTCTCACTTATAAAATGCAACTACGATGATAAATCACAAAAACGAAAAATTTTCTAAAAAGAAATTCTCACGCAAGATTTGACAACTAACGTAGATCAGAGAAAACATAAAGAATCAGGTTATCAAGCTCTAAGAAAGAGAAATTTAATTTTTTCAAAAAAATTCTTGGGGTGCACAGTTTATAGTGGAAAACAGAGTGCATGCGCACTGAATTGAAAAAAAATATGTGCAGAGTGTCGTGTTGTTTTCTTCTGAAAAGCACAGTCAAGGAAAAAACATGGAAAAAATAAATAATAAGATTTCTCTTTTAGGGATTCTTAAAATTTATCTACCCAACCAGACTCGAAGAAGTCAAAATCAGAAAAATTTAAAATTCAAACTGAAAATAAATAAAGAAAACTAAGCTCTAGTTCCTGAGTATGGTCACCATTTTGTTACATGGATTAATCCCTCTTGCGAACAAGAGTGATATCCCTAGTACTCCAGTGAGTAACTAGAAACAAAGATCCGTTTGAAAACCTTTTCCTCTAGATTAATTGCATTTTAGAATTATTATAATAAAGTAGAGAGGACATGCCCCTACCTTTAAATCTAAATGTTTGATGTAGTATTTTATCCTGTTGCTCCAAAGTGGTTTCTCAAATAAGTAGAACCTGCAATCAAAGGCAAGACAAATGATCAAAGCATATGCAACAAATAATAATCAGGAAATGCTAATCCAACTTAGTGATCAAGGAGTCCAAGTATTGATGTTATTTCAATAAGCATAGAAACAAGTCAATGAGAAAAAGAGATCTATATCTATTACCTTGAATAAAAAGAGTAATCTTACCACCTGATGCCTTGATGTCGTACATATTTCTCTCGGGGTCCTAAAAAATTGTTTCTCATTCAGTCTGATAAGCGTGCCTCTCTGAATACCAGCATGGAATTATATACACAAGGGTGTGATAATTCTCATGCTAACAAAACCTCACTAGTGTAGAAAGTGTACACTCTTATGAACTCTCTTCAGCTTAGAAACTGTATAAATTAGTCTCTAATTGCATTGGTATCTACAATGTGTGTACCCTTCAACCTGAAAATTGAGCTCAATTTATAGGGAAATGGAGGTAGTTTTAGTTCCATGAAGAGGGAGATGGATTCCTCTCATGAAGGGTTTTGAGTTCCATGGACCAAGGGATAAGCTCCATGAGTGGAGAGATAAAGCTCGAACTGATCGCGACTCTAGAAGCTTCTAGTTGGGAGAATATTTGACCAATTAGGCTTCTATAATTTACTTTTTTCTTTATTTTATTTTCACGAGGGTGCGCAAGTAATAGTGGCAAAAAGTGCGGGAGTTTCCATAGTTTATGGACAGAACAACAGTGCATGCACAGGGAAAGGATAGAAAAATAGCGCAGGTAAAATTTTAAGGGCTTTACAAATATTTTCTCCATTTCCAAGACTTGATTTAGGAAAATTGGTGTTTTTGACCTCTCAGGGAACATGATATAGGTGGTGATAGACCCATATGAACAGTCAAATTTCATGGTGATAGAATGACGTGTAACAAACCTAACCTAGCCTAACCTAACCTAACCTAACCTAACCTAACATAACCTATCCTAGCCTAGCCTAGCCTAGCCTAGTCTAGCCTACCCTAGCCTGACCTAGCCTAACCTATCCTAGCCTAACCTAGCCTAACCGAACCTAACCTAACCTTACCTAGCATAACCTGGCCTATTTTAGCCTACCCTAGTCTAACTTAGCCTACTCTAGCCTACTCTAGCCTAGCCTAGCCTAGCCTAACCTAGCCTAGCCTAATGTACCCTACCATAACCTATCCTAGCCTAACCTAACCTAACCTACCCCACCCTAACCTAACCTAGGGTAGCTAAGCCTAAGCTAACCTAGCCTAACCTAACCTAACCTAGCCTAGCCTAACCTAACCTAGCCTAGCCTAGCCTTACCTAGCCTAACCTAGCCTAACCTACCCTATTCTAACCTAGACTAGCCTAGCCTAACCTAGCTTAACCTAGCTTAACCTAGCCTATTTTCACCTAACCTAGTCTAATCTAGCCTACTCTAACCTACCCTAGCCTAACCTAGTCTATTCTAGCCTAGCCTACTCTAGCCTGGCTTAGCTTAGCCTAACCAAGCCTAGCTTAGCCTAGCCTAGCCTAGCCTAGTCTAAACTAGCTTAGCCTAACCTACTTTAGACTAGCCTAGCCTAGCCTAACCTAACTAACTCTAGCCTACCCTAACTGACCCTACCCTAGCCTAGCCTAGCCTAGTGTAACCAAGCTAGTCTACTCTAGCTGAGCTTAGATTAGCCCAACGTAATCTTCTCTAGCATATTCTAGGCTAACTTAGTCTACTCTATATTAACCTAGCCTAGCATACCCTATCCTTACCTAGCCAAGCCTAACTTAACCTAGCCTGCCCTAACCTAACTTAACCTAGCCTACCCTAACCTAACTTAACCTAGCCTACCCTAACCTAAGTTAACCTAACTTAACCTAGCCTAACCTAGCCTAGCCTAGCCAAGCCTAGCCTAGCCAAGCTTAGCCAAGCCTAGCCTAGCCTAGCCTAGCCTAGCCTAGCCTAGCCTACTCTAGCCTAGCCTAGTATAGCATACCCTAGCCTAGCCTAGCCCACCCTAACCTAGCCTAACCTATCCTACCCTACCCTAATCTAGCCTAGCCTAACATATCATATCCTAGGCTAACATAGCCTAACCTAGCATAGTCCAACCTAGCTTAACCTGACCTAGTATATCCTATCCTAGCGTAGCCTACCCTAACCTAGCCTAACCTAACCTACTCTAGCCTCACCTAGCCTAACCTAGACTAGCCTAGGCTAACCTATCCTATCCTAGCTTAGCCTAGCCTAACATCGCATACTCTAGCCTCTCTTAGCCTATCCTAACCTAGCCTAACCAAACCTAAGTTAAGTTAGCCTATCAAAGCCTAGCCTATCCTAGCCTAAACTAGCCTGACCTAGCCTAGCCTAGCCTAGCCTAAACTAGCCTAACCTAGCCTATCCTAACCTAGCCTAGCGTAACCTATCCTAACCTAGCCTACTCCAACCTAGCTTAGCCTAGCCTAGTCTAGCAGAGCGAGGAATAACCTAGCCTAGCCTAGCCTAGTATAGCATACCCTAACTTAGCTTAGCCCACCCTAACCTAGCATAACCTATCCTAACCTAACTTAATCTAGCCTAGCCTAACCTATCTTAGCCTATCCTTACCGATCCTAGTCCAACCTAGCTTAACCTAGGCTAGCCTAGCCTAACTAAACCTAGCATAACCTAGCCTAACCTAACCTACTCTACTGCTCCCTAGCCTAACCTAGACTAGTCTAACCTAACCTATCCTAGCCTAACGTAGTCTAGCTTAACCTAATGTGGCCTACTCTAACCTATCCTAGCCTAGCATAGTGTAGCCTAGTGTAAGCTTGCTTAGTCGAATCTAACCTAGCTTAGCCTAGCATAGCCTAGCCTAACCTAGCATAAACTAGCCTTACCTAACCTAACCTAACCTAACCAAAACTATTTTAGTCAAACCTATCCTATCCTAGCCTAGCCTACCCACCCTAACTTAACTTAGTCGAGCCTAGTATATCCTAGCATAACCTAGCCTAACCTAGCTTAACCTAACCAAGCCTAACCAAGCCTAACCTAATATAGCCTAACCAAACCTAACCTAGCATAGACTAACTTGGAATTCCCTAGCCTGGCCTAGAATAGCATAACCTCACCTAGCCTAACCTAACCTAACCTAGCCTACCCTAACCTATCCTAACGCAACCTAACCTAACCTAACTTAACCTAACCTAACGTAACATAAGTGAGTCTATCGTAACCTAGCCTAACTTACCGTACCCTAGCCTAACCTACCATAACCTAGCCTAACCTAATGTAACCTAGCCTTGTCTAACCTAGCTTAACCTAACCTATTCAAGCCTAACCTAGCCAAGTGTGGCCTATCCTAACCTACCTTATCCTACTCTAACCTAGCCTCACCTAGCCTAGCCGAGCCTAGCTTCACCTAACCTAATCTAGCCTTAGCCTAGCCTAGCCTCGCCTAGCCTAATCTAGCCTAACCTAACCTACCCTAGCCTAGCCTAACCGATCTTATCCTATCCTAGCCTAACCTAGCCTAGTCTAACCTAGCTTAACTTAACCTAATCCAACTTAACCTAACCTAGCCTAGCCTATCCTAACCTATCCTATCCTACTCTAACCTAGCCTAGCCTAGCCTAGCCTAGCCTCACCTAACCTAATCTATCCTAGCCTAACCAAGCCTAACATTTCATAGTGTAACCTACCTTAACCTAGCATACACTACCCTACGCTAGCCTACTCTATGATAGCCTAGCCTAACCTAGCATACTCTAACCTAGCCTAGGATAACCTAGCATAGCCTCTTCTAGCCTAGCTTAGTATAATCTATAGCCTAGCCTAACCTAGCATAGCCTAGCCTATCCTAATGTAACCTAGCCTAACCTAAACTTGACTAACCTAGCCTAACCTAACCTAGCCTAGCGTAGCCTAACCTAACCTAAACTATCCTAGCCTAGACTAACCTAACCTAACATATACTAGCCTAGCCTTTCTCTACCTAGCCTAGGCTATACTAGCATATCCTACTCTAACCTAGCATAGTCTAGCCTAACCTACTCTACCCTACCCTACTCTAGCTTATTGATGGCGGAATTTCTCCACCAAACCCTGAATCTCAAATAAGCTGTGCATATAAAATTCACATCACATTTATATTCCAATATCTCATACCGTATACTCATTTGATCTCTGTAGCGCGCTTTTTATTTGGAACTCCATCTCTGCATTTGTTTACCTTCCTCCAGTGATTCGATTTCAAACCAGGATCAAATTGCTTCATTCCATCGCTGTAACTTGCCATCACATCCACATTCCATAGTGATTTTACTCTGCAAGAAAATTCATGAAAAAACACCTACAGATTTCTGCGCCTACACCCTTTGCTTCAATTCACAATTTTGCCAGATTGTAATTCTTCAGCGCTTACTACTCGGCCAGGCTCAAAAATAAGTTGACTTGCATTCTTTCACAACGCCTCAATAACACATTCAAATACAAAACCCAGTTAACATTAAAATCGAATTCATTATTCCGGCAAACATAACCATGCAGCTTTCAGACGATTTACAATGCAATTGCCATTCTATTCTTACATGTTTTGCATTAACAATTCGTGCTATGGAATGCTACAATTCGGCAAATATAGTACCATAATCTCAGATCTGAATGAACCGCGATTTGGAGCAATTCGTAATTGACAATATACCACCATTTACATTGTTTTGCAGTAGTCATTGCGATATCAATTGCCCTTTCGCTGTTCCAAAGCGCTCCAAACTCCGACATACACTGATATGATATCAATCGCTATCACAATCACTATGATTCGATATCACCGCCAATTTACACAGACTCAGAACTCCGATGCGATGGTTATGTGGATCCACCGAGTTTCATAACCATAATATATATTAATCAAATCTGCTCACAAATTCTGTAAAATCTTTTTACACCAAAACTCTGTATTAAAGGCTGTTCCAGCTCACAACCCAATTATTCCGGATTTACCTTAATCATGGAAAATTTTACAGTTTAAAAAAAATTCACAGATTGCTACGAATTCATGCAAATACACAAAGAAAAGCAAACACATCATCTTCACGAATCCATCATACATTGAAGCACAAAACACTAATTTTATTCATAAATAACATTGGAATAGAGTTTTGGTCTTTTGCCCCAATCACACAAGGAATTATCTCTGTTTTTCAAAAACACAATCCTCGCTACAATCCTGAGCTTTCACTCCAAACAAACCCTATTCTAATCCACTCGCCTCTCCTTTTGAAAACAAAGGAGATTGCATATATGCTAAATTAACCCTCTCCTCCACATTTCGAGGAATAAATTACACATTTAGAATTCACTCCCTATCCTAATCTAAACAAACTAGATTACTTGGCTTGATCTCCACGTAGGGAGGATCACTTGCCATTTATTCCCAATTTCTGTTCAGAATTAGGCTACTCTCAACTACTTACATTTAATTGAAATTAATACAAATTTAACAACCAAGTCTTCCTCCAAACTTGTATTAGCCACAACATGTGACCATTCCATCACATTGCTGGCTAGGTCTAGATGCTCCTGCATCAGACTCCCAAAGTTTAAATTAATCATGATCTCCTAATCATGCACTTCTGGTCTGTGTCCTCCTGGATCCCATACTTGTTTTGGTAGTCTGTCCTTGGTTATTGCTGTTGTTGTTTGTCCCTCAATTCTCCATCCTTTATGCTGTAATGCCCCATTTGCTATGCTCTTACTATCTGCTGCTGTTTTTTTCACATATTTCGCTGCTGTTTTTCTTACTCTAATTCGCAGTTTTCCATTCCCTTCACCTGTACCATTTCGTCCAGCCAATCTTCCTTTCTTCTTTTGTCCTGTATTTGTTTTATTGGAATGCTGTAGAATGAGTTTCCACAACTCATCCAATTCTTTGTCCATTTCACTTCTCATGTGTTGAATACTATTCTCTTGCAACTGATTATGTTCTTGAATAAGAACATCATAATCTCTGTGCCAATAACCTTCCATATACATTTCTGAAATGTACAAATGCCTTCTCCATTGATTCTTTTCAATAATCCCAGGTCCTTCTTCTGGTTTCTCATTCATGACTTCATCATTCCTTACTTAAAATTCCAGCATACCTGTATCTCCACAAATTTCTTGAAAACTCAACGTTTTTCCTGCTTGTTTAGCTACTTCGAATATTTCTTCCTCCAGTAACTTCATTTCTGCACTCTTAAGGATTATGGCATTATACTTGTCTACCCCTGAAATGTCACTTCTAGCCTTTTCTTCGTCAATAAATTTTTGTGGTATAATAGTAATTTTGTTACTATTATTTCTTGTACTCATCTCTAGTTCAGTGGTTTCATACCATAAATTCACCACCATTTCATCATTCTGAGGTTTTCTGATCTCGCCCTCCATTAATCCGATCTGTTCTTCCGAATTAACTTCTTGGTTCAGATTGACTTCACATTTCTTTTTTCCTGCATGTAAATATTCATTAAAATTAATCAACTCAATAGACACAAATGGTTTACCTAGCTTCCTCATCAAAAGATTTTACTTATACCACGAATCTGCCATCTCATCTGGAAGTTCTTTCAAAAGTTCTGCACAATCTTCACTAACTGCATTGTCTGCAATATCTGTCTTTAATCCTTCTTCACTCTAGCTTTCTTCAAGGTCAATGATCCTCCATGACTCAGTGTATCCTTTGATTTCAATAATTCTTTTGCCATCCTCATTTTGACTTATTCTTTGAATGTCATCTGATTGGACATCTTCCTGCACTTGGTTGTAACTTCCCTCCTTATTCTGCATATGACTATGAGTAGTCATCTCTTCATCTGTTAATACAACAGTCTTCAATAATTGTTTGTCTTTCCTTAAGTCGATATGACCTGCAAACACACAACAACCTTCAGTTTTCAAAATACAATACCTTCCATTTTATTTTGATGCTTCAAGCACCAATCCTCCATCATAGATTTTTTTTTATTTCAGCGGATCCTTCTTGCTGTGACTCCATTTCTCTTAGTCTTTCCTTCTTTAACAAATAAATATGAATTTGTTCAAGTTCCCTGAACTCGTTCATCAGCTTGCCATTCCACCTATGTTGCAATAGCTTCCACTTCACCTTTTTTTTCAGTGTCCATCTGTATCTTCGGTCTTCACTTTTCTTTCTTTGTACTGCCAGACCAATTTCTGGTTCTTCATTCTGCTGCCAGTTTCTATACTTCTGCAATTTAATGCCTTCCTCAAATTCACTCTCATGTAACTGATCATTCCTTCCAAATGGCTGGTTACTTCCATATTCATCTTGCTAAGTTAATATTTCTGTCTCCTTCATGCCTCTGAGGACATAACTTCCTTGTTGTTCCTGATCTTTCATCTCACCTTCAAATAATCACTGCTCAATTTCTCTGGTTTCAGCATCATATTTATTAATGCTGTCTTCCACACCCTTTCCTCCATCAGGTTCTGTAAGCTTCGTTTCTCCTTTAGGTTCTTTGAGTAATCTTTCCAAGAATTCTATTTCCTTGTGAAATCTCTCCAGCAATTCATCACAATTTCCATTCTCAGCTTCATTCTTTTCCTGGAAATCATCCTAAGTTGACCTGTTTTCTACATTATCATATTGCAAGCATCTTTCATCAATTCCATTAAAAAAATTCATTGGTTTACCTTCTTGTAGTACCACTATGGAATTGTCATTAGACTTCTGGTCTATATCAACCTCATCTGACTATTTCACACCAAATAGGATTTCATCTATGAACTCCTTCTGTTGCAATAGATCAACGCATTCTTCCTCTAAAATGGATTCTCCATCATACTTCACCTCAAGAGCTTCATTCCTGTTTGTGACAATTTCATCAGACTTTCCATCATCCTCTGCATATCCTGCAAACATACACAAACTATGAGAATTAAAATCACAAGGCTTCATTGCCCCATCTGCTTCCCTTGTCAACATATCTTCGAATTGTTCTGAACTATCCCAATAGTTCATGAGATCTTCAGCTGACCTCTCATTATCCTCTTCCCTCAAAATTTCACCTTGTTCTGGTCTACAAATGGAAACTTCCATTTCTACTTCTGATTCTCTCAGTTCCTCTGATTCCTCTTGAGCACTCAATATCTGCTCAATCTTCCTCAATTATTCTACTATCTCTAACTTCACTTGCTGATTTCTCTTTTCTCATAGCCTTTTCCACTTTACTCTTTTCCTCATGGTCCACCCATTATTCTGGTCTTCAACACTTCTTTGCAGCATTTTCATCAATATTCCAATCTGGAAATCTATCTCAGCTTTCTCTCTGTCAAACTCTTCTTGACTCGTCCTCATGCCATTTGCTTTGGCATCTTTCCTTCTGCTGTGGCTTCTTTTTGAACTTCTGCTATGACTATCTGTAGTCACTTTCTTCTCCTCTCTTTCCATGAGCTCCTCGCTCCTCTGCAACAAGCCTCTGCACAACAAGTCCTCCTTACTGCGATCTTACCTCACTAAGCTCTCCTCACTCAGTATTTTGGTAAGCACGATCCTCTATCTAGAACCTTCTCTTGAGCAACACCTTTGATCCCTCTAGGCTTCTACAATCTCTCACTCTCTCTTTCGAAAACACTTCAATTGTCCTCTCTGTCCAATCTCTTGTTGGATTCTTCAAGTTCACTGCCACTTCTAAGGGCTTTCCCTATTCTGCTTTTAAGAACACATCTGGTTCTTCTCTCACAGCTCCTCTTGGTCTATATTGCTGCAGTCTTCACTCTTTCTTATGTTGTCACCTGTGTTTTGAACGGATTTCCTCTGTCTCTTTCATTACTATCCCTTAAGGTTTGATCTCCTTTGCTGAGATACTTCATTGCTGCAACCATCTTCAATTTCAACAGAGCCAAGCTCTGATACCAAAATGATGCCAGAATTTCTCCGCCAAACCCAGAATCTCAAATAAGCTATGCATATAAAATTCACATCACATTTATATTCCAATATCTCATACCGTATACTCATTTGATCTCAGTAGTGCGCTTTTTATTTGGAACTCCATATCTGCATTTTTTTACCTTCCTCCAGTGATTCGATTTCAAACCAGGATCAAATCGCTTCATTCCAGCACTGTAACTTGCCATCACATCAGCATTCCGTAGTGATTTTACTCTGCAAGACAATTCACGAAAAAACACCTACAGATTTATGCGCCTACACCCTTTTCTTCAATTCACAATTTTTCCAGATTGTAATTCTTCAGTGCTTACTACTCGGCCAGGCTCAAGAATAATTTGACTTGCGTTCTTTCACAACGCCTCAATAACACATTCAAATACAAAACCCAGTTAACATTAAAATCGAATTCATTATTCTGGCAAACATAACCATGCAGCTTTCAGATGATTTACAATGCAATTGCCATTCTGTTCTTACACGTTCTGCATTTAACAATTCATGCTATGGAATGCTACAATTCAAAAAATATAGTACCATAATCTCAGATCTGAATGAACCGCGATTTGGAGAAATTTGTAATTGACAATATACCACCATTTACATTGTTTTGCAGTAGTCATTGCGATATCAATTGCCCTTTCGCTGTTCCAAAGCGCTCCAAACTCCGACATACACTGATATGATATCAATCGTGATCGCAATTGCTATGATTCGATATCACCGCCTATTTACACAGACTCAGAACTCCGATGCGATGGTTATGTGGATCCGCCGAGTTTCATAACCATAATATATATTAATCAAATCTACTCACAAATTCTGTAAAATCGTTTTACACCAAAACTCTGTATTAAAGGTTGTTCCAGCTCACAACCCAATTATTCTGGATTTACCTTAATCATGGAAAATTTTACAGTTTAAAACAAATTCACAGATTGCTACCAATTTATGCAATTACACAAAGAAAAGAAAATGCATCATCTTCACGAATCCATCATACATTGAAGCACAAAACACTAATTTTATTCATAAATAACAGTGGAACAGAGTTTCGGTCTTTTTCCCCAATCACACAAGGAATTATCTCTGTTTTTCACAAACACAGTCCTCGCTACAATCCTGAGCTTTCGCTCCACACAAACCCTATTCTAATCCTCTCGCCTCTCCTTTTGAAAACAAAGGAGATTGCATATATGCTAAGTTAACCCTCTCCTCCACATTTCGAGGAATAAATTACACATTTAGAATTCACACCCTATCCTAATCTAAACAAACTAGATTACTTGGCTTGATCTCCATGCAGGGAGGATCACTTGCCATTTATTCCCAATTTCTGTTCAGAATTAGGCCACTCTTAACTACTTACATTTAATTGAAATTAATACAAATTTAACAACCAAGTCTTCCTCCAAAATTGTATTAGCCACAACATGTGACCATTCCATCACATTGTTGGCTAGGTTTAGATGCTCCTGCATCACTTATCCTAGCCTAGCCTATCCTAACCTGGCCTAGCCTAGCCTATCCAAACATAACCTAACCTAGCCTCACCTAATTTAGTCTAGAATAACCTAACCTAGCCTTCCCATTCGTAAGGTAGACTAGCCTATCCTAACCTAACATAAGCTAGCCTAATCTAACCTAGCCTAGCCCATCCTATTATAGCCTAGCCTAGCCTAGTCTAACATATACTAGCCTAACCTAACCTGGCCTAGCCTAACCTCGCATAGGCTACCCTAAGAAAACCTAGACTAAATTAATCTATCCTAACCTAGCCTAACCTACCCTAACTTAGCCTAGCCTAACTTAACCTATCCTAAGCTAACCTAGCCTAACCTAACCTAACCTAGCTTAAATTAGCCTAGCTTAGCCTAGCCTACCCTAACTTAACCTAGACTAACCTAACCTAGCCTAGCTTAGCCTAGCTTATCTTAGCCTAGCCTAACCTAACCTTGCCTAACCCAGCCTAAATTCACCTAACCTAGCCTTACCTAGTCTAACCTAACCTAGCATAACTAACATAGCCTAGCCTAACATAGCCTAGCCTAACATAGCCTAGCCTAGCCTAGCCTAGCCTAACATAGCCTAGCCTAGCCTAGCCTAGCCTAGCCTAGCCTAGCCTAACCTAGCCTACCCTAGCCTACCCTAGCCTAACCTAATGTAACCTAGCCTAACCTAGCCTAGCCTAGCTTAAATTAGCCTAGCTTACCCTAACCTAGCCTAGCCTAACTTAACCTAGCCTAACCTAACCTCGCCTAGCTTAGCCTAGCCTAGCCTATCCTAACATAACCAAACCTAACCTAGCCTAGCCTAGCCTAGCCTAGCCTAGCCTAGCTTAGCCTAGCCTACCCTAACCTAGCCTAGTCTAACTTAACCTAGCCTAACCTAACCTAGCCTAGCTTAAATTAGCTTAAATTAGCCTAGCTTAGCCTAGCCTAGCCTAACCTAACCTTGCTTAACCTAGCCTAACTTCACCTAACCTAGCCTTACATAGCCTAACCTAACCTAACCTAGCCTAGCCTAGCCTAGCCTAACCTAACATAGCCTAGCCTAGCCTAGTCTAGCCTAACCTAGCCTAGCCTAGCCTAGCCTAGCCTAGCCTAACCTAACCTAACCTAACCTAGCCTACTCTACCCTTGCCTACCCTACCCTTGCCTATGCTTGCCTAGCCTAAGCTAGCCTAACCTAGCCTAACCTAGCCTAGGCTAGTCGAGCTTAGACTAGCTTAGCTTAGCCTAGCCTAGCCTAGCCTAATCCTGCCTTGCCTAGCCTATCCTTTCCTAAGATAGCCCTACCTAGCCTAGCCTAGCCTACCCTAGCATAACCTAGCCTAGCCTAACCTTTTCTAGCCTAACCTAGCCTACCTTAAGCTTGCCTAGCTTAACCTAGCCTACCTTAACCTAACCTAACCTAATCGAGCTTAACCAAACCTACCCTAGCCTAGCCTATCCTAGCCTAGTCTATTCTAGTCTAGCCTAACCTATCTTAACCTAACCTAACCTAACCTAACCTAACCTACCCTAACTTAGCCTAACCTTGCCTAACCTAGCCTAACTTAACCTAACCTAGCCTAGCCTAACTTAACCTAACCTAGCCTAGCTTAGCCTACCCTATTCTAGCCTAGCTTAGACTAGCCTAACCTAAGATAACTTAACCTATCTTATCCTACTCTAACCTACCATAGCTTAGCCTAGCCTAGCCTAACATCACCTAGCCTAATCTAGCCTTAGCCTAGCCTCAGATAGCCTAATCTTGCCTAACCTAACCTATCCTACCCTAGCCTAAATGATCCTATCCTATCCTAGCCTAACCTAGCCTAACATAGCCTAGTCTAACCTAGCTTAACCTAACCTACTCCACCTTAACCTAACCTAGCCTGGCCTAGCCTAACCTACCCTAACATAGGCTAACATCGCCAAGTGTAACCTACCTTAACCTAGCTTACGCTAGCCTACTCTAGCCTAGCCTAGCCTAACTTAGCATACTCTAACCTAGCCTAGCCTAGCCTAACTTAGCATACTCTAACCTAGCCTAGTCTAGCCTAGTGTAGCCTCGCCTAGCCTAGCTTAGCTTAATCTAGCTTATTGTAACCTAGCCTAGCCTAGCCTAGCCTAGCCTAACGTAACATAGCCTAACCTAAACTTGACTAACCTAGTCTAACCTAACCTAGCCTAATGTAGCCTAACCTAACCTAAACTAACCTAACCTAACCTAACCTAACATATACTAGCCTAGCCTTTTCCTACCTAGCCTATGATAGACTAGCATAGCCTACTCTAACCTAACATAACCTAGCCTAACCTATTCTACCCTACCCTACTCTAGCGTATCCTACCCTAGGCTATCTAGAGCTAACCTAGCCTAGCCTATCCTAACATAAGCTAACCTAACCTTGCAGAATCTAGTCTAGCCTAACCTAACCTATCGAAGCCCAACCTAGCCTTCCCATTCCTAAGGTAGCCTAGTCTAACCTAACCTAACCTAACCTAACCTAACCTAGCCTAATCTAACCTAGCCTAGCCCATCCTTGTATAGTCTAGCCTAGCCTAGTCTAATGTATACTAGCCTAACCTAACCTAGCCTAGCTTAGTATAGCCTAGCCAAACCTTGCCAAACCTAGCATAACCTAACCTAGCCTAACCTGGCCTAGCCTAGCCTAGCCTAGCCTAGCCTAGCCTAGCCTAACCTAGCCTAGCTTAAATTATCCTAGCTTAGCCTAGCTTAGCCTAACCTAACCTTGCTTAACCTAGCCTAACTTAACCTAGCCTAGACTAACCTAGCCTAGCCTAGCCTAACATAGCCTAGCCTAGCGTAGCCTAACCTAGCCTACCCTAGCCTACCCTAACCTAAACTAAGCTAAGTTAAGCTAACCTACCCTACCCTTTCCTACCTTAGCGTATCCTAACCTAAGCTAGCCTTGCTTAGAGTAGCCTAACTTGGCCTAGCCTATCCTGACCTAACCTTTCCTTTCCTAGACTATCCTTGCCTAAGATAGCCCTACCTAGCCTAGCCTAGCCTAGCCTAGCCTACCCTAGCCAAAACTAGGCTACCCTAACTTTTCCTAGCCTAACCTAGCCTACCCTAACCTAGCCTAACCTAACATAACCTAGCTTAACCAAACCAAGCCTAGCCTAGCCTAGCTTTGCCTATCCTAGCCTAGTCTAGCCTAACCTACCCTAACCTAACCTAACTGAGCCTAACTTAGACTAACAATGCCTAACCTACCCTAACTTAACCTAACATAGCCTAGCCTGGCCTAACGTAGCCTAGCCTAACCTAACTTAGCCTAGCTTAGCCTATCCTATTCTAGCCTAGCCTAACCTAACCTAACCTAACCTAACCTAACCTAACCAAGCATAACCTATTCTAGCCTAACCTAGCCTAGCCTAACCTAGCCTAACCTAGCATAACCTATTCTAGCCTAACCTAGCCTAGTGTAGCCTATCCTAGCTTAACCTAACCTAGCCTAACCTAGCCTAGCTAACCTAGCTTAGCCTTGAAAATCTGAGCCTAGTCTAGCCTAGAGTAATGTAACCTAGCCTAGCCTAGCCTAACGTAACCTAGCCTAGCCTAGCCTAAACTAACATAACCTAGCCTAGCCTAGCCTAGCCTAGCCTAACCTAGCCTAACCTATCCTATCCTAGCCTAGCCTAGCCTAACCTAGCCTAGCTTAACCTAGCCTAGCTTAACCTAGCCTAGCTTAACCTAGCCTAGCATAACCTAGCTTAGCCTAACCTAACCTAAACTAGCCTATCCTAACCTAGCATAACCCATCTTAGCCTAACCTAACCTAACCTAACCTAGCCTAGCCTAGCCTAGAGTAACCTAACCTTACCTATCCTAGCCTAACTTAACCTAACCTGCCCTAACCTAGCCTAGCCTAGTGGAACTTAACCTAACTTAGCCTAACCTTACCTAACCTAGCATAACCTAACTTAACCTAACCTAGTGTAACCTTCCCTAGCCTAGCCTAGCATAGCCTCGCCTATTCTAACCTAACCTAACCTAGCCTAGCCTAAACTAACCTATCCTAACCTAACCTAACGTAGCCTAGCCTATCTTACCCTAGTGCAACCTAGCCCAACCTATCTTATTCTTTCCTAACGTAACCTAACCTAACTTAGCCTAGCCTAGCCTAAGCTAACCTAGCCTAGCCTAGCCTAGCCTAGCCCAACTTAACGTAAACTAACCTAACCTAAAGTAATATAGCCTAACCTAACCTAGCCTAACCTATCCTAGCCTACCCTAGCCTAGCTTAGCCTAGCCTACCCTAGCTAACTTAGCCTATCCTAGCCTAGGCTAGCCTAACCTACCCTACCTTAGCCTAACCTAACATAGCCTAGCCTAGCCTATCCTAACATAGCATAGCCTAGTCTAGCCTAGCTTAGCCTAACCTAACCTAACCTAACCTAAACCTAGCCTAGCCTAGCCTAGCCTAGCCTAGCCTACTTTAGCCTAGCCTAGCCTAGCCTAGTCTAACCTAGCCTAGCCTACTCTAGCCTACCCTAGGCTACCCTAGCCTTCCCTAGTCTAGCCTACCCTAGGCCACCCTAATGTAGCCTACCCTTCCCTACCCTAGCCTTCTCTAGCATAGCGTAGCCTAGCTTAGCTTAGCCTAGCCTAGCCTAGCCTAGCCTAGCCTAGCCTATCATAGCCTAGCCTAGCCTAGCCTAGCCTATCGTAGCCTAGTCTAGCCTAGGCTAGACTAACCTACTCTATCCTAGCCTACTCTAGCCTAGCCTAGCCCAGCCTATCCTAGTCTAACCTAGCCTAGCCTACTCTAGCCTAGCCTTGCCTAACCTAGCGTAATCTTGCCTAGCCTAGCCTAGCCTAGCCTAACCAAACCTAACCTAGCCTAGCCTAACCTATCATTACCTAACCTAGCCTAGCCTATCGTAGCCTAGCCTATCGTAGCCTAGCCCAGCCTAGCCAAACCTATCCTACCGTTACCTAATGTAACCTAACCTAACTTAGCCTAGCCTAGCCTAAGCTAACCTATCCTAGCCAAGCTAACCTAGCCTAGCCTACCCTACCCTACCCTAACCTAACCTTGCCTACCCTAGCATAATGTTGCCTAACGTAATAGCCTAGCCTAGCCTAGCCTACCCTAACCTTGCCTACCCTACCCTCACCTTCCCTAACGTAACCTAACCTACCCTAACCTAGCCAAGCCTAGCCTATCTTAGCCTAGCTTAGCATAACCTAGCCTAACTTAACATAACCTAACCTAACCTAAACTATCCTAGCCTAACCTAACCTTGCCTAACCTATCCTAGCCTACCTTAGCCCAGCCTAGCCTAGCCTAGCCTAATCTAGCCTAGCCTACCCTACCCTACCTTATCCTAACCTAGCATAGCTTATCCTAGCCTAGAATTCCCTATCCTACCCTAACCTAACCTACCTTAAACCTAACCTAGCCTAACCTAACCTAACCTAACCTAGCCTAGCCTAGCCTAGCCTAGCCTAGCCTAACCTACCCTAGCCTACCCTAGCCTACCCTAGTATAGCCTATTATTGCCTACCCTAGCCTACTCTAGCCTAGCCTACCCTACCCTACCCTACCCTAGTATAGCCTACCCTTGCCTACCCTAGCCTAGTCTAGCCTAGCCTAGCCTAGCCTACTCTACCCTAGCCTACTCTAGCCTAGCCTACCCTACCCTAGTCTAACCTAGCCTAGCCTACCCTACTCTAGCCTAGCCTACCCTAGCCTACCCTAGCCTAGCCTACTCTAGTCTAACCTAGCTAGCATACTGTAGCCTAGCCTATTCTAGTCTAACCTATCCTAGCCTACTCTACCCTAGCTTAGCCTACTCTAGCCTACTCTAGCCTAGCCTAGCCTAGCATAGCCTAACCTAGTCTAAGCTAGCCTAGCCTACTCTAGCCTACCCTACACTAGCATAGCGTATCCTACCCTATCCTAGCCTAGCCTACCCTAGCCTAGCCTACCCTAGCCTAGCCTTGCCTAGCCAAGCCTAACCTAGCCTACTCTAGCCTAGCCTAACCTAACCTAGCCTAGCCTACTCTAGCCTACCCTAGCCTAGCCTACCCTAGTTTAGCCTAACCTTCTCTAGCCTAGCCTACCCTAAACTACCCTAGTCTAGTCTACCCTAGCCTACCTTAGTCTAACCTAGCCTAGCCTAGCCTAGTCTAACCTAGCCTAGCCTACTCTAGCCTAGCGTAGCCCTACACTAGCCTACCCTAGTTTAACCTAACCTAGCCTACTCTAGCCTAGCCTAACCTACTTTACCCTAGCCTAGCATCCTTTAGCCTAGCCTAGCCTAATCTAGCTTAGCCTAGCCTAGCCCAGGGCAGCCTACCCTAACCTAACCTTGCCTACCCTTGCCTAACCTTGCCTAACGTAACCTAGCCTAGCCTAACCTAGCCTACCCTACCCTACCCTACCCTAGCTTATCCTTGGCTACCCTAGCCTTACCTTCCCTAACGTAACCTAACCTAGCGTACCCTAGCCTATCCTTAGCTAGCCTAACCTAACCTAGCATACCCTACCCTACCCTACCCTACACTACCCTAACCTTGACTAACCTATCCTAACCTATTCTAACCTAGCCAAGCCTAGCCAAGCCTAGCCTAGTAGCCTAGCCTACCCTAGCTTAACTTAACATAAACTAACCTAATGTAAACTAACCTAGCTTAACCTAACCTAGCCTAACCTATCCTAGCCTACCCTAGCCTACCCTACCTTAGTCTACCCTATCCTAGCCTACCTTAGCTAACCTAGCCTATCCTACCCTAGCTAACCTAGCCTACCCTATCCTAATCTAGCCTAGCCTAACCTACCCTACCTTAGCCTAAGCTAGCATAGCTTAGCCTAGCCTAACCTTGTCTAGCCTACTCTAACCTAACCTAACCTAACCTAACCTAACCTAGCCTAAACTAGCCTAGCCTAGCCTACCCTAGCCTAGCCTACCCTAACTAAGCCTAGCCTAGCCTAACTTAGCCTAACCTACTCTAGCCTAGCCTAGCCTACCCTACCCTACCCTAGTCTAGCCTACCCTTGCCTACCCTAACCTACCCTTGCATACCCTAGCCTACTCTAGCCTAGCCTAGCCTAGCCTACTCTATCTTAGCCTAGCCTAGCCTACTCTAGCCTAGCTTGGCCAAGCCTATTCTAACATAGCCTAGCCTACTCTAGCCTACCCTACCCTTGCCTACCCTAGTCTAAACTAGCCTAGTCTACTCTAGTCTAACCTAGCCTAGCCTACTCTAGCCTAGCCTAGCCTACTCTAGCCTAGCCTACAGTTAAAAGAAAATCATAAGTGTTTTATCAGATAGAAAAGCTTCCACTGCCACATCAGAGGAAAATCGATTCCTCCCAGCTACCACAAAGCCACCTGTGCCTCAAAGCATTCAAACAGAGGCCAAAGTTTTAATTCTGCTAAAGAAACTTAATGACAAAATATTAGCAGAGTTATTACATCCTGACATAGAGCCTCAAAGGTCAACAAAAGCTCCCACCGAGCTTAATCTTAAATGTAAAACAATTAATACAGACAGAACATCTGTAAACTTCTTCATCAAGCCCCTGAAATGCCAAGAAGCCATTCAGACTGTATTAATTATCTTGGGAGATCTTTTATCAGGTCTCACCTCCTCATTCTTCTATAAATACTTCTGTAGAAGATGAGAAATTGTTGGTTGCTGAACTTTGAAATACACTTGAGCTTGAAACTCCTACTTGTAAATAGTGTTCATTGGCTTTTGAAGCTTTGTTTTTGATGAGATAAGTTAGGCTGAAAAGTGAAGATGATTGTTGAACTGAAACATTGGACCTAAGACCGTAACTAGTTTGACATCAATAACAAGTTGTTTCTTGGGATCTTGGTCTATATCACTGGTGAAGGGCCCCTTTCTTTGTTATTGTTTTTTCCTTCTATGTATGTCATGTTGTTCACTATTCTCTGATAAAGAACAACATTTATAGAGTTAGGATTTACTGTTTACCAGTACCCTTCTCTGACTGATAAGCTTTATCTCAATGTTTTCCTCCAATTTGTTTATTTAAGAATGATTCAATACAGTTTAAACAGTTAGGAATGCTGGCGTTCCCTCGTCCTACTGTTTGCTTTAAACATTGTTCTTGAAAGTTATTTTCATTATTTTCTTATTAAAGTTAGACTAGAATAGTGATGGTGTGCCCTGTTTTCTAGCTTTATTTCTCCAAAGGCAGATTCTGAACGTTTCCCTTGGTGTTGGCTGAAAGCAGACTAGGTTTAAAAGTACCTTATCTGATCTTAAGCTGCACTTAGTTTCTCTTATGTGTTTTCATACTTTCTGAACGTAATTATGTGGATTACTAGATTGTTTGTCAATTAATCTACTTTAATACAAACTTGCCGAAGAAGTCTATGGCTAGCCCTGGCCTTGGTTGGTTTTAAACAGTTACTTAAGAGGCTTTTCTTGTTTGGACTGACAATAAATCCTTGTTGAAATTATTATCAGTTTCCACCCCTCCAACACTTTATTGTTTCCATTCCATCATTTTAATCTCAATAATCTTGTGATATAGATGACTTGCCCCTTGGATCACCCTTGATGTTGTTGTTCAATTAAAGCCTTGTTATGATTCCATAGCCCAATGGACTAAAAGCCAACGTTATATCTATCTTTTTAGCCAAAGCTTAATCTGATTGCTTTCAACTTCACACCTTTGAAACTTTTTTCACTTAGAACTTTCCCTCAAATAATGTTCATGCTCAACCATCCAAAAACAAACAAAACCCTCGGTCTTCATAACTAGCCTAATATCATTATCCAAAACCTTCAAAGACAAATCCATCTTTGCACTTATTGGAGAGATCCCTCTCCAGATTCAGGAGGGCTAGATCCTAGAATCCCAAAGTGGTTGAAATAATGTTTTTTCTGTGATTGGACTTTGCCAATCTTTCTAATTACAAAGACCTAACATTTCTGGTGACTCCGATGGGGACCGAACCCAAAATCTCTGGTTCCCCCTAAAATTCCGTATAAACATTGTGAGTTAAAAGCAACCTTTTCAAGCACTACCAATTAGTGGTAATCATGATAAAACTTGTTTGAATTACTGACAAACTAGGCAAACCCTAGGGTTCTCATAAGAGTTAATCTAACCTTGAAAAATCAACTGGCTTAGCCATAAGAGTAGACTGTTTTTTGTCTCATGACCGTAGTTAAGTTGTGAAATAGATATAGGGCACTCTTAGAAACCACAACTGAAAAATAACTCAGAAAACCCAAAAAAAATATTTCAGATTGGTATCCAATAAACATGGTGGTGGACCATAAAACATTTTACCTATGAAAAGAGCTAAAAACTTCCACTTGGCGACTCAACAATCCTCAACAGGGCGACTCCACAATCCTCAACAGACCTTAAGAATCGACTGGAAAGAACCCGTATCTTTGTAATATTATTCAAACTCGGTTAGAGGACTATAGGATTAAAATTTGTGTAAAACAAATTAGTTAACCTTTTAAAGACTGTCATACCTGGTTAAACTATTTTTGTTTAGTTGGGTCTAAAAACATAGCATAGTGGCTCCTAGAAAGATTCATACTAGAGCCCATCCTAACCCTAATCCACCTGATATAGTTGATAACCCGGAAAGTATCCTTAGGAAGTCTCCTAAGATCGAATTTTCAACTATTTTCAGATCACCCTTGAGAGCTAATTCAGTTCCTAAAAATCTTTCAGCTCTACAACAATCACAAGATGACTTAGTAAATCCATTTAGAACTAGGTCATTTGATGATATAATTCAAATAGACTCTAAGTCTTCACTTTCATTCCCAGAAGCAAGTGAACATCTTGGTAGTAGAGAAATAACACCACCTGATTTACACTTCCTTCACAATTTAGGTGTCTCTCATCCAAGATCGGCTCAGCAATCTACTGCTATTCCATCCACATATGCTCATCCTACATCCACTGTCCAAACCACTCCACTTCAGCCCGCTTTACCTTTTGTTAATCCACCTCTTGTGAATCTACCTCCACCACATATCATGGCAGCATGGTATGCTCCCTTAGTCCTTCCTGTTCCATTAGTCAATCTTCCACAGGACTATCAGTCCAAAATTCCATTATACAATGCCAACAATACTACAACTGCATCACAACATGTGGATAAGATGAATGACTACTTTGACAGAAATGAAATTGATGATGATTATGTCAAACTTAGACTATTTGCTCAGAGCTTAGGGGGGGAAGTAAGAAAATGGTTTAAAGGCTTAACCCCCCATAGTATCAATGATCTCCAAACCTTCCAGCAAACATTCTTAAACAAATGGGAAGTGAAGAAAAATCCTCTCTAAGTCCTTTTTGATTACAAGAACCTCCATAGAAACACTAGGGAAAGTGTGCAAGCTTACTGCACCAAATTTAATAGTGTGTACAATGCACTTTCCACAGATCTAAAGCCTCCACAAGGCTCAGCATTAAACAAGTTTCCCGAGGGGTTTGACCCTGAGATGGCCTATTAGCTAAGAGAAAGGCATCCTGCAACTCTTGAAGATATACAAAAAGGAGCTCTTTCCGTTGAAGTTAACTTGATGGAGAAAAGGGCAAGAATGAAAAATGAGAAGAGGGTATCCTTCAGGGAAGAAAACACACCTTCTACTTCCAACTCAGATATGGAGAGAATGATGGAGTAGATGATGAAAGAGATGAGAATAATTAAGAGAGTACAAGCAAGCCAAAACCAAAATGCTCCTCAAAATAGAAATCAGAACCAAAATCAGAATTGTAGAAGGAACCAACCTCCAAACAGACCTAGGGAAGATGATCAAAAGATCACTCCTCCCTTTCATAAAAACTATGTAAGTGAGGTTGAGGAAACAAATGAAATAAAAGAGGAAGATGATATCAACCTGCTGGGGGTAGATAATGATGACTTTGAGATTCATTATGATAGAAAACAAGGTCTGTACACACCTTATGATGACAAAAGAGATGATGATGAAAATTATTATCAAGACATGGAAAATGTCATCATAGAGTCTCAAAGAGAATATGACCTTAGAAGAAAAACCAATCAACAAAATCCCAACACCAAAACCTCTGACAAATCTTCACAAAATAGCACTGCAACCAAGCCTATAGTTGTCAAGCAAAAGGATAAAACCGAACCTGTAAATTCTGGTAAAGGTAGAGAGAAAGGCACTCAAAATGTTACAAAACATAGTGCAGACCTTAGCAGTACTAACACTTCAACTAGTACTCCTGTGAAAACAATTTTGTCAAATGTAAATAGAACAAACCATCAAGCTGACGTTGCTCATAGACTGGCTGTTAATAAGGCTGAGACCAACACTTTAAAAAGTCGAATTCCTTTCAGCCTAGAGCAGGAAATTTCCAAAATTAAAATCTTTGTCCCCCTCACTGAGTTAGCTGCCCAATTTGTATATAGAACACAAATTTTGAAGGCTTTAAATATAGAGGAAAATGAGGATACTGTCAATCTTAACGATGACCAACCAGAGCTGAATTTTGGTCCTAAGATTGAAGGTAGATATCAAGAGGGACCGGTTCCTCCCCTTTATGTAAGTTTAAATTTTCATGACAAGATCTTGCACAACGCTATGCATGAATCAGGGGCTTCTCATAATTTAATGCCAAAAGCTGTGATGGAGAGTCTGGGTCTAGAAGTCACCAGACCTTATAAAGATATTTACTCCTTTGACTCAAGTAGAGTAAAAAGGAATTCGTGATATTATTAGAGAATGGCGAGCGCGGCTAGGGTTTCTGGCATGGACGCCGCTGACAAATTATTTTCTCCAGCTACTGCGCTGCTCGGCTCCACCACAGCCGCCGACTTCACTTTAGGCGCTGCGCTTCCCTCTGCTGCAGCTCCAGGCAATCAACCTTACCCGATTCGCAGATTTCCAAGGAACGCATGCAAACATCTTGCAGCCGTCGCTCCCACAGTATGCTCTGCGCCCTTCATCGTGGATGCATTCGGCGGTTTTCTTCGCCCAAGCCGCAGATCTATTGGGAAAGCTCACTCAGTTCATGCAGGTCTTCTCTGCAAGCGCCCTCCAGATTTGGCTGCCTCCTTACACCAAGCTTTAGAGAGAGAAGGGGACGTCAACGATTTCCAACACACAGAGATCGGCTCCAACAATCTTGCCGTCTCAACCAATGCTGAGCCCTTGCAAAGGTTCCGTATTAGCCTCTCGAAGAAGCCAGATAAACTGGGTAGGGGGCTCATTCTAGGAAGCACGCGAGACCTAGGCTCTGTGTCCAGGCCCCTCCTTGACTCCTTTTAGATCCAGATTTCTCAACCAAAAGGCAATACTATCCTGCAATGGGTCAGTTCTTCAGATTTGGTGCTGGATCTCAAGCTGGATCTAGAACAGCGGATTGGGATCCCTTCAGGCCTTCAAAGACTTCTCTTTCAAGGTAAACAACTTGAAAACCCTCTACCTATCTCTACTTACAACATTAACAGGAACAACTCTTTGGTGTTAACCCTATGTTTGAGAGGGGGTGCAGCGGGATAGTCGTCCTCCGCTCCTCCCTTCTCTTACAAAGATGCAGTACATTCCGAGATCCCCAAACCCTCGGAAGCCCTTAAATCCAAGCCTTTTTTGGTTAACAAAATAGAGGAAGTTCCATCTGTCGAAATTTCCCATGCAGACCCTGTAAATCAACTTCAAGAATATGTAGAAAGAGACATCATTTGCAGATTCAACGGACTGTGGCCATGATCTCAGGACCTTTATGATTGGATTCATGCAAACTGGACACATCATTGTAAGGTCAGTTTCTGTTCAAAAGGATATTTCATTGTTCTTTTTGATGACAGTAAGCATTATGAAAAGGATTTAGAAGAAGGCCCTTGGTTCATGGGAACTGCAGGGCTCTTCTTAATGCCTTGGTTTCCAGATTTTGATCCGACAACCGCAGTCATCACTAGGACACCTGTATGGATCAGACTTCCAAACCTACCTGTCCACTTATGGCATGTTGCAGTCTACAAAGCTATAGGCAACACCTTGGGCAGTTTCATTACGGGAGATTATAGGAGGGAAAGAGTAGGTCTCTACACATATGCCAGAATATGTGTGGAGGTGGACTTAAGCAAGGGACTTCCAGACCAAATCATTCTCAAGATAAACGAATTAGTCTGGACCCAGACATTGGACTACGAAAATACAGCCTTCCGCTGTCGCCATTGCCACCAAATAGGGCATCTGCAGTCCACCTGCCCTTCTCTCCCAACAAAAAAGAAAAAGGAGAACCTCTCCAAGCACAAATCCAAACAATGGGCTCCTTGCTCTCCACCTCCTGCCGTGGATTCTGAATCCTCTTGCTCTGAAGATGAAGCCAGCGATGCAGATTTGGATCAAGCCCCTCAAGCTGTGGTTCCTTCCAACGATGGACCGACACACTCCTCCGATATAGCCATCGCCCAGAAGCGTACTCATTTGACCTCCTCCTCTGACTTAGAAAAGGAGGGGCCCCCCTCGGAGAACCCCAATCTTCAAGTTATTGTTGCTCATTCGCCCCTGGATGGATGGGTCAAAGTTAAAAAAAGGAAAGGGAAAAAGCTTCGTGTTGAGACCTCTACCCATTCTGGGTAGAGATCAGTATTTTAGCTTTCCAGTCTTTGGTTGTAGTACTTTGCTTGTTTCACTTCTCCGGAACCGAGGTTGATAGTCCTATCATTGCCGGTTGCCGGTTCTCTATCTCTCTTGATTGTATCACCATCTTGTATCATATTTTTGCTTAATATAATTAGTCTAATTCAGAAGAAAAAAAAAAGTAGAGTAAAATGTTTAGGATTAATCAAAGACCTCTGTGTTAACTTAGCACAGATTCCAGCCAAATTCTTAGTCATGGATATTGTTATGGCTGATGTGCCCCCAAAGTATGGAATGTTGTTATCTAGGTCTTGGGGGGCTAAGTTACAAAGGACTATGCAGATGGATATTACCTATGCGACCATCCCTGTGTTTAATCAATCAAGAAGACTTTATAGGGAGCCCCATATACAGTACATGGTTACTAGTCAAGACAAGCAGCAAAACTCTCCTCTATATTTTGTAAACACATTCCTTGATTCATTTATTATTTTTAATGATGAAATATTAGATGAACAAGAAAATTTAATAGATTTAATGGCTGATAGAGAGGAGGAGGTAAAAATCACATAAATGTCTAAACAGTTTGTTGAACCTGTGAACTTTATCAAAGCAAACGCAGGTGTTGAACTACAAATCCTACGTCCATCTTGTTTTAGCCTTGACGGTCAAGAAAGCATTCCTCAGCTTAACGAGAAACCAGAGGAATCAAAACAAATTCGTCTAAGTGTTGATATTCAAAAACAAACCAAAAGCACGCTTGTTGAAGAGGATAGTGACCCAATTGTCGAAACTGAAACTAATCCTCTGTGGAGTATGAACTTCGACGGATCCTGCACTATGAACAATGTTGGTGCAGGGGTATAGATTCGCAACAATAAGAATAACCACACAGAAATCCTTTCCTATAGATTAAACTTCCAGTGTTCGAATAACATAGCAGAATATGAATCCCTTCTCTTAGGCTTACGATTGTTGAAGAAGTTAGGAGCCAAAAGAATCAATGTGTATGGGGATTCATAGTTAGTCATTAGGCAGGTCAATGGGTAGTATAACACAAATCATCCCAGATTTAGGGCCTACTGAAACGATGTCATGGACCTTTTAAAAACATTCGAGAAGTCCAAACTAATTTTTTTCCCAAGAAAATAAATATTGCGGCCCACAATTTAGCCTTTGCAGCTAGAACATGCTTAACGCCATATGAAACCAAAAATTGCATAACTCAGATTAAATTCAGGCCAGTCGTTCCTGATAACGAAAAGTATTGGAAAGTATTCGACGGAGACAAAAAAATAGAAGACTTCATGCAATTCATAAATGAATTCAAGCTACATAGTTCAGATTCAGATTATGATACAGACTGCCCTAGTGAAGAAAATTTTCTTGATGAAGAAGAATCATTTCCTGAACTTTCTAATATAAATCTGTCGACTAGCAAACCTGAAAATAAAACAGAACTGACTACGGAATTAGAAATAGAGGAGTTAGAAACCCTTCAGTCTAATGATGAAAGTTTGCCGAAGGGTCTGGCACCTTTAAAAGAGTTGTTTGATTTTAACGATGTGGCCAAGAAACCAAAACTGGAGCCTGTAGAGACTGAAGTGGAAGAGTGCAATATAGGCAGTGAGAAAAAACTAAAAATGATTAAATTGTCTAAGACTCTACCAGCTCACATTAAACTCAAATATATAGATCTGTTTAAAGAGTTTTCTGATGTTTTTACGTGGAGTTACAAAGATCTAAAATCCTATGACACTGAAATAATCCAGCACAAAATCCCTCTCAAGGAGAACCAGAAGAAATTCAAACAAAAACTGCGCAGAATGAACCCTTTTCAGTTGCCTTTGGTTCAGATGGAGATCATGAAAATGTATGAAGCTGGTATTATTGTCCCTATTTGATATTCTGAGAGGGTGTCTAATCTGGTGTCAGTTACGAAGAAAACTAGAGAGATCAAGCTTTGTATAGACTTTAGAGACTTAAACAAAGCTTCATTAAAAGACAACTACCATTTGCCTAAGATGGATCATATTTTACAAAGGGTGGTAGGGTCCAAAAGAATTTCTTTTCTTGATGGCTACTCAGGGTATAATCAGATTTTAGTTCACCCTGATGATCGATTAAAGACAACTTTTACTACACCATGGGGCACTTTCATGTATATGAAAATTCCTTTTGGTCTAATGAATGTAGGACCAACTTTTCAGAGAGCCATGGACATAGCATTCTCGGAAGAACTGGGCTTCTTCATCATTATATACCTTGATGATGTCACTGTGTTTTAAAAAATGGATGAAGAGCACTTAGAACATTTAAGAAAGGTTTTTGAGAAATGCAGAAAGTTTGGGATATCTTTAAACCCTAAGAAAACACTATTCAGTCTCCAAGAAGGTAAACTCCTTGTGCACATTATTTCAGAAGAGGGTATTAAGATAGATCCAAAGAGGATTGAGGCCATATTGCAAATATCTCATCCTCGAAACATCAAAGAGTTACAGTCTTTCATTGGAAAGATTAACTTTTTGAGAAGGTTCATCCCCAACTTGGCTAAGCTCCTTAGGAATATAACAAGAATGTTAAAGAAAGAGCAAGGGGTAAAATGGACCTTGGAATCAAAGAAGTCCTTTGAACTGGTGAAACAAGCATTAACCAGAACACCAGTTCTAATAAGTCCTGATTTTTCAAAAAAAAATTATATTTTTTCATTTGCATCAGAACATACCATAGCTGTTGTCCTTTTATAGAAAAATCCACAAGGACAAGAGCAGCCTATTGCATTCTTTAGCAAGGCTTTGAGAGATGCTCCTTTGAAGTATAAAATTATGGAAAAGCAAGCCTTTGCTTTGTTTAAGGCTTTGAAAGACTTCAGAGTATACATCCTTCACTCACACATCATTTCCTTTGTCCCAAAGTCAGTTGTGAAAGACATTCTAACACAAGACCCAGATGGTAAAAGAGGTAAGTGGATTGTTGTTATCCTTGAATATGATTTAGAGATAAAACCCACTAAACTTATCAAAGGCCAAGGTCTAGCTAGATTAATGGCTGAATCCAATTTTGAAGTTCTTGATATTAATATGATTAATGCTTTAGATGAACAAGAGGAAATCTCAACTCCCATTGTTGAAGAACATTTTATGAATTCCTCTTGGTATGCTGATATTATTTATGTTTTGCTTAATTTAAATACACCTCCCGGTTTATCAAAAACAAAGGAAAGGTTTTTGAAATTGAAAGCTGTAAACTATTGCATTATAGATATATGTCTTTACTGGAAAATTGCAAGTGGTATATTGCTTAAATTTTTGATTGAGTATGATGCAGAGAATGTTAAGCACGAGTTCCATGAAGGAGAGTGTGGAGGCCATTTATAATGGAAGACAAAAGCGAACAAAATTTTGAGGGCTGGTTTCTATTGGCCTACTCTGTTTCCTGATATACATAAGATGATCATTGCCTGCCATAAATGCCAAATTTTTGAAGGCAAAATAAAACTGCTACCCCTACCTCTGCATCCCATCACTGTTGAAGCTCCATTTCAACAGTGGGGACTTGACTTCATAGGTGAAATCCATCCACCATCTTCTTCTCAGCATAGATGGATTCTCACTGCCACAGAATACTTCACTAAATGGATAGAAGCCATTCCTTGTAGGCAAGCTAATGATTCTGTCATCATAAAATTCATGGAGACTAATATTCTCTCTAGATTTGTCTGTCCTATCAAGATCATCACTGATAATGCAGCAGCATTTGGATCAAAGAAGATGGTTGAGTTCTGTCACAAATACCAGATAACATTGGGGCATTCCATGGCCTATTACCCTCAAGGTAATGGACTTGCAGAATCCTCAAACAAGATTTTGGTGAACATAATCAAGAAACTGTTGGAGGACAACAAAAATTCTTGGCACAAAAAGCTTGTGCATGCACTTTGGGTTGACAGATTAACATTGAAGAAATCTATTGGTATGTCACCCTTCCAGCTCGTGTATGGTACTGATGAAAATTTTCCAACCAGCCTTGGTGTACCAGTTATGAAGTTGATTCAAGAGTTGAAAACTAAAGATAATGACATGATCAGAAGAATAAATCAGACCATTCATCTTCAGCAAACTAGAGAGGAAGTTTATACAAATCATTACAAAAGCAGAACAACATCAAGAAGCTTTTTGACAGAAGAACAAAGGCCAGAAATTTCAAAATTGCGAACAAGGTTTTAAAGTGGGATTAAAGGAGGGAAGACAAGGGAAAGCATGGAAAATTTGAAAACTTATGGCTTGGCCCTTACTCTATTCATTCAACTACTGGTAACAATGCCTATTTCTTACAAGAGTTGAATCGAGCAGAATTTTTTGGGGGTCCTGTCAATGGTAGGATGCTTAAACATTACTTCTCTTGATCCATGTCATGTTCTGAAAACCTTTTTATCTTTTTTCTCATTATAAATATCTCATCCACCATTGCATTCAAAGTTAGAAAAATAAAAAATAGAAAAATAGTGAAAGAAAGAAAAGAGGGCAGATTGTAAAAACAAGAAAGGTACAGCCCCATACCAAAAAGAGAGACAAAGTCTGAAAATGTGCAAGCTTAAATGCCACTTCTGAAAAAACACACTTCTAATTAATCATACAGCCTAATCTTGACTAATTAGATTTAAATTTTTTGCTGATAAGATAGTGAATTCGATTTTCCAAACTGTTTAATCTTGGTTTATCAGTAGATAGTTTAGGATAGAAATTAAAGGTTCAAACATGCTCAAAATCTGAACATAAGTTTCCAAAGAGAATTACTCAAATATGTTTCAAATTCTGGGTCAAAAAAGATGTAAATCTGGTTCCAATTAGCTCAAAATCTAAACCAAAGGACAAGCAAAGAACAACTCAAGAAAGAGTCAAAACAGAGCTGTAAAAGATGAAGGAAATGCTTTGAAATTTTAGATCTTAAGCCTTCCATTTTTTATTTAATTTTCTGCAAAATAATATCTATGTGAAGCTTGTTTTTATGCCATAGATTAGCATCAAGTTAGATTGTTCAATCCTAACTTGAATGCGTTTAAATTTCTGTTGTAGAATTTAGAGAATAAAAATCTGTTGGACAGTTTAATCCCAATAGATGGTAGATTAGGTAGAGAAACATGTGAACTCAACTACTTAATTTGAGTTCATAGAGAAATAAGGAGTAGAATTAGATTAGTTTTTTTGCTTTCAAAAGAATAAAACGTTCTGTAAAGAGTTTGCCAATCCAAGTGCACTCTAAAAAAGAAAAAATGTTAGATCAATAGGATTGGGTAGGTAGAAAGCTTGTGTTGATGAAAGATCCATTGTTTTTCATGGCCACTAATATGTTTTAGAACAAAGAAGATCATTCAAGTAAATAAAGGTAGCCCAATGGATGAGGCACAGATCAGCCTCCCAGAGAATGCAAGTTGAAGTTCTTGATGCCTTCAAGAAGACACCATCCCCAAGTGGAGCCACTGTTAGCCAGCTACAAAATTTGTTATATCAAATGCCGGCTAAATCATTTTTGGAGCCTTCAAGAAAAAAGTTTTATTGCTAAAAATTTTTATCTCTTGAAGACTCTTGAAGGCCTCATGCCCTTGTCTAAATCTTCACTGCTGTTCCCATTTTATACTCAGAAATTCTGCTGATTTCATGAGAAGAAACTGCTGAAATATCATCCATTTTCCCCTACTTCCACTTAAAAATCTAACCTCCATTTTGCTCTCTTTTCATTCCTATAAACTTCCCCTATTTCCATTTTTCCTCTCCTTCCCTTCAGAAAATCCACCTTGCAGAGTTTAAAACACTTCTTTGAACTCTGTCGAAACCCCCAAAATCCATTGAAAACTTGAAAAAATTCATAAAAAATAAGTTTTTTTACCACAGGCTTAAGCCCCCTTAGGCTAAGTCCTAACCACTTCCCCTCCATACGCCTTGGTGCTAGAACCAAGCACTAACCCCTCACAGCACTTATCGCATCGTAAAAGTCCAAGTGCGCAAGTCTTTTTCCATTACAAAAAATTTGATGTGATTAGCCCGTTATATTAAACTCCGCACCCTCCACTTCATTCATATAAATCATGCCCGGGACCAAAGGTTAAAGTCCCAAGGTGCTTAATCGCATTGGAGGATTCCAAATGGTTAGATTGAAAAGGCTCGGCCTCCGTTTGTGATGGCCTGATCGCACCATCACATCGACCTTCCTCCATCGCATCGACGAAATACAAATGGTTTAAGCCCATGCCTGGTGCCTGCCGATTGCGATCTTCCGATGCATCTCCCACCGTCGATCTGATCTGCAGATTGACGGTCAACATTTAATCACATCGGATCTTTTCATCGGGTGTGTTTTTAACAATTTTGTTTCCCCCCACCGATTGCGATCTTCCGATTGAATCTGGACCATCCATATGTCCAGATCGGATGGTCCCAGATCATTCCCGCATTATTTCATCGCCCTCCACCTTCCACCAAGAGGATTTTTAGCACGTAATCCATCGTTGATATTTGTACAATCAACGATTCTGACTTATTCTTCCCTCTTCTCTCCTTTTAAACTTCTCTTAATTAATCTCGACCGTTGGATGATGCCATCTAATGACCACACTCCTCCCCACAGCCTTCTAAGCAGTTAAACCCAAAAAACGCAAGATTTTATAATATAGTTTTGTATTGTGCAGGTGTTTGAATGTTTTTCCGTCATATTAAAGAGAAATTCGAAGCCTGGGAATGATGATTCCTATGCCTTTGATTCATCAAAGGAAACCATTTGCACGGCTCGAATTCCACGTCTCGTCAATGTTTCATGAGGCATTGATGCCATATGAGCCCTGCGCAACCTGCACATCAACAAGACACAGTGTTATTAAATCATAATTAAAAGAGTATCAGTGTCGAAGACCTGCCACGGTAGAAACAGAAGATGGAAGACAATTTGGGGATTACTGCTAATATTGATTATCAAAAGCCTAATCCTCCAAATTAAAACAGAGTTAAAAGAAAATCATAAGTGTTTTATCAGACAAAAAAGCCTCCACTGCCACATCAGAGGCAAATTGAATCCTCCCAGCTACCACAAAGCCACCTATGCCTCAAAGCATTCAAACAGAGGCCGAAGTTATTGATCAAGATCAGATATTTGCCTCAAACACATCCGAAGATTTAATTCTGCTAAAGAAACTTAATGAAAAAATATCAATAGAGTTATTACGTCCTGACACGAAGCCTTAAAGGTCAACAAAAGCTCCCACCAAGCTTAATCTTAAATGTAAAACAATTAATATAGATAGAACATCTGTAAACTTCTTCATCGAGCCCCTCAAAGGCCAAGAAACCATTAAGATTGTATTAATTATCTTGGGAGATCTTTTAATCAGGTCTCACCTCCTCATTCTTCTATAAATACTTCTGTAGAAGATGAGAAATTGTTGGTTGTTGAACTTTGAAATACACTTGAGCTCGAAACTCCTACTTGTAAAAAGTGTTCACTGACTTTTGAAGCTCTGTTTGTGATTAGATAATTTAGGCTGAAAAGTGAAGATGATTGTTAAACTGAAACATTGGACCTGAAGACTGTAATTGGTTTGACATCAATAACAAATTTTTTCTTGGGATCCTGGTCTATATCATTGGTGAAGTGCCCCTTTCTTTGTTATTGTTTTTTCCTTCTATGTATGTCATATTGTTCACTATTCTCTGATAAAGAACAAAATTTATAGAGTTAGGATTTACTGTTTACCAGTACCCTTCTCTGACTGATAAGCTTTGTCTCAATGTTTTCCTCCAATTTGTTTATTTAAGAATGATTCAATATAATTTAAGCAGTTAGGAATGCTGGCGTTCCCTCATCCTACTGTTTTCTTTAAACATTGTTCTTGAAAGTTATTTTCATTATTTTCTTATTAAAGTTAGACTAGAAAAGTGATGGTGTTCCCTATTTTCTAGCTTTATTTCTCCAAAGGTAGATTATGAAGGTTTTCCTTGGTGTTGGCTGAAAGTAGACTAGGTTTAAAAGTACCTTATCTGATCTTAAGTTTCACTTAGTTTCCTTTATGTGTTTTCATACTTTTTGAAGGTAATTATGCAGATTACTGGATTGTTTGTGAATTAAGCTACTTTAATACAAACTTTCCCAAGAAGTCTATGGCTAGCCCTAGCCTTAGTTGGTTTTAAATAGTTACTTAAGAGGTTTTACTTGTTTGGATTGACTATCAATCCTTGTTGAAATTATTATCAGTTTCCACCCCTCCAACACTTTATTGTTTCCATTCCATCATTTTAATCTCAATAATATTGTGATATAGATGACTTGCCCCTTAGATCACTCTGGATGTTGTTGTTCAATTAAAGCCCTGTTATGACTCCATAGCCAAATGGACTAAACACTAGCATTATATCTATCTTTTTAGCCAAAGCTTACTCTTATTGCTTGCAACTTCACACCTTTGAAACTTTTTGCACTTATAACTTTCCCTCAAATAATATTCATGCTCAACCATCCAAAAACAAACAAAACCCTCGGCCTTCATAACTAGCCTAATATCATTATCCAAAACCTTAAAAGACAAATCCATCTTTGCACTTATTGGAGAGATCCCTCTCCGGATTCAAGAGGGCTAGATCCTAGAATCCCAAAGTGGTTGAAATAATGTTGTTTCTGTGATTGGAATTTTCCAATATTGCTAATTACAGAGACCTAACAGATTACTCTAGCCTACCCTAGTTTAACCTAGCCTAGCCTACCCTAGCCTAGCCTACCCTAGTCTAACCTAGCCTAGCCTACTCTATTCTAACCTAGCCTAGCCTACTCTAGCCTAGCCTACCCTAGTCTAGCCTACCCTAGCCTACGCTAGCCTAGCTTAGCCTAGCCTAACCTAGCCTAGCCTAGCCTTAGGTAGCCTAACCTAACCTATCCTAACCTAGCCTAACCTAGCCAAGCCTAGCCTAGCTTAGCCTAGCCTAGCCTAGCCTAACTTAATGTAAACTAACCTAACCTAAAATAACCTAGCCTAATGTAACCTAGCCTAACATAGCCTACCCTAGCCTAGCCTAACCTAGCCTAGCCAACCCTAGCTAGCCTAGCCTAGCCTAGCCTACCATGCTTTAGCCTAACATAGTGTAGCTTAGCCTAGCCTAACCTATCTTAGCCTAGCCTACTCTAGCATAGCCTACCTTAGCCTACCCTAGTCTAACCTATCCTAGCCTAGTCTAGTTTAGTCTAACCTAGCCTAGCCTACTCTACCCTAGCCTAATCTAGCCTAGCCTACCCTAGTCTAACCTGGCCTAGGCCACTCTAGCCTAGCCTAGCCTACTCTAGCCTACTCTAACCTACTCTAGCCTAGCCTAACCTAGCCTAGCCTAGTCTAGCCTACTCTAGCCTAGCCTAGCCTAGGTTAGACTAGCCTAGTCTAACCTAGCCTAGCCTACTCTAGCCTAGCCTACCTTAGCCTAGCCCAACCCACTCTAGCCTACTCTAGGCTAGCCTAGCCTATTCTAACCTAGCCTAGCCCACTCTAGCCTAGCCTAGCCTAGCCTAGACTACTCTAGCCTACCCTAGTCTAACCTAGCCTAGCCTACTCTAGCCTATCCTAGCTGAGCCTACCCTAGTCTAACCTAGCCTAGCCTACTCTAGCCTAACCTAGCCTAGCCTACTCTAGCCTAGCCTACCTTAGTCCAACCTAGCCTAGCCTACTCTAGCCTACCCTACCCTAGTCCAACCTAGCATAGCCTACTCTAGCCTAGCCTCGCCTTCTCTAGCCTATCCTAGCCTACTATAGCCTAGCCTACCCTAGCCTACTCTAGCCTACCCTAGCCTACCCTAGCATAGCCTAGCCTAGCCTTAGGTAGCCTAACCTAACCTAGCCTACCTTAGCCTACCCTACCCTAGCCTAACCTAGCCTAACCTAGCCAAGCCTAGCCAAATCTAGCCTAGCCTAGCCTTGCTTAGCCTAGCCTAGCCTAACTTAACATAAACTAACCTAACCTAAACTAACCTAACCTAGCCTAACCCATCCTACCCTAGCCTAGCCTAACCTATCCTAGCCTACCCTAGCTAACCTAGCCTACCCTAGCCTAGCCTAGCCTAATCTAGCCTAGCCTAACCTACCTTGCCTTAGCCTAACCTAGTGTAGCTTAGCCTAGCCTACCCTGGCTTAGCCTAGCCTAGCCTAGCCTAACCTGGCTTAGCCTAGCCTAGCCTAGCCTAGCCTACCCTACTCTAGCCTAGCCTAGCCTAACCTAGCCTAACCTAGCCTAACCTACTCTAGCCTAGCCTAGCCTACCCTTGCCTACTCCAGCCTACCCTTTCCAACCCTAGCCAACCCTAGCCTACTCTAGCCTAGCCTAGCCTAGCCTACTCTATCCTAACCTAGCCTAGCTTACTCTATCCTATCCTACTATAGCCTACCCTAGCCTACCCTAGCCTAGCCTACTCTAGCCTACCCTAGCCTACTCTAGCCTAGCCTAACCTGGCCTAGCCTACCCTAATCTAACCTAGCCTAGCCTAACCTACTGTAGCCTACTCTAGCCTAGCCTAGCCTACTCTACCCTAGCCTACCCTAGTCCAACCTAGCCTAGGCTACTCTAGCCTAGCCTACCATAGCCTACCCTAGTCTAACCTAGCCTTGCCTACCCTAGTCTAACCTAGCCTAGCCTACTCTAGCCTAGCCTAGCCTAGCCTACTCTAGCCTACTCTAGCCTAGCCTAGCCTAGCCTAGCCTACCCTACCCTACCCTAATCTAACCTAGCCTAGCCTAGCCTAGCCTAGCCTACTCTAGCCTAGCCTAACCTAGTCTAACCTAGCCTACTCTACCTTAGCCTACCCTAGTCTAACCTAGCCTACCCTACTCTAGCCTAGCCTACCCTAGTCTACCCTACCCTACCCTACTCTACCCTACTCTAGCCTAGCCTAGCCTACTCTAGCCTATCCTAGCCTAGCCTACCCTACCCTACTCTAACTTAGCCTAGCCTACTCTAGCCTAGCCTAGCCTAGCCTATCCTACCTAGCCTAACTTACCATACTCTACCTTAGCCTAGCCTAACCTAGGGTATCTTAGCCTAACCTAGCCTAGCCTAGCCTAACCTAACCTAGCCTAGCATAACCTAACCTAATCTAACCAAGCCTAGCCTAGCGTAAGTTAGCCTAGCCTAGTCTAACCTACCCTACTCTAGCCTACCCTAGCCTACCCTAGTGTAACTTAGCCTAGCCTACTCTAGCCTAGCTTAGCCTAGCCTAGCCAAACCTAGCCTAGCCTAGCCAACTCTAGCCTAGCCTAGCCTAGTGTAACCTAGCCTAGTCTACTCTAGCCTAGCTTAGCTTAGCCCTACATAATATTCTTTAGCATATTCTAGGCTAAGCTAGACTACTCTATATTAACTTGTGTAGCTTACTCTAGCTTACCCTAGCTTGTTTTTGTCTATCCCACCTTAGCTTAGCTTATTCTATCCTTGTGTAGCCTGGTCTAATTTAGTCTATCCTAGACCACTTTAGCTTAGCCTAGTCTAATGTGAAGCAATCTAGATTCCTAGGAGTTTATATATATACATGTTGTAGTTGAAAATTTTAATAAAATATATATTCAAAAACAATATTACTAAACATTTATAGTACATTTTAATTTGATCATATATATTTAAATATAAAAGCATTACAATTTTATATTATATAAATTCAAAAAAAAATTTGATACATTATTTTATTTTAATTAAAAAAATACAGTGTACCATTAATAAAATGTAGTGCAGAACTTAAATAACATATTATATATTTAAATTTAATAATCATTTTAAAAAATAAATTAAAGTAAACAACATTAATAAAGAAATTATTTAAACACAAATTAAATTAAAGGCTATTAATAAAAGTTTAAATATGACAAAAAAATATTGAAAATAGATGAAATATATGAAAATATAATTTAAAATACAGTGAAGTTAAATGTAAAAAGAAAATGGAACCTAAGTTATAAGATATAAATGAAAAATACATTTTTAAATGAAAAACATAATTGAAAGTCATTTTGAGAAATCTAATAATCTAAATAAAGTATTTAGAGAAATTTTTTTTTTCTTATTTTAGAGGACCCCCAAAACTGATTATAAGAGTAACAAGTTAAGTTAAATAATAATTTTAATTTAGAAAAAGAACTCACATAATTACATAATTGTAAAGGTAAGAAACCAATTTAAATAAAGCTGCAAACTTTCAAGAAGATAAACTAAGTCAATAAATAAATGGAATGATCTTAAATCAATGAAATAGTAGTTAGATCTATAAAACTACTGTAATAAATTAAGCCCTGCAAAACAAATCAGCAAAAACTAAAACTTACTCATTTCAAAATTAAATAAATTAACTAAAATAAGCTAAAATAAACAGATTAGAGTTCCTCTTAAGAACAGAATTTAGAAGATTGATTGAAACTACATCTATGACTGACTTAACATATTTAACATAAAATACCCAAAAGATTAACTGAAAGTGCCCTATTTCTGTTCTTGTAAAATACCTAAAAGATTAACTGAAAATGCCCTATTTCTAGTCTTGTTCTCATTTAAAGTTGTCATACCTTATTTTTGTTCTAGTTTGACTTTTTGGTTATTAAAGGGCTAGAAAAAAAAATTATAAATAAAATCCCTATTCTTATTCTAGTTTGACTTTGTAGTTATTAGAAGGTTGGAAAAACAAATTCAGAAATAAAACATAATTATTTTAGGTTGTGGTTAAAATAGAATTATTCTAGGTAAGAATCGAATTTTTCAGTTTTCTTATTTTCTTCTCCAATTCTAACTTTGATGATAGATTTATTTGTAAAATTTCAAGAACAATATTTACTGTTTTATAAATTTATAAATATTCTAAATATTTTTACTATTTTATTAATTTATAAATATTCTAAATATTTATGTTTTGTAAAGAAATTAAAAATTTACAAATATTCATGTGGAATCACAATCCTGAGGACAAACTTGAAAAAACATCAAAGAAAAGTTAGTGTGCGGAGAGTTTTTATTTATATTTTTTATTGTTCCAGATTAACTCAGAAACATGGGGAGTTATTACAGATTAAGCGACAATTATTCCATACCGAGTTGTATCGACCACTTCTTTGCAAATTTTCGCAGTATAAAATTCTAGGTAAGTGGACCCTTAGAAATTTACGAAACAAACTCAGTAGGAACTCAGGAATATTCACTAGAAACTATAACTCTAGAGTTTTCCAGGAAATGTGATTGGGGTTTGTGTTTTGAGAGTAAAGCTTAGAGGAAATGTAACTAATTAATGTATCGGATTGCAAGCAGGAGCGATAGCAAGCATAGCAGTAGGGTGTGGCAATTCAGAACATGGCATGCATGCATCGGCGTTTGTGTTCTTAACTACCACGAGTTTGTGTTTTCTGCTAGGTATGCTTGTAGCTGGAACCCATTCTGTACGATATCCTGTTGCTATTGGTGGCTATTGAAGAATATTTAAGCTGGAACCCATGGAGGAAAAATCAATGTTGCTTTTGGTGGCTACTGATGAATATTTTTTATGCTGGTACCCAATGTGAACTCGATATTGTGGTTGTTGATGGCTAGGGCTGTTATAGTTCTATTAGTGAGGTCATAGAATCCATGCACAGGGGACTGGATTACAGTGGTGAAGTTGGTCCTGAAGAGGTAAGATGGTCGCCTGTTTTGCCGAGCTGGAACCCATGAGAATATATGTTTTGTTTTGATATTGGTGGCTGATGATGCATGTTTTGATGCTGGAACCCATAGTCGACTATTTGTGCATGTTTTTGGTGGTTAATGAAGGAGATCATTAGCTGGAACCCAATGTGAACATTTGTTGATCGTTTTTGGTGGCTATTGAATTTGCATATGGCTGGTACCCAATGTGAACAAGCATATGTTGGTCATGGTGGCTGTGGGTGATCCCAGGTTGCTGGGTTTTATCTCGTTTATTCCGTGGAGGTGTCTGTTGCAGCTATCTAATTGGGATGGCCTCGTGTTTTCTTATCTATGGATCGGACGTTGAAAACCTCTGATCACTCAGATCCTTCTGAGTTTCTGAGCTCCTGGTTGCTGGCTGTTCTGAGCAGCGTGGACTACTGCTTTTGACTTTGCCATTGTTTCTGGATTTCAGAGATTGGGCCATGGCTGTCGTGTCTCTTTTGGCGCTTCGTTATTTAATGAAGTTTCTGGTGGTTATGCCTCTTAGGTTTTGATTTGGGTGTTATCTCTCTCTTTGGTCGGTTCTTTTTGGTGCCCAGGATTGTGGATGCTGAGAGTGTGGGGTGCTTGGCATATTTCGCCTTCTTTGCGGGCGATGGTGGACTTTCGCTGAATGCCATGGCTGATGTTACTGACAAAGCGGTGGGCTCTCTGGTTTTTCTGGTTAGCCGTTGGTTTTTCCGGCTATTTTGAAATGTTTTTCGGGGTTTTGACATTTCGAGATTCCCATCTCTTTATTCATCTGACATCGGCGGCGATATAGAATTATTGCCCCTATGTTGGACGGTTCATATTGATTGAACCTTCGTTTATTTGTGCTCCCATTTATGACCCCCGGGAGTGACCATTCACCTACTCTCCTGTGTTCGGGTTATGTTTTCTGGGTTCGTATCTAATTAGATTTTGATCCCAGGGCCTCTATTTATGAGCAGCGACACGGTTCTGCTTCCCCGCTCGATTGTACAGTCAGGTCGGTGTTAAGTCGAATGACAGAGAACAGTGGATCGGTTATGCGCGGTTCTGCTTCACCGCATGGTTCTACTTCCTCACACGATTGTAGAGTCAGGTTCTAAATAGCTGCGGCACGGTTCCGCTATTATTCCTAAATAGGCGATCTCCCACATCCTGATTCTGTCATTCTCCACCGTCAATATCTTTTCTAGCTTTGGGCTCGTGAGTTTCTTCGGGCTTGCTGCATTTTAGATCTTTGGATGTACGTCCTGACTGCCACTAAATCCCTCTTCGATGCACCAAGTATCCACGATGGTTCCCGACGCTATTCGGCTTTCTGATTTGTCGATTTCTGCTGCAATGGGTATTTGCTTGGTCCTGGAGGCCGACGTGCTCTTTATTCGTCTGGACATCTCTTATCCATTCGATCCTGGATCTGAACGGCAGGCCGGTCTTGGTTGGACGAAGTAAGGTGTCGGATCTCCGAATTGAGATGGGGAGCTGGATCTCCCCCAATCATGGGGATCAATCTCTTGTTTGTTTGGGTGCTATTTTGTTTTCAGTTCAGATTATCTTTTATCAAGCGAGCCTGTTTTGGTATGCAGAGTTTTTGGTTTTATCCAGGGCTGGTTTTCTTCTTCAACCGAACTTGGCATTTCAACAAGCGAGACGGATTTTCTGTTGTCGCATGATCTATTACAAGCGAGCCAGTTTTATTCAAGGGTTTTCGCACTACAATAGGATTTTGATCTGGTTCAAGTTTTCAAGTGTGCCTGGTTGGTGTTTGCACAAGCGAGACTGCCTCTTTTCAGCCATGGAAGACGCTATGGAATTCACCTTTTTGTTTGTCTTCTTTCATTTTCAGTTATCTTTTATTCCTTATTGTCATGAATATGATGCTGCTGTATTTTCTCTGAACGTTTCTTTTCTATGTATGCAGGGATGATTTCGTGGGTATTTTTTATACTACCCGTTATTGTTGGCCATGAACATCGAATCACTTCTCTACAGAAGTGTATTCTGGATGTATTTGGTATATGGGGTTTCCTCGCTGTTTTAATTAACAGTTTGAGAATGTATTGTTGATCATGTACTGTCATATATTTCTTTTAATATATACAGCGTTTTTTTCTTCTGAAAAAAAAAAAGTTTTATTCCTCTGCATCACACGATACAATGGATCTCCTTAATAATTTTAAGAGAAATTAAACATATCTTTTTAAAGGCCTCCAATGCCATTGACTATTGTGTGGACGAGAGAGTAATCGTCTCACTACTTGTCCCAGGCATGCAAAACGCCCACTAAACACTGCCCCTATTAATGTGACTCTTCCTGGAACTGAACTTTCAAGTGACCCTCTCAAGATCTCTGAGGAAACCCCCTACTGAGAAGAAAGCTAACGATAAAAGGACAGCGAATGGCCAGCAGTTACTCGAGAAAGTGGGTACTGGGTATCAATACAACTGGCTCTGGGCCTTATGAACAATACCCATGAGAAATCGAGTATTACATTTTTGTCAATATTCATATGGCATCTATGACAGCCAAGAAAACCACAAAGAAACATGGAATCTATGACAGCCGAGAAAACCACAATAACTATGGCATCTATGACAGCCAAAAAAACCACAAGAAACATGGAATAATAACTGGGGTTTGCTTTGAAAGCAGAGCTATGAGGAAATAAATATAGTGGTGATGGAGGTTATCCCGTAACATAATTTTAGTTGCAATGGAAGAATGCCCTGCATTAATTTATTCTAGAATAGAGAATCAATGTAATGGATGCTCTTACAAACACTGTATTAATATAATAGCATTCATTTGAATCTTCAAAGTACAAAGAACCAAAAATTACAAACACTTTATTAATTCAAAAATTATTGAAACACTATAAAATGATAAAGAAATATAAAGATTACTAGAGAAACCTACCTGCAGTTGGGATGAACCTACTTAGCGGCCCTGACGGTTTTGTGAGAACATGTTCAAGTATTCTTGATCTGTTCACAGAACAATCAAAATTAAAACTAACACCCAAAAAACACAGGTTAAAGAATATAGAGAAATCAAAAGATAGAAAACTACATATATCAGTGATGAATAATTTTGAGCATATCGATACATGATTTCAAGTCGAAAAAGAACTGGGTAGTGATTAGGAGATCATTTGAGACCATCAATAAAATTTACATCAACCATCAACAAACCTAGTTGTAACTTACTGAAATTAAGATTTTAATACCTGATGTAATTTACTGAAATTAATGTCAACCATTGCTGAACTCCCTTCTCTTCATCCACAAATAAGCCCAAACAAATCGACTGTATGAACCCATGGAACTTGAACTTGAAAATCAAAAGTAATTGAAATTGAGAACCCTTTCATCAAAAACCTAATTATATAACTCTTCCTGGTAGCTTTTTTAATCAGCGCAGAGGGAGCGTCCTTTCTAGCCATTTAGATGATGGTGCCACGTGTCGTTTGGTTTCTAGCCGTTTGAGGGATGGCACAGAATCATTTGTAGCTGTTTGGATTAATTTCCCTGTTAAAAGCAAGAAACTATTTCATTCCAATAATGTGAGTTGGTTGATGGCTTCATCATTTTCAGAATACAAAAGATTTATTATACAACTATAATATTTATAACATGACACTTTATTCAAAAATGTTAGATTTAATAATATTAAAAGTTTATTATTTCATTGTGTTTTAAAAGATACCTTTAAAAATAATACATTAAAATTTTAGTTTAAACATTATAAAAAAATAGTATGTCTATTAAATTTAATTTAATACAAAACAAATTAAAATAATAAATTCTAAGTTATATGGATTATGCATTATAGAGATTAGGGGTTAAGTATGATAAGTATTTGTTAGAATTATTTTAGTACTCAAATTTCTGAAAATAAATAAAATATAAAAAACAAAGGACATGTAAATCAATAAATCATTCACACAAATGAACACAATATGCAATTTAGGGGACTTAAAATAGGAGGAAACCTAGCTAGAAGGTAATCTCATTGCTCTTCTTTGTTTTCTTTAGTAATGAAAATGCAAACACAAAGAAGGAGACACTTACTACCATGTTTCATTTGACATGATGGGCTTAGTGGCTACTACAAAATCTTATTCCTCATCTATTGTTGCCTAACATCTCACTCATATATGCCTTGAACAACCATGAAGCACTACAACATAAAGGGGGGTTTTAAGACAATATTTAAGACAATTTTTAGATAAATTGTCTTAATTTGAGACAAAAGAAAACTTGTGTATTGTCTTAAATATTGTCTTTAAGCGGGTGTCTCAAATTAAATCGTCTTAAAATTAAATTGTCTTAAAATATTGTCTCTATAAAGACAATATATAACACAATAATTTTTGTCTCTCCAAAGACAATTTCATTTTTGTCTCTCCTAAGACAATAGTTGCACTACAACACAAAGGGGGGTTTTAAGACAATTTTTGGGTAAATTGTCTTAAGTTGAGACAATTTCATTTTTGTCTCTCCAAAGACAATAGTTGGAATTAAAGACATTGTCTTTATGGAGACAATGTCTTTAATCCTATCTATTGTCTCTGTAGAGACAATAGAAAACAATGAACCCAGAAAAATATCTCACCATTAAAAGAAATCAATATAAAAATATTTAATTAAAAGAATCAACAATATCATTGAATAATTCATGTTAGGGTACAGTGGAATCAAACCACCAACCTCCTGCATGGCAGGTGCTCTTCCAATGAGATAGCACCCTTTAAAGAATTATGTGAGTTATGGCAGTCCTTGAAATTGTATAATAGGCATTGATTTTTAGAAAATGTTCAACACATAATTAGAGAAAAACAAAAACAAACTCAAATAATCATCAAACTCATTGATATTGTTTCTATTATGCTTATTATACAATTCTGTTTGAAGAGTTTTTAAAGTGTGAATATATTTTGCAAATTGATTTTTGTTACATATCCAATTTTTTGGTTCTTGATCAAGGTTGCAGTGTCCATTCAAAATGTTAGATAAAATTAAAAAAATATTTTACACAGTTTTATCCAAAAAATTCACTCAATATAAATAACCGTAGAAATCTACAATCTCTGAGAGTAAGGTTGGCATACCATCCTTCGAGGAGAACTGTTTTCACAGGAGTTTTTGTGATAATGCCATTTATAGCTTGATGGAGGATAAATTTGATTAAATCGGGCTCTGTTCTATCGTTTGAAATAGGTTGAATGTACCTCTGGAGTTATTTTAAGAATAACTTACTAGGTATCTTGACTTAATGCATGCACTAATTATTATAACAGGGGAAGACCTTAACGTGAAGTAACTAAAGTATCTATAAACAAAGGCATTACCACAGTGCCGAAACCTTAGATTCATTGCTACGTTTATTCATTTAATATGGGTCATGAAGCTTGTGGCATATTTTCCTGAGGGCTGAAATCGATTGCTATTTCCCTGGGCATCTTGTTTTGGTATAGTCCCTTCTTTTGTCACATTGAAATGCAAAATATTTTAGTGAATCAAGTTTGATTTGACCTTACAATTTTAGTTACGTTGTATCTGGTATTTCAGTTATTTGCTTTGGTAAGACCTATATAATAAATTTAAAATGTTAGTTTTTAAGCTACAGATCACTTTGTAGTAATTTTTTTTGGATTTATCTCGAAAGTCACTTTTCCTTTTTTGATTCAGTTGGATTACTTTCTAGATTAATGGTGCTTCCGATTCTTGTAAATTCTAGTGTAGTTTATAAAGAATCCTCTTCACAAGGAACCTCTGCCTTCTTAAGAGAAGAGAAATTGGTTCGAATATGTAGGTTGCCCACTGTGATATGAAAATTTCTATGGTGCCATTGTTGCTAACCTGAATGCACATTCATATGGCAGCTATGTATGAATGTTGGAAGGCAGTTGTTTGGCCTTATTATAGGTTTCTGTTTTTCCATATGATAATTCTGGAGGGTTTTGCCTCTGATTAGCTTTCTACCTATAGTTTTTCTGAAACTGAGCATAAGAGTGATGATGCCTATGCATTTTTACTCCTCGATTTATCTGATGGTGCTTTTTACTGATTGAGCAGCCTTTGTCTTGGTGTAATTTATTCTGTCATTTCGGACTTATTAAGATAGTATATTATATTCTGTGATTTCAGTTGTTTTGGATGTTTAGAATCTGGATTAACTTGAACAATGTGTTTTGAGGACTTACGCAAGCTTGCCAATAGACAAAGCTTCCTTGTTTTCAATCACACTTGATCCTTTATTGGTTACGTGGTTGGCATTCAACCAATAGGAAATATAAATACAATTTATTACAAACATTGCGCAACGGTAAGAATTTTCATGTTCTTTCAAAAATCTATTGTGCCATCAATGAGGCTTATTAACAATCCTAGTAAACAACATTCCATCTCTATTTGCAAAGCAGTTCCATTACTATGGTGACTAATCATTTCATTACGGTTGCTATAACATGGTCCTCCAAATTTTCATCCTTATGTTTTTAGTTTACTAGCATGGGACAATTATTAGGATAGCTTTGATAGCTTTGTTGATGAGGATTTTTGTGCTTGACTTTTCTTTCTTGCTTCCATTTGCTTGTGTGAAGTTGGCCCTTTCTCCCTAGCTACTGCACTTGCATCAGGTTGACTCGGTCTTCCACATCAGTGTTGTTTTGTGTCAGGTTAGCCCTAGTACTCCTGGGATTTGTGCATTTACCCTTTTGCTTCCATTTCCTTACTCTTCCATTAGGTCAGCCTTGTCATTTTTCATGTTGGCCTTTTTCTGCCTCGTGTTCCCAATCGCTTGCATCCATGCACCTATTGGCCCTGATTCATGTCTCTGCTCCCTTTGACTTTGTCTTGCTTCAAGTCGGCTTGAGCTTGACCCCCTATATTTGTGCAACATGTGAAGGCATAGTAATAGAATGTATATCACTTGAAAGTGTAGACCTAGTGATGGAGTTTAGGTTATGTGAAGGTGCTTACCTAATGAAGGAATGCATATCACTCAAATATGTAGACCTATTGGAAAATTGTATACCTTAGGGTTAAAGAAATTTCTAAACACGGTAACTACAATGATAGAATTAGAGATTCAGGCTCCATCATAAGAACCTGAGAAACTTGAAACCCCTATTGTCCTATAACCATGCCTTTGATACTCAATTCTCTGAGATGATCTGCTCCTTTTTTCCAAGTAAAACCTTGTAGGGAAACCCCAAGCATGCCGCATCACATCTGTGTATGGCATCCCCATTAAACCCGTTTGTGTAAACTAGTGCTTGTAAGCCACAAAGATTCAAACTGGGCACATGCTGGCACAAAATAGCCAAATGCCCAGTGACATTGTTGAAAATGAATTGAGCTAAGCCCTTGGGATAATATGAACTGTTTAAATAAATGTTATGATGTTGGTAATTGATGAACTAAGAAAAACAAAAAAAAATAGGCAAGAAGTTTCAAAGCAAATGGGCGAAAAAATTTAAAGGTAGAACTCGAAAACCAGGCCCTAAAACAAATCAAGCAAGAAGAAACTTACTCAAAATAACTGGAGGTAAAGATACAAAAAGAAATGAAGTTGAGTCCATGATTTGAGCACAAAGAAATAAAGAATGCTTCAGAAGTCCCAACATATATGAAAGTGATAATAACTGATGTGAAAGAGGCAGAAATATAGATTAAAGAGCAGGTCGAAGCCTTCAAGGCATGAGCAGAAATGGTGGGTAGTTAGATAGTAATTGGGGTAGATAAATCATGATTACTAGAAAATTTGAAACATATTTCACAAGGAAGAGTGATAATGAAAACTCGGTGAAAGTAATATAAACAACATTTGAAAAACAAACTCCTTGAAGGTAGCAACGGGGTTTCTCGAAGATAAAATGGGCTGGACAGGCACAGTCTAAACAGCTAAAAGAGAGAAAATGGCATAGTCAATGAGGCTATGAATGACTTTTGAAATGACCCCTGCACATGGCCAAGATAAGGCCCAAGTACTACAAAGCAGAGGACAATTAAGAGGCTCGAAGGGGTTTATAGACGAAGACTTGTTCTCACGCAAACCTGCAAAAGAAAATTACCCAACAACTGTAGGAAAACCAACTCTTGTCACTGTTGGAAGCTCTCCCCGTTTGGACTGGCAGTATTCCAGTGTCAGGGGTGTATCCTTAATGGATGTCTACTGCCACCTAATTATCAAATATGCACATATTCTAACATGATTGGCACACAAAACACTCATTCTCAGGCTATCCGTAAACAGTCAAGAGCGAGGCTGAGTTCACATAATAGTTTTAGCTTTTCAATTGGTTGGGATCAAATACCAAAGATATGTGTAGCAATGAAAACAAATGGATGAAAGAATATTGCACACAAGAAACCACCTTATGCTACGAGAACAACTAAACCAACACAACAAATGGACTCGGAGAGCTAGAAAGGTCGCTTGTTGACTAAGAGATTGTCTGCACCGTAGGAAGTGATAGGTGACAGGTTGCCATTGATTTCCTTGCCTGCGATAAAGGTGGTGGGCAATATCTGGTGGATGAAAAATTAAGGGGAATTCTGCTGCTACAATACTGTATAAATATCAAAATTGTCCAACCCCCTCTTCGATTCTTTTAGCTGTATATAAAGAAACTATCCTCTCCTCCCGTCAGGTCTACCCACTACTGGCATAAAAGGAAATAGAATCATAAAGGTTCGAAAAGCCTTGCAGGCAGGTTGCTAAAGATCAGACTGATGGTTAGTTGAGGAAAAGACAAAAATCAACAAGCTGACAGTGGACTGCATGGCTGCCAGTCCTGTAAAGTAATTGATTTGATAGAGTTTCAGCTGGCACAAAAGTTGTCACTTATCCGAGGGGAGTTCCCCAAGTAGACATCATACAATGGGATAGAGAGATATCAACAAAACTATGATCTAAAGGTTGAATTGCTTCTTTGTTTTCCACCTGTAATGCTGGTAGAGACAGTCAAGATTCAATTCCATTCATGCAATTACTATTTCTTTGCACTGCTTCTTTTTTTATCTTAACTGGCATGTTGTTTCCACACAGCTCCAGCGTTAAATAGGTTCACAACTGGCTAAGATAAACATCAGATTTAGCTGCTGTTTGGTTGTTTTTTTTTTGGGTTCAGATATTTGCGTGGAATACTCTCCTCAAGGGAGTAGTCTAATAAGTCATGGTTCTGTTACATATTTTCAACCAAATTTGCTCCTTAAGTTGCTTTGTGTGTTGTTTTTAGGGAAAATAATAAAATAAAATAAAATAATAATAAATGAACAAATCTACAAAGGATTGGTAGCCATAGTTGAAGGAATCTCTCCTAATAATAGTTTCAATAAACCTAACAAACCTACGAATCTCTCCTAATCAACCTAATAAAGCTAGGCCAACCTAGTCAATCTAGGTCAAACTAGCAATTATTAAATCTAGTAAACCTATTTAAACCTAGTGAGTTGCTGTCATTGTAATAGTGAATTTTTGCCACTGTAACAGTGAGTTGTTGTCACTATAACAGTGAGTTGCTGCAACATAGTTTCAACAAATTCTAAAAAAAATTCATGTAATTGTTTTCTTGTTTTGCAAATGGTGAAGAAGTGAACCCTTATCATTTAGGTTTGGTGCAATCCAAACCTTGTTGAAACACGAATTAGATTTGTACTTCACAATGAGGCACTTTGGATTTTTATTGTCCCAAAATTGATGAATAAAAATCATAATACGCAAACCACATTAAAAGAATCAGAATTGCATGGATATACAACCATACTGCTAAACCATAACCACAAATAATCCACCAAAGAGAAGTACAGTAAGATAAATACCCAGGTTAGTGCACTTTAGTATGCTTCGGAATTCTTGAATCATACTGCAATTAGATCTCACAAATAAAACAAATTTCATGCCAGGTACTTTCCATAACATTTCTTTCCAGGACAAAAGGAAGGCAGGTGCATAGCGGATCTCATTTAATCCCAGAGGAAAAAAGGTGATCAAAACAAATATCAATCAGAGACCAAAACAAGATAACCAAAGAGAAGTACAACACTATGCATACCCAGATCAGTGCACTTTAGTATGCTTCAAAATTCCTGAATCATACTGCAATTAAATCTCACAAATAAAATAAATTTCATGTCAAGTGCAAAATCAATCTTACTTAATCCCAGAGGACAAAAGGTAATGGAAACACAAGGATTAGGCGCCACAGCTACTAATTGAGTGGAGGCTCTTGCAGAGTTCCAAGAGCTCTATGTGCTGTGAAGGATCAAAGCAGGCTAAAGGCAACAATCCTAACGGATTCAACCATTGTCATTCAAGGTCAAGAGGCACCTCAACATGAAAGCAGACAAAACGATTAACATAGGCCTCACTCTGAGAGGAAGACATATCAATCAAAGACCAAAATAAGATAGCCATCTCATCAAAGACCAAAATAAGATAGCCATCTCACCCCACCCTCTCCCATGAACATGGATCTTATGAAAAATAAAGTTTCTGGGCCCAGTGTGGGTCCTCCAAATGATTTAGTGAGGAGCCTCCACCTCTAACTTCACTTGCATGCAACAGAGAGGAGGGGTTAAATGTTGTCAACCTCCCCACTTCACTTATCATGTCCAAGCAGTTGTTTTTGCTATTTTCTTCCAATACCTTTGTGTTTGATCTTACTGCATGTAAAATCTGGAATATAATACTACGGTTAATCCCCAACATGTTTGGCATGGAAATTTGCTAGGCAATTGAGAGATTTGGCAGGTCGAAGTAATATCTCATGCATTGGGGCTCAAGTTGGAGGTTTATGTTCTGGATGACAACCAATGTGAGAACTTTGGTTCCTCAAACTCTAGAAGAATAGTCAAATGTATCCCACCAACCAAGCCTCATCGTGTACTGCTGTTATTATTACTGTATATTCACTGAAATGAGAGGACTCAAGACAGACTTCCACCAAAGAGAGAAGGGACACAGAAGCAATGGGCATGGCAACCTCTTCAGATCCAGAATGGGAAAACTGGAAGAAAGGCTTTGAAAGGAAGCATGTCAAGGCCAGACCAATAAATATATTCAATATGCCACCAGTAAAACCCAAAGTGATATTCAGTATCAACTGACTCAGGTATCAATCATCATCAAATTACAATTTTGCTTGCTCAGTCAATTTACCTACACTGCCACATCAATTTTAAAATCAAATCCGATATCAAGTTATAGTCAAATTAGAGTACAACTATTATGGGGGGTTTCTAATAGTACTTAAAATGTATCTAACCGTCAGCTCCAAACATTTTATCTTTCCCAAGATCCTAAAACCCAATGTGATATTCAGTTTCAACTGACTCCAGTACAAATTGTACTTCTTGTTTGCTCAGTCAATGCATGTACACTGCCACATCAATTCTAAAATCAAATCTGATAGCCAATTACAAACAAATTAGAGTAACTTATCAGGATGGCAAACACAAAACCACAACTAGCACAGAGGGTTTCTGATAGTGCTAAAATTTTGTCTAACCATTGCTCCAAGAGTCCAAACATTTTATCTTGCACATGCTACTGAAAGTTTTTAACCTGTCCTAGGAAACTTGTCTTAATAAACTATCGTAAAGTACTAAAAGAAATGAAAAGTGAAATGTGAAATATAACCACTCTCCTATCGATTTCCCATGTTCCTTGGACTTCAAAATCTATACGGAATTCATAGAAAACATATCTAGGGATGTTGCTTCATCAATGAATTGGATGTGGGGGGCCAAGATAAAAGATGATCATTACAAGAAGAAAAAAAAGAAAAGATTGGTTGTAAAAGCTAATGGGATAACATAATAATTCAGGATAATATCATAAATAAGATAGATGGACCATTAGATCAGCTGCAACAAAATTCTTTGCGATGTCATCTAACACGTACTTCCATACCTTCTATTTTCCATTGAAAAGGAAATTCTATCGAAATTCTATCACTGCATATGTTTGGTGATCCTATGTTCATTATCGATTGGTTTAATGGTTTGCAGTGCTATTACATTCACACACTAATCCCCATTATTGAGGAGGCTCTTTTGCTTAAACAACGTTTTAATCAGATTATTTGTCACCATATTTACAGGGAAGCAGAATCTCTCTCTAAAGCAGGTTCTTCACAGGCTCTGGGAGTCTGGAAATTCAGTGAACAGGTAGATGGCACCCCCACAAGCTTCTATCACAGACCCTTCATTGAAGGGCTACAGGTGGAAGACTCAGCAACAGCTCAAGAATGATAGTTTTTTCCCCAGTTTCTTACATTTTTGTCAAGTTTTTCACAGCTATGTGATATGTAAAATCTGTAGTATGTATGTACCTGTATTTTGATATATAGTGTCCACAATCGAATCCCGATTTTCTGAACACGCTTAGCGCATAAAAGTGCCCAACATTATAAAAACAGTGATTTGTCAATTTTTTTACATTTTGTCTTTGTGTGTGAGTTTGTGCATGAGTTGAGCAAGGAGCAAGGGAGCGATTTCAAGGAGATTCCAGCATGTGAAGAACCTGGAGATTCAATTTTTTTGCATTTGGTTTGCTTGTGCATGTGTTTTACAAATTTGTGCATTTTTGTTTATTTTTTACAGCATTCATTGCTAAATCAAGGGCAGCAAGAAAGGAGTAAAAGGGGAAGAATGTAGGAGTAAAAGGGGAAGAATGTCTCCATTGGAGATACCCCTCCTGTCCCTATTTCATCAGGGTCTGCAATTATTCCATCTATTGGAAGTGGGGCTACAGAAACAGCTTCAAATGTTTAGGGAAAACAACCTCAAAACAACAAATACCCATTATGGAAATATGTGACAAGAGAGCTAGGGCCAAGTAGCAAGGTGAAGGGAGGAGGAAATGTTGCTTGGAAATTCAGTTATTGCCACATCCATTTCATGAGCACATATTACCGTGTGAAAGATCATTTGTTGGCTTTGCCAAGTTGTGGAATTGCAACTTGTACACAGGGGACTTTAGCAAAGAGGAAGGAAATGGAAAGAGAGGCATCTGTTGGTGCGACAAATGTGACATCAAAAACAAAACAAAATAAGAATGATGACCCCCTTCCATTCTTGAGGAAAAGCAGCAACAAGTTCCCATTTGAGAGTTTTAGTGGGTGACAAGCAGCAAAAAAATACAACAGCAGCTTCAAATGTTCAGGGAAAACAACCTCAAAACAACAAATACCCATTGTGGAAATATGTGACAAGAGAGCTAGGACCAAGTAGCAAGGTGAAGGGAGGAGGCAATGTTGCTTGGAAATTCAGTTATTTCCACAGCCATTTCATGAGCACATATTACCGTGTAGAAGATCATTCGTTGGCTTTGCCAAGTTGTGGAATTGCAACTTGTACACATGTGACTTTAGCAAAGAGGAAGGAAATGGAAAGAGAGGCTTTTGTTGGTGCGGCAAATGTGGCATCAAAAACAAAACAAAATAAGAATGATGACCCCCTTCCATTCTTGAGGAAAAGCAGCAACAAGTTCCCATTTGAGAGTTCAGATCATGGACTCTATCATTTCCTTGTTTCGATTTGCAAATATAGACCAACCCATACTAGGATAGGTTTATGAATGATTGAGTCTATGGGGAACATTATTTTACATAGTGAGTGCCCCGAGAATGAGAGAGACATCACCAGAGGCCTTCTTCACCACCATACAAGATATTCTTTTCAATAGATGAGACATGAATTGCACGCTTTTACATTGTTTGGCTCACTCCTTGAACCCAAAATACTACAGCCATGAGTGGCTGAATGGTGGACCTTCCCACAGATTCCCTCTTCACATGGATGGTGAAATCTCACCGAGGAGGAAAGATGCATTCAGGAGGATGTTTCAAGATAGGGCATCCCTTGATGAGGTGGAGGATGCCTTTGCAAAGTTTTCCACTAGCACTGGGCGATTTGTAGGCTATGATGTGATTAGAGACAGGGGGCTAAGAAGCCCTATTCTTGGTGGGCAACTCATGGGGCAACAAGCCCTCCTCTACAGCAGGAGGCCATGAGGCTCCTCTCTCAGGTGACTTCAACCTCTTGTTGCGAGAGGAATTGGAACACATATGGGAATTTGTATAGTATGAAAAAGAGCAGGCTTGAACAGTCCAGGGCAAAGACAATGGTGTATGTGCACACCAACCTTCATCTTATTTACAGGTAGAGGGAGGAGTGGTTGAAGGGAAAGACAAGGATGTGGGATGTATTTCCTAATGATATGTGTCTAGACAGCAGTGTTGAGTTGCCATTGGCCAACTTGGATCTCAATGAGCCAGTCCTACTAGAGCCTGTCACATTTGATGATGGTGATTCAGTAGATGGGTCATCCTCCACACCAGCAGAAGTAGACATGACATTGGATACAGAGAAGAAGGATGCAACAGTGAAGAGCACTGGTGACCACGATGATCATGATGATGATAGTAATGTTGATTATGATTATGATGATGAGGATTGATGACTCATGACTCATGAGCTACCTACTGCGGCACTACCTTGAGGCTTGTAGTCTTGTAGACTTGTAGTTGTTTTGTATTTGCTATTTCTATTTGCCATTGGCATTGTACAACCTATGTAACACATTTTGATTTTGACGACTTAATGAGAAAACTGCAGTATCTTGTCTTTCTCCTATTGGATCATTGATGAATATGTCTATTACTTTGTATGATTGTATGATGTATCTTTGTAAAACTTACATCTAAATGAAGATCTATGTTTGAATCAATGAATTTGTGTAAGAAATATCTAATTTTTAATATATATATATATATATAACGTGTCTAGACATGTCCTATTCCAAGGGGTCATCGTGTCCATGTCCGACACTCAAATCTTGTCCATCGTGTTCCGTGTCCCTGTGCCAGGTGACTTAGGTAACAACAATAGTTTCTGTCCTTGAAAAGTGGTCAATTTAAAATGATGAAAACAATTACTGAAGGCACCTAAAGTTTTATGCAACAATGAGTTGAAAAAGAATCACATAACCAAGTAAACGATGGTATAATTAGAGTTCAATTACGCAAGGTCCAAGAAAAGACACTCCACGCAATGTTATCAGAAATAGAAAGACCAGACCAGAACCAGTTCACTCCCCATGGAACAAGACCAATTGGATGATTACATCCAGAACCAAATTTCAGGTCTGTTCCAACCCAGAGCAGACATTGTCTAATCCTCATCAACTAGTTGTTACCAACTCTTCAACCACGTTTTCCAGCCTGTTCTGGCATAATTCTGGTCCAACCCTCAGCTAGTTATGGTTCTGATAACATTGCTCACATGGAATTAAAGTTGAAATAAGCCCAGGGATGCAGCAAGTCAAAGAAAGCCCAAAAAAAACTTATCCACAATATATCAAGGAAAACATCAAAAATATAAAAAAGCTAAATTTGGAAAATAAAATAAAAAATATAATCATTAAAAATCTGAAAATATCAGCAAAATATTGCAAAATAATGTCAGTCTTATGAATAATGATACATAAAGGCAATATCATCACTGTGTTGAAAATCTCGTGATGTTGCCAATATTATCACAATAATGCAGCAATTAAATATATGCATGTGTTCTAGAATTATAGTCCCCAAAAAGATATACACAGTAATGAAAAAAAATCCCATAATATGCAAGCCTTCTTTCTTTGAATCAGAAAATGATGTACCTGCAGCCAATTTTAAGCTGAGGCGGTACTGTAACCACTTAAGGGATTACTAACAGATAACTCATAACTTCTTTACAACTATGTGGCACTAGGAGATAAATTTCTTGATTACTTGATATATATGTTATAGCTAGTGACTAGTTAACTTCTTCAGAATTATGTAAGCCAATAGGATATAAATTCCTTAGCTTCTTGACATATATGTTATAGATTGTCACCAGCACAGATTTCAAAGACACTTATCCCAATAGGATATAAATTTCTTGGTTTCTTGACATATATGTTATAGATTGTGACTAGCAAAGATTTCATAGACACTTATCCCTTCCCCTGCAATTAGCAAATTTCAAAACCCTGATGTAAATTGTCAATAAAGAACAACAATTTTACAATGAATAATCCATGAGTTCACTGTGGATTCAGCCTAGACCACCACGAAGTCTAGCACAAACAACAAATGGGTATGTCGGAACATCGACATTGTTTCTTAAATACAAACATATCCAAAGTAAGCTTGGAGAAATCAACTATTGAATATGTCAATTATGCCACAAAGCACCACTACATAGAAGGAGACAACGCATTTCACTATGTATTGGGAATATATTTGTTTCAAATTTACCATGGCTCTGAAATGTTTGTGTTAATGTTTCTAAAGGTTTTCAAAACATATATGAAATAATTTATTTCTAATACCTTCCTTGTTGGAATTTGACTTGAAATTTTCAATATCAAAAGGTATCCCTAACCACACAATCTGACATTAACCACTCGTCTGTGTTTGAAAAGTTTAGTTCCTCAACCATGTATGTTCACCTAAGAGAAAGGGGTCTTTTCATGTATATCGATTATGTCATGATATAGTCCACGCTTGCCATGATGTCAAAAGTCTTCACGGACAAACGGAAAATCTAAAACAATTGTGTTCATGCAGTTCCGAATATGAAGCTTAACTCTAATCAATATCAAACATTTGACAACGCCCAAGCGAAATTAAATGAGCATGCTTAGATTTTTTTTATCAACAGAAGCCAAGCTTGTTTTTTAACATCTAAACGTTCTGCAGCGGTTTACAATATATCGCATTAAAATGTGTGCAAGCAAAGTTAGAATTATGATACTAGAGAATAGTCCATAACAGTTTTTCCAGCTTAATCAGGTCCGCATATTGCACAAAAGACGGCTGGGGAAGAAAGAACGGCCTACTCGTCGTGACTAAGCTACACCTTCCTACTCATATTACTGAGAATCGCACAGTTGAGAATTGCACTGTGCGAGATGAACTCGCAAGTAAATGTTCAAAAATAAAAACCCACATTAGGGTTCTAGAATATCCCCGCGTGTTGACTTCCATGGACTCAAAATACACCTTAAAACCCATTCAGATGCACACGGCGGTGACAATGTGCAAGAAAATGGTGATTTACAATGCATTAGACGCGCAACTGGAGCCCAAACAAGACATATAATGAAAAAATAGCGAGAAATTAATAACACCACACATGCATTAAAAGTTTCTTTCACAAGCCCACAATTAAAACTCACCTCTTCTTTAGCTCCCGTGCCGTATAAAGCCGCAACAGTGGCATCAAGAAGGGGGACGTCAATGGGCTGTGAGAGGTCCAGAAGTTTTTCGGCCATGGTGTTCTTTTAAGAGTATCCGTCCAGCCAAAATCGCAGGGTACATACTGTTGGAATCCTTTTAATGTTTGCTTCCGAGGTCGAAATCCTTCACCTGACCTCAAACCCTCGAGCATAGCATAAAACCTAAACCATGGCCAATACGCAATCAAGGCATTAATATGTACCGAAAAAACAGCTCTAACCAGCTAAAGGCCAAATCCAGTCATTTTAGTCCTTCTGTCGCTTTACGCTCCCGTGTTTCCCTAGCCCGCCTCCTGCCTCTCTGCGACCTGAGGATTGCTTGGCCCTCTCTGTAATTTTTAATGATGTGTTTTCTTGTCCTGTCGCTGGCGCCCTTTACATGAAACCAAAATATTAACTTTAATACGAGGCCAATGTAGCGTAGGAGGAATATGTCGAAAATTTATATAAATAAATAAATAAATTGTCTTTTTTACTCAAACAAATATCCCCTTTGAACGCTTTTTTTCCTTTCCCTTCGCCCCACTTCTTTCTCGAGTTGAACTCGCCTAATCACCATATGGTGTGAGTGACTCCCCTTGGTAAATATTCAATCGCGTGACTAATATGCTATAATTTTCTAGCAAAAGTTTATTGCCAAAAAGAATGTTTGCAAAGAATCAATGCTCGTGTTGTCAGAGGCCTCCTGAGAGCTTCAAATTTATTAAGGGTTTATCTCATGTGTTTTTGAAATGGTATTTGGCGGCCCTTTAATGGTAGGTGGATTTTCATGTTCGAGGATATTTCATAGGGTGAAGGGATAAGAGTTTGTATGTATGTTTTTATATATATTTTTGGATAAGTGAATTAATTAGGGGATAGGTTTTTTTATTTTGGATAAGTGAATTGATAAGAGTTTGTATGTATGTTTTTATATGTATGTATTTTTGGATAAGTGAGTTAATTAGGGTATAGGATTTTTTATTTTGGATAAGTGAATTAATTAGGTATAGAAAAAAAATTAAAAATTAATAAAATAAGTGAGTTAATTAGTGGATAGATTTAGTTTTATAGATATTTTAATTTTTTAAATGAAGTGTTGAGAGGGATCAAATCTTTTAAGATGCAAAAAAAAATTTGTAGTGTAAAATTTAAGGAAATGTTTGCACCTTGATTGTAATATTTAAGATGGATTTATGTTGGCTCTGTATGATATTATTTATATTGTACGTAAGTTTCACATCTTTATATGTGTGTGTGTGTGTGTGTGTGTTTATTTTATATTTTTTTATTATTATTACATATGCATAATTTTTTTTCCAAAACTAATGTATAGTGAAGTTAACCATATTCAGTCCCCGTATCGGATGGGAAAAGACAAGGTGTGTGGGAGTCAGTATTGTCTGTTGTCCTAGCATTAATTGGAGGGGACATGCATGCAACTCCCCCACGGGTTGTTAATGCCAAAAGGTGGCTAAGAGACATCCAAGGCACAACATGATTATGCTTTGATTTCTTCCTCTCAAGTCTATAATTATCATGCTTATGAGCATTATAATTACATTTCCCCTGCACGCCTCTGTGATTGTTTCAGCCTTTTTGAGCTCTAGATGTCTTGTGTTGCAATGATTTTGTTTCCTGAATGGGTGGCTTCAACAGAGCATCCTCCACATTCTGTTGTCTTAGCTGGCATTATATTTTATTGTTTCCCTCCACTCTTCCATCATGAATGGACATGTGGCGTCCAGTGTCTCAAGGTTACCCCTCTTTTCTTTGGCCTCACTTCACATTCCCCTCCCCCTCAGTCGTGCACCCCTAAGGAATTTGTCTCTAGTTTATGGAACCCTACTAATCCTACTCACACACATTGGTTCCTTTGCTATGTTTTAGTTTATCCGTCTTTAGTAGACCTGACAACTCTCGTTATAATTTACCTCTCATAAAACTTTGTCTTTGCCTTTGGGCGTCCACCATGCAACAATCAAAGAGAAAGAAGTAACATGATTCTTGATGTATTGATAAAAAATTCACCTTCAAAATAGCCATGCAATTTTAACATATTGTTTCACTACTCTTAGCAGCCGAAACAAGATCAGGAATAAAACCAGGCCATCTACTTGGCCATTCATGCTTCAACACCTACAAAATTGGCAGCACTGTTTTAGCATTATCTATTTAATCAATAAAAGAATAAGCATCCTAGTAATTACTATTAACCTTTCAATCACCTACACCCTGGAAAATGGGATACATGTTCAAAATGTAGGAAGAAAAGCTGTCAATATCTAGAAATTACTTACAAACAACACCCTCTCAAAGAGCATGGACAAGCTAATAAATTTACAAAAAAAAGAAAGAGCAAAGGATAAATATTTAAGCAAACAAACAGACGAAATGAACATGCACAATGGTTTAACTAATTAACCAAATAAACCATACAGAATACCACATTTATATTTGCCTTTCTAGGATACACTTAATTCCCTTAAGATGAAATTAAATGAAGATAAGACACATGGGAAGAGTGTCATCCACATATTGTTGGTGGGTTGAAGGAGGGTTAGAGGGGTAGAGGTTAAGGGGGTTAAATGGGTTAGGCGTTTAGAGGTTTAGGGGGTTAGGGGATTTAGCAGTTAAGGATTTTAGGGGTTAGGGTTTTGGGGGTTAAATGGGTTAGGGTTTTAGGGGTTTAGGGGGTTAAATGGGTTAGGGGTCGGGAATTAGGGTAATTGTAAGGGCATGATAACTAAGGAGTGTCAGTGCATGCCAAGGATTGAAAAGGCATGCTAACACATGCCAGAAAGTGTTGGGCACAACATTTAGGTTGGGCACAACATTGATTTTCCAATGACTTGGTTGGGTTCCCAAGTCGCAAAAAAAGTAAGGTTATCTATCACGGCATGAAAGCTAAGGAATACCAAGGTGTGGCAGGGAATGCCTAGAAGTACTAACACATGCTAGGTAGTTCCAAGGCATGATAGGCATTCCAAGATGTGCCAAGTGCCAGGGTGTGGCATGAACACATCCTAGAGAGTGTGAGGGCCAAGTGTCAGGGAAACACAAGGGAGCACTAGTTTCAAATGCATGTAAATGAAGTATCAGCTAGTTCCAGGTGTGCTAAGAAGGGAGTGACACGGTATTCTAGGAAGTGACAAGGCATGTTAGAGTGTTAGGGAAGCATACAAAGATGTTCCAAGTGCCAAGGTGTGTCAATGTGTGCTAAGGAGTGTTAGGGAGAGTTAGGAAAACATAACAGAGTACTAGGTCAAAATGCATAAATGAATGAATAAGAGTGTGTGACAGGGAGTGTTAGCGAGTTTTAGGTATCTCGAGAAGGGAGTAACATGGTATGATAGGGACCTCGATAATTTTTTTCCATGGAGAATTATTTACGTTGTATCCATTGCATTAAAGCAAGAGGTCTGTCAATGCTTTTTTGTATGTGTTTATAAATTGAAAGAGACCTTAAAATATACCTCACCAATCTGACCACAATTGATGAGTGCAAGCATTTGCAAAATGACATCATGATTGGAGCCTTTTCCAAAAAAGATTATTCAGTTACATTACAATATATAAAACATGTAGTTAGCGTTCCATCCATGTTGGCGCACACACCTGATGGTATAAGTCCTTAAACTGGTACCAAAAAAATGATTTTATATATTCACATATGGGATAGTCACAAGATGTAAAAAAAATCACATACTTATTGAAATCCTCAACCAGGAATATGCTAAATTGCTTCAAAATGTGCTTGCAACTAGGTAGGAATCAAAGACAATCATTGCAATGGGTTAAGGGGATCTAATGGAGAATTTTGTAAGGAGCTTCTTCTAGGTAAAGGACATTGGTATTACTATTGTTAAAGGGGGTGGCCTACAAGGATACATTGGTGGCTATTGATGCAAGAGCATTATTTCAACAATTTATTTCAAAATTTGTATTTGTCTTCCAGAAGGTCTTAGAGATTTATAGGAGGAAGTTGGTTTCCTTGTTGCCCTATAATTTTGTAGAATTTCTAATTTCATATTTGGGATAGGAAATTTTAGTAATTTTAGGCATAAGTTAAGATGTTGTTTTATTTTTAAGGCCTCCTAGTCAATAGGAAAGTTGAGTCTTATGATTAGGATTACTTGTGGCATTCTATGTATTTTTCAAACTCCAATATACCAAGGAAAATATGTGGAGGACATTTGGGGGAAGTGTGATTGTCCATAAAATGTAGATCGGATTTGGGGAACTTGTAGCTCTTTTCCTTGGACCCTACTAGTTCTTAGAGGTGTTAAGGGGTTTAAGGGTTTAGGAGCAAGGGGTTAAGGTTAAAGGGTAAAGGGTTAGGGCTTATGGGATTTAGAGGTTAGGGGGTTGAGGTATAGGGGGTTTAAGGGTTAGAGGTTAATGAATTAGTGGTTAAGGGATTCAGGGATTAAAGATTAACCATCAAGGGCTTACATGTCAGGGGATTTAGGGGTTAAGTGCCTAAGGGTTATGGTATTTAGGTGTCAGTGAGTTAAGGGGTTAGGGGTTAATGAGTTTAGCGGTTAGGGGTTATGGGTTAAAGGTCAAGGTTTAAGAGGATATGGGATTAGGGTTTATGGGGTTCAAGGATTCTAAGTTAGGGTTTAGGGGTTAAGGGGTTAGTGGCTTTGGGTTTAAGGGATCAAGGGGTTAATTTGTTATGAGTTATGGGTGTAGGGGTTAAGGGATTGTGGCTTTGGGGTTAAAGGGATAGGTATTTTAGTGGTTATGGGTTAAGTGTGTATGGGTTGTGATAATGTGGCCCCTAATCCCCTTGTCAAAAATATTGGGGTTTCCCCTATAAATTTCTCTCATTGCCTTACCTATAGGTCCCCTATCCCCTATGTCATAATGCCCTAAGGCTCCTTCTCATTCTCTAATGTTAGGATTATAGATCTCAGTAAACCATGCCCAAACCTCTCACTTCTACCCATCCATGCTACCCTTATGTCCCCTTGCCTTGTTCAATACACCAAAAGATCCCCATCCCCCAAAATTCATGATAATTAAACATTTGGAGGTGATAATTTAACAATAGCTTCACAACTAGTCCATTTATAATGGTGTCTTGGAGCTATTAGATGTCATTTCATTGAGCTACAGTGATAGGTGAGAGTTATGCATAGCTCACTAAAGGTGTATCAAGAGGCTATTAGTCTATTGGCTATAGAATTTGACTCTTTTTATTTGTAACTTAGCGAAATGGAAAAGATGTGGAGACAATCTCCGTTCTTCTTTTTTCACCGGGCCATGTAAAATAAATGAAGCAAATAGTCTTGACCCCTTGGAGAAGGAAATTTGAGAGCAATAATTAGCATGAACAAACAAAGAATCCAATGAGTTAAGTTTAGAGGCGTCTCCATTTGTAAACAAGCATCCATAATCTTGTTAGTGTTAGTATGAATCTTTACTAGAGGTTGAGTAGTTTTCACATCACCAACCACATCCAATTGAAATGTACCAACCCCTACAATAAAAATGATGTCTCCAGCTAAGGTGTAGTTAATCCCAATAATATCACCTTATGAATCTATTACAATATGATTTGGAAAGTACATTTCCATACATGTGTGAAAGAAACAATCCATTTGGTTAGCAAAAGGAAGTCTTTTTTAGGACATCCAGAAACCCCCTTGAAGGAGACAAGAAGGGTTTGAAACCATATAATACAAGTCGATCTATGAAACCTATTTCTGATGTGTTCTATGCATGTGTTTGTTCACTCGGTTTGACATCTGATAGACAATATATGAAGCCTTTTTTTCCACGTATCATCTTCATTAGATATCATGTTGCTAAGAATGAAGTGTATGGATTAGAGTTAAAGTTCCTATTTTAGTTTGTTTTCTTTTTTTGTCTTTTAGAGTACAAATCTTTCTGGTATACTGTGCTAAGGTAGTTTGGCTTTCAAATATTCAAGGAATATCTGAGCTAATATAAGACAATATTGTAATATTTGAAATAACATGATGAACTATTTAGCACAATTTATGGTGTTGGATTGATTGAGATGTTTATTTTTGGATGGATGGATGTACATCTCTTTAGCCAATAGAAAAAACTCATTAAGCATGGTTGCAAGTATGTTATTGACATGTTGAAATGCCATTGAGACTTAGAGGTAGAATATTTAGACTTGTATATTTTCACTTATCCGGGTGTGATGATACCTTGTGGAGGTAAGCAAAATTTCCATTTTTTTAACTCTTGGATATATTCTATACGCTCTTGAGAGAATTTCAACCTTTTAAATAAAATTACAAACAAATGTACATTCATGCAATAATTACTAATTGATTTGGGGGTGACTCAACAAATTGTAGCATGTTGGCTTGTTGAATTTGTTAGCAAGTTAATTAGGGCTTGATAAATTTGTAAGATTCAGTGGGATTTATTGCGGTTCTATGTGTTTTAGAGAAGCAAGTTTGGAGTGGTGGTTGTGCTTCCTTTATTGAATTTGATTTCTTTGGTTCTTCTTCTCGTGCTTGCCCACTATGGTATATTCTCGTTAGTGGTTAAGGGGTTAGGGATTGGGGGCTTAAGGGTTAGGGGAATAATGAATTATTATTTAAGGGATTAGGGATTGGGGTTAGGGGAATAATGAGTTAGTGGTTAAGGGGTTATCGATTGGGGGGTTAGGGGTTAGGGGATTTAGGCACATTTAGGGGTTATAGGAATAACGAGTTAGTGGTTAAGGGGTTAGGGAATTTAGGCGCAGTTAGGGGTTAGGTGAATAATGAGCTAGTGGTTAAGGGATTAGGGATTAGGGGCTTAGTGCTTAGTGGATTTAGCAATTAAGGATTTTAGGGGTTAGGGGTGAGGGGTTAATGGGTTAATGGTTAAGTGTTAAAGGTTTAGGGGTTTAGGGGTTAAGGGGTGTTATAGCATCATTTCTCACCTTCATATGATTCATGATTGCTTTTATGGCTTTGGGCACCCATTCCTACAGACTTGGACAAATTCACTTAAAAACAGTGTAAAAATACCCATACGCGACTATGCCCGTACTTTTCCGCGTGTATACGCGAGTCCAGTTGCACTTTTCCGCGTATGCCATTAAAATTATGAAAAAATATATAAAAATTCCCTATTTTCGGGCTGGGTTGATGGTTACTCAGGTAGTTCAACCACCCCAACACGTGGCCAACTATTTCCAACTGTTGAAACTACTTGGAGGGAGTATAAAAACCCCTCATGTGTATGGCCTAAGGGAGAGAGAGAATTATTGATATTATACTCTATTGGTATTCCCTATCCAATTCTGATTCCCCATGCCTCCTGCACTTTCCCAGTTCATTATAGGAAACCCTTGTTTCCTCGAGATGCTCATCTCCCTATATGTCATCTCGTATGCACCAGTTTGGAAGGAGTCTTAGCGAGGCAAGGGCTGGACGGATCCGGACGACGGTCTGCTCGAAGGCCGTGGGAGGATTCAGGTGATCTCTCCACTCGTTACTTTTGTACATGCTATTTATAATATAGAAGTACCATGCTGTTCCCGAAATATACGTGTTAGTGTATGCTTATATGTATGTGAAAATTGTTATTTAAGCATTCATTATGATCTATTTAATGTTTTATATGGATTTCACTAACATTTAGAGTAGATATATGCTGTACAACCAGTTCTTCGTGCTTGTTTCTTCTTGTCTTGCAGGTTAAGAAGGAAGGACAGTTGCTGGGGGTTTGGACCCCGCGGGATCTGCTTCAACCGTAGGACCTACGGGTAACTTCCTCGATCTACTCTATTTAGTTTTTCTGAATATGCATGGTTGTGTGAGTCCTTCTTAAATAGCATGCCCCTGCTCTGTGGAGGTTGTAACCCAACGAACCTCTAGGGTGATATTCCCCGAAACAGAACTGGCGACTTCGCTGGGGATCACATTCTTGTGATTCTCCTGTTGGGTGGTTTCAGTTGTTTGATAGGTTGCTGACAGTTTTAATTTTCATTTGCAGTCTAGTTTACCTTTTCTCAGTCAGTCTCAAGTCCTGGTTTCCTTTCCAGGCTTGATCCATTTTGTTTTTTTCATTATTTACCTTTGCATACGCGCTTTTTTCTACACACAGTCGCGTATACACGCAAGTTTGTCTAAAGGGACCCGCGTATATGCGAGTTTCCTTTATCACAATCGCGTATGCACGCTTGTTGCTAAACTGTGAAGTAGCGTATACCTAGGCAGATTTTGAATTTTTGGGTTTCTTGACTTTTTGGTCCTTTCTGGCTGTGGAGGCCTATTTCTGCAGTGTCTCTGTACTCACTGGATTGTGAAGGAAGTGGTTTCTGGTCTTTTCTCTCTTTCGTTTGATTGAAAACTAGTCTTTTTGGCAAAGTGTTGTTCTGGTGCTGGCATTTCTGGATTGAGTTCCAAGATCGCTTTCTGAGCATTCTTGGCTGTTCTGCTTTATCAGAACAAAGAGATTTTTCTCACTTACTCTTTCCTATCCTTGTGTTGTGCTTCGCATTACGATTTTTGCTTCGTTCTCGATTGGTTTTCTTGAGTTCCATAGGCTAGGTCTTGTTGCTACTTTTGAAGAGTTTTTCTTGCTTCTTCGGAGTTTTTGTTTGCGACGAGTTTGCACTATTTTTCTAGGCTGAGTGGCTGAGTTTTCTTTTCTTCTTTTGCTCTTATTGATCTTGCTACGAGTTAGCCTTATAAGGTTTGGCAGCATTGTTTAAGTTTATGCTTGAAATTCAGTCTTGTTTGGTTTGGATTTTGATAGTTGTGCTTGGTCTTTTCGAGCTCTTTCTTTATAAAACTAAAAAGCTCAAAAAACATTTGCTTTGATTTTTGTTTTTGCATTTCAAAGGCTTAAAAAACATTTTCACTTGTTATTTGCTTTTGTTGTTGCATTTTCATTTTCGTTTGCTATAACTTTTGAAGCTTTTGTGAGGTTTCTTCCTTTTAGTTTTTGGCTTGATTTTGGGGAGGAGTTGTCATTGATTTCTTCTTCTTGTTTTTAAGTGTATTTTGGTGTCTTCATTTTAAGAGTTCTTGATTTCGAGAACTAGCTTTCTGGATAACCAAAGAAGAGTTAAAAATGAAGGACTTTTTGGGAAATTTCACTTTGCTTTAGGAGATTTTGCATCTTAGGATTTGCATGCTTGTAGTGATTTGCATTAGGTGCATTTCAACATTTAGTCAGTTTCATAGTTTTTGTGAGTGTGAGTTTGCTATTTGAAAAGAAAAATACAATTTTTAGTCTCGTAGAACCTGTATAGAGATTTCTTTTCATCGAAAGACAATAACTGCATTTGCATGTAGTTAAGTTTTTATTAATTTCTTTTGCGTCAAAACACCATAAGTTTCATCTCCGCATCCTTGTGACTTAACATAACAGCCCATTAAAATAAGCGATTTAATCTAAAATCAACTAGCAAGTTTTCTAAGTGTCATTCACCAACTAGCTAGGTTGTAGGGCCTTGGAATAGGTGAGTGGAGAGTTAACTCTCCAAGGCCGCTCAAACAAACATAGAAGTTGATTAATTGAGAGAAATCCAACCCCGTTAGGTGGACCGGGAAAGCTCTCCTCCAAAGAGTCAAGTGCGAGGGGAAGTGAAGGCTGAGAAGAGGGATACCCCCTCTCCGATTAGCTGAATCTGACCTCAAGACCGTTCCTCCCGGCTTCTGATACGGATTGGTGCCCATAGTTGCCACTCCTAGGTTCCACACAGGTGATTGCAGGGGGGAATACCCGTGGTACCTGAGGCAGACGTCGCAATACTTTCAGCAGTACTTCTGGGGGGTGCCCTTGTGAAGCTTGGGTGCTTGAGCCGGCAAAGGCTGTCATTAGGAGGTCGGCGTAACTGTTTCTGATACCTTCGCTAGTTGTTCTGGGCCCTAATCATCCCAGACTGCTTTCGGGAGGTCCTATATTTCGCTTTCCTGTATTTTGGTGTCCGGTCCTCATCACCCGGAGCCGAAATACTTGGAGGCTGTTTGCTTGATTGTATCTCAGGGATTTTTCTTTTAGTGAGTGCTCTTTGCTCCTAGCTTGCCTATCTTTTCACTTTTTGAGTCTAATTTAAAATCTATAAAAGTGGCTGATCAAGCACCTCGTCGATCGAGGAGAATCTGGGGGTTATCTCCCGAGAGTCCAGAGCCTTCTTCGAGAAGGCGTAGGAGTGATTTAGTAGGTGGTTACCACCCTGTGGCATCTGACGCAGTGGAGAGAGATCCTCCACAAAGGTCTGAAGGTTTCATAGCTGATTCTGGTGTCGGTCCCGAGAGGAGCGTTCCGCTCACCTCGCGAGTTTTGTTTCCTCAGGAAGAAGATTTTCAAATCGAAGACGTACCTGAGCCTCCTGCTACAGGTCCATCTCCTCTTCCTCCTGATTATCCGTTCGTTGTTCAGTACATCGGACCTGAGTCGGAGAGACCGCCGGATCTTCCGTATCATTCTTATCTTTCGATGGCCACGACTGGGAACGCAGCTTCTACCGTGAGTGCTGCAGGCATTCAGACTCCTGCTTCTGTTGAAGCAGGGGGCACTATTGCTTCATCTTCAATTTCTTCTAGTGCTGCTGTGTTTGGCTCTGGGTTCACCCAAGCGCATGCTTCTCATACTGGTCCCTTCTGTTCAGGGATGCCCTCTAGTGGGAATCCCTCTTTTTCCTTTTCCGCTGCTTCAGCTGGATCTACGCCCATGTCTAACATGGCTAGTGGATCAACTTCGTTTCAAGGGTTCCCCTTCGGAACTGGACACATTCCTAGTTCGAATCCTTCTTTAGGGTCCTTTCCGTTTACTTCTCAGACCCAGAGTTTCAACCCTTGGTCTGGGGGGCAAAGTTCGACTACTTTTACAGGTTGGAACCCTGTATTCACTACAGCGGGGGCAGGGAATCAGTTTTACGCAGGTCATCAAGGGAATGCTTCTTTCCCTTCGTCAAGTGCTTATCAGACTTTTTCTCCTCTCTCTAATGCTTGGAACCCCTACCAGGGGCTTTCCTCTTCATTTAATACTTCAGCGGGGGGAACTGGTCTGGGCTTTGGTAACTCGGCGTGGGGAGGAGGTTCTTCTCCTTTTTCTACGAGTCCTTTCTGGCAACCTGGTGCCTTATCAAATCCAGGCTAGTCTTTTCAGAATGTTGGGAATCCATCCCATCAAGGGTGGAATCCTCAGGCTCCGCCTCGCTTACCTTTTCTGGCAACGTTAAACTTTCCAGATCTGTCGAAGTTGACTAATGATTCGATTCGTTATAGTCCGGGGTGGCCTTCGGTCCCGACCAAACTTCCTTCAGACATTCCAAAGTTTGAAGGTAAGAATGGAGAGGATCCGACTGACCACATCACCACTTTCCACTTATGGTGTTCTTCGAACTCCTTGATCGATGATTCGATTAGGTTGAGATAATTTCAACGCACCCTAACTGGAAATGCTGCCAAATGGTATATCGAGCTTACTGGGGGCAGTTTTGCTACATTTGGAGAACTGGCTGTCACATTTCTAAACCATTTTCAGTTGCCTGTTAGATATGAGGCTGGGACCGAACTCCTGGCTAATTTTAAGCAGGATGAGGCAACACACATTTCTGATCACATTCAGGAATGGAGGAGAAGGAAGAGGCTTATTAAAGCTCATATTCCAGGAGAATTCCTTCTCGAATGGTTTCTGAAATCTCTGCAGTCAGACATTTCAAAAGATGTATCCCTATCTAGGGTATTTTCTGAGGAGCAGGCCATTTTTAGGGCCCAGCAGCTGGAACTGATCTATTCTCAGTCTGGGGTCCTTTATAAATATTTGCCCAATGCTCCTTGCTCCAAATTAGATTTGTCGAAAACTAAACCTGGTCCGCATGGTGATGGGCTTGTCGGATCGGTCAATAGTGGTGCAGCCAGCCTGCTTTCTCAACTGCAGCAGTTGTCTTTACAATCTGCTCCTTCTGGTCAGGCTGTGCCTGCTGATTCATCACCTTCCCAGTCTTTGTCCATAAATGTTGTCCAAGCTTTTGATCCCAAAGGAAATCAACAATCCGATGGGAAGAAGAAGGGACGAAATAACAAGAAGAAGGGCAAGAACGGGAAGGGCAATGCAAATAAAACCAACGAGCATGTTGGTGAGGGTCAAAAGGAGAAAAAGAAAGTGAATTTTCCATGCAAGCTTTGTGCTGGAGACCATCTCACACACCTTTGCCCTAAAATTCAGGATGCTCAGCGCCTGTTATCCCAACAGGGTTCTTCTAGTTCCCAGGCTGTGTTAACAAACCCTTTTCCCCAAGGGCAGCAATTAGTTGTTGGCGCGAATCAAAATCCTGGGGCTTCCTCTGGGGGCACCCAGGAAGGGGAAATTCCATCGAACATTTTCATGATGAGTGCTCACGCGGATATCGCTATGAGATCCCGTGATTATGGCAGAGAAGAGTCTTCGAAAGCTAAGGAAGTTCCTGATGCTACTGAGCCGCTTCACATTACGAAGCCTACTGTTGAGTCTATGCCTCGGATGCCCAAAGAATCTTCTAAGCGATCAACGATTAATCCAAATGCTAGGGCTGCCCAGAACTACTCGATTGTAGAAGATCTGGTGCAGAGTCCTTGTGCTATGTCAGCTTTAGAGGTACTCCAGTCTTGTCCGGCTCAGCGCAGTGCTTTGCTCACTGCCATTGGGGCTATTGATCTGAAAAATTCTCTTCTGATTACTTTTGATATGACTAATTTTAAGAAGAGACTTCCTCATCACATGGCTTTTCATATTAAATCGTCGTATTGGAAGTGCAATATCTTTCGAACGGTTGTTGATGAGGGTGCTTCCACATGCGTGATGTCTCTCGCATGCTGGAAGACACTTGGATCTCCCAAAGTTGTTCCATCTAGCACTGTTCTTACTGCATTCGATGGTCATTCTCACAGACCCCATGGTATTGTCCTGGCTTTGCCCATCTGTGTTGGGGGAAAAACCGTTAACATAGAGGTTGAGGTAGTGGATGCAGCCTTGGACTACAACCTTCTGTTGGGGAGGAACTGGATTTATGAGATGGATGCCATTGCATCCTCACTATTTCGAATTGTATGTTTTCCCCACGAAGGGAGGATTGTCACAGTGGATCAACTGGACTGTCCTCCTGTAGACCTAGATGCGCCTTCTGACTCATCTGTTCCTAAGTTGGATAATACTAAGGCGCCTGTTGAGAATCTAGGAGTTGGAATGTATTCTTCCTTGATGGGTACTTTCGATCTTCCTCCTCCTACAGTGCATATAAATGCTATTTCATCCTCCAAGGCTCCTCTTCGAAGAGAGTTCTTCAGAACTCATTATTTTTCGGACCCTTGGACCTTACCTTCCCCTACCGCCACATTGGCGGAAGGTCAAGTGGGTGGAATGGCATTTCCTATTTCTGCAGCTGAGATTGCCTATCAGTCTGTTGTTGACTCTGCAGAATCCATTCCAGCTCCTCTTTCACCGGAAGAGTTGGATGGAGATGTGGCTCCGGCTTGGACGCTTAGTTCTTCTTCGGCCCAGGATTTCCTTGATACCACTCTTCCATCTGAAGAGGCCATCCTGGAAGCCATGACTGGTATAGATAGACCGTGGGATGACTTGCATCATCGGTCTTACTTCTTACCTGACTTGAGCGAAGTTGAAACAAGTTTTCCAAGTCCTCAGTCTCCTGGTCCTGTTCACCCAGTCTTGAACCCTCTGGCACCAACACAGGTTTATGCTGAAGGGAACATGGCTGTGATTTCTCCTACTATCCCGGTGAACATTTCCAGGGATCCCAATATTATCGAGAATGTCTTCGTTGGAGCTGAATGTTCCCGTGAAGAGATTCAAATTTACACCGAGCTCTTCAAAGAGTATAGGGATGTATTCGCTTGGTCTTATGAGGAAATGCCTGGCATAGACCCATATATTGTCCAGCATGAGATCAAGACGTATGAAAACGCTAAGCCGGTCAGGCAAAAACTTCGTCCGGTCAATCCTAGGAAGGCAGCAGCTATCAAAGCTGAAGTTGAGAAGCTGCTTAAGGCGGGATTCATTTTCCCAGTTCCTTTGACTGAATGGGTTTCAAACCCCGTTCCCGTAGATAAAAATCAAGGAACGATTCGAGTGTGCATCGATTTCAAAGACCTGAATAAAGCATGTCCTAAAGACAATTACCCCACACCATTTATCGATCAGATCATTGACGAGTGTGCCGGTAACGAGATTTTCTCCTTCATGGACGGTTTCTCCGGATATAATCAAATTACTATCCGTCCTGAATATCAACATAAGACTGCTTTTATTTGTCCCTGGGGTACGTTTGCATATAAGAAGATGCCTTTTGGTCTTAAAAATGCTGGGGCTACCTTTCAGCGGGCCATGTCTTACGCCTTCCATGACATCAAAAATATTATCGAGGCATACTTAGATGATTTAGCTGCTCATTCTCGAAAGAGGATGGATCATCCTGGTCACCTCAGGCAAATATTTGAGAGATGTCGTTTTTATAAAATTCGATTGAATCCGAACAAGTGCGTTTTCGTGGTTACATCCGGTCGGCTATTGGGATTCATTGTGTCTAGGGAAGGGATAAGGGTAGATCCCTTCAAGGTTGAGGCAATACTTCGGTTGCCTCCCCCGTCTTCCATCCGTCAGCTTCAAAGTCTCCAAGGAAAGTCTAATTTTCTTCGGAGGTTTATCATCAATTATGCTGAGATTACAAAGGGATATATGAGACTGTTGAAGAAAGGAGTTCCTTTTCTTTGGGACGACTACGCTCAACGCTCATTCGATGCTTTGAAAAAGGCATTGACCTCTGCTCCTTTACTGAGTCCACCTAATTATAGCAGAGATTTTCTTTTGTATCTGGCAGCAACAGAATCTACCATTGGTATGGTTCTGGTTCAGGAGGATGATGCTCTTACAGAGCATGTTATTTACTACCTTACTCGAGGACTGGTAGGACCTGAAATTTGATACACTCTGATAGAAAAGTTAGCCTTAGCAGCAGTTCATGCTGTGCAGCGACTCCGGCATTATATTATTCTTCGCAAAACTTATGTTTTGGCAGCTGCCAATCCATTTCAGTTTGTCCTTAGTAGGTGAGTGATTGGGGGCAAATACAATAGATGGATTGTGATTTTACAGGAATTTGATCTTGAGTTCATGTCTGCCAAATCCAAGAAATCATTACTTTTTGCGGAATTGATCTCCGAGTTTCCCTGTGGGGAAGAGATGATCTATGATGAGTCCTTTCCAGACGAACACTTGTTTCTTATCTCTTCACAAGATCCTTGGTACAGGGATATCATAGTATATCTCCAGACTGCGAAGTTTCCCTCTACTTTTTCGAAAGATGAGCGTCGTAAGCTGCGTCACTTGGCCAAGAATTATTTGATTATTGGTGATGCTTTATACCGTCGACGGGTTGATTCAATCCTAAGACGCTGCTTAACTCTCGAAGCTGAAGCCAGGGCTGAATGATTCCGCGCGTGAGCTGTGGGGTCATTTATCCGGGCTTGCTACAACCCAAAAGATTTTGCGTGTTGGATACTTTTGGCCCTCGATCTTCAAAGATTGTATTGAATCGGTCAAAAAGTGTCATCCGTGCCGGTTTATACTCGAAAATGCGTTGCCATCCACATTTCCGTTTTTTTCCACAGTATTGCTGGGCTTCCTTTACAAAGTGGGGTATTGATTATACTACGAGAACCCGCCTTCGCAAAGGTCACAAGTACATTATCATAGCAGTAGACTACTTCACGAAGTGGGTCGAGGCTATGCCTACTTTTGGGAACGATGGTGAGACTGCAGCTCTTTTCCTATTCAACCAAGTTATCGCTCGTTTTGGTATACCTAGAGAGATTGTCACCGACCATGGCAGTCATTTTCAGAATAGTATGATGGCTGAGTTGGCTCTTAAATTGGGTTTCCGGCAGGAGCATTCATCTCCATATTATCCTCAGGCCAATGGGCAAGTGGAAGCCGTGAATAAATCCTTGAAGACAATTCTTCAACGGACAATTGATAAACATAGATCCAACTAGCATATTATGCTATATCCTGCACTTTGGGCGGCATGTGACGCGTGCACGTAACCGGTTTTACTCCATTTCAATAGTGCACTAGGTGGAATCCGTATTTCCCATTGAATGTGAGATTCCTTCTCTTAAGTTAGTTGTTGAACTTCTTCCTGACACTTCTAGTCTTGAAGAACGACTCCTTCATCTGGAACATCTTGATGAGCAGCGTCGGGATGCCGCCACGATGAATGAGGCGCATAAAAACCGAGTTAAAGCTCAGTACGATAAGGCGGTCAAACCTAGGGCTTTTTCGGAAGGTGACCTTGTTTTGGTCTATGCCCAAGAAAAAGATGCCCTAGGGGCAGGAAAATTTAAGTCCATGTGGTATGGCCCCTTCATCGTTAAAACAGTTCTTAAGAAAGGGGCATATACCTTGGTTGATTTTGAAGGGAACGAGTTGCCGGAGCCCAGAAATGGGCTCTATTTGAAAAAGTATTATGCCTAGGCTTCGACCTGGCATGTTGCTTTTGTATATAGTAGTTTTGTTTTGTACATATCCCATTGAATTTCGATTTTTTGATGAGTCGGGGTGATGTTTTTGATCTGTTTTGGTAGGTTGTGTTGATGTCATGAGTCATTTGGTTTTTTGGTTTCCTCGATGGTGCTAGTAGACACACCTTAACTTAGTCACTCGCTGTGCCTCATTATCCATCCTGGCCACATAGTATCAAGAGGGGTCCGCATTGGTCCCGTTCCACACATAGCAATACACCGGGTAGCTTTGTTCATCTACTCTCGGAGGCAATATCTTTGGGTGTTGATTCGTTGGTAGTTTTCTTGGACTCCCAGCTGGTGGTGTCGCAGTTGAACAACACTTATCGGGTACGAGATCCAGTTTTATTACGATTGTTCTTGAGAGTACGTTTGTTACAAAGGTCATTTCAATTTTTAACATTCATTCATATTCCTCGAGTTGACAATTGGTTTGCTGACTCATTGGCTAATCAAGCTTTAGATTGGCATATTAATCATTCAATACAATAAATTTTTAATCATCAAAAACATCATACATTTGATACATTTATCACATCACATCAAATATCACTGTATATATATCATCGGAGTGTCAAAAAACTTTACAAAATTTGGATCCATAATGTCGTACAAAACTTGGGCTTATGCCCCCATCATGTTCAGTCTCAAAAAAGAATATACAGTCATCTAATACATAATATCTGTCTACTCCTGAGGTCCCTGCCCAGAAGTTGTGTTCCTATAGAACGTGACTGCGGTGGCAACTCAGCGGAATAATCTAACCCAGTCTCGGGGTACTCCTACCACCCGTCTCTGGATGGATTCCGGCAGGTCCTCCACAACAGCCATAGGTATTTGGCGGGTTAGTCCCTCCAAATTCCTCTGCACGGCCTGGAGAGTCCTATCTGAATCCACAGTCTCTGCTTCGCCCCTGCGGTGCTTGTGGCGCGGGAGACCCTCAGGTCGAACTGGTCCAACATCTGAATCATGATCATTTTTAATTATCAGTCATTATGAATCCAATAAAAAAAAACATGTTTTTTTTCATTTTTTCATACATATTTGAAAAAATCCAAAAAAATTATATAAGTCAAATTTTTTTTGCAAAACTTACCGACTGTGCCCCATGCTGTGCCTGGTGGAAGAACTAGATCTGGATCTCCACGAAAGTCCATCCCGGCATAGGGATAGTCGTCCACTGTGATGATTTGTTCTCCCCACCAGCGGAAGAACTCATCGTCCCATGTGGTCCGGGGTACTTCACTACCCCCCAGTATCTTCATCATGTCCACCCAACGGGCAATTATTGGGTCCCGTGGGCTACTGATGGTAGAGATGACTCTGGGTCTCAATGCTGGTATCTTCTCAAAGAAGAATGTTGTCAAAATTGTACCGTAGCCAAAGTGTTTGGTCTTTACTTGGCGGATTAATGTCAACTGTTGTTTCATGTTCAGTAATAGGGCTGTGCACCAATCGTACACATGAGCCAAACATTCTACTGCTATGCTCATTTGCATCCTAGACGCCTGATGTAGAGAGGCAGATCCTGCCACTCTGCCGATGGTGAAAAGGAGGATTTTCATGTACAAATCCCTCAGATCTTTAATCGCAATCTGAGTTCCAACCTTTTTGGAACCCGGTACGCAATACACGTGGACATAATCTTCCATGGTTAACCCTCCCAGGGGCTTCCCGTGCAGGTCTACTGGTTCTCCCCTCCGGGAGAGTCCAATAATGAAATATATGTCTTCCACTTCAATGTGTATTGGCATCTGATCAATTATGAAGCAATCCTAATCTGGTTCCCAGTAATTTACGAGCATTTCTAGCAACCGCACATTGCTTTTCATATTTGGCATTTTGAAGAATTTGAACAATCCGAAATTCCGAAGGATATTTTGCACTGCTCGATCTTGCATGACCTCTTGGTCAATTGCGCTATGCTCACGTTCTCTCCATGAGATTGTCATCCTATCAAATTTCATCAAATTATGCATTAGCCATGCTTTTTTGGATTCGGACCTTCGCATACGCGACTTTTTCTTTGCACAGTCGCGTGTATACGCGACTTTCCTTTAATGAACTGCGCAAGTCTGCATTTTTTAGCAAGGGTTTTAAAGCTAAAATTCACTTAATTTTAATTTCCAAATGGACAAAATGAATAAACAGGATGATTGAGGAGCCTACCTAAAGTTTCGGTGCGTTTCGACGGTCGATTGTTCCTGATTTGACGAAAGAAGTTTTTTGCTCCAGAGCACTTTTTCCAAATCAGCAATGCAATAATGAACCAAATATGAGGTAATTTGTCTATTTATGGCTAAAAGGTTGAAAATTTTCGTAAAAATTCGTTATGCTTATTTTTTCGATCTATCTTAAGCTGCATAACCCGGATGCTTGGAAGTGCCCAGTTTGGTATGTTTTCAGGTACATTTTGACGAATTTGAGATTTTTCCCATTTTTGATCCATGATTACCGACTCGTCACGGCAGGTATATGATCTTCACTGGCATATAGGTTAGGGAATCACTTTCCGTTGCATTTTGCATACTAGCCTCCATACTGATCACTTGCCTTAGGGTCGATCCCATTAGGTCATGAGTATTACACCCATTTCACTCACCGATTTTTTAATCATGACTTGATGGTAGAGCCTTCCTTTACATGGGCTTCCTAGTTAGTTCCTCGCTATCACTTGTTGCCCATGCTGCGTTTTATGTAGGCTTGGAAGTACTCTTTAGTCCCGCCATGTCTTATGTGTTGAAGCTTCATTCTTCTTCTTCTTCACTATCATTTTTTCTGGCTTTTACCCTAGAGGCTCCCTGGTGTCGTTAAGTTGTATTACTTCATTGCATATTGGCTACTTGTTTATCCTGGCCTTTAGCCGGCTTCATTTGGACTCGATGTTTAAGCCAACTTTTGACTTTGACTTTCTGTACAAGTTAACCATTACATGCACTTAGCTATCATGACTTGACACCTTTTTACCCATGGATGGAACGTTCCTCTGAGTATCGCTTACCGGTTTTCGCCACCTTGCATTGAGCATAGGTTTGTTCCAATCCCAGGAAATAGTGCATCTAATTTTTTGATACTCGTTCTATCCATTGTACCATAGCATTCTTTTATTCTTTTTTAGGCTTATTATATGAAAAAGACAAAAAAATCAAATATAACAAAAAGAGCGGGAACGGGATGTATCTTCGTTGTTTTGATGGCAGTACAGAGTCAGTTTGTCGCCCTTGAAAAAAGCACATATACTTATATATATTTCCTACATTTGGGATGGTTTTAGTTTTTGACCTAGGTTCAGCCTTTACCATGTTTCACTTGTCAGTTCTCCCCCGGTTGGTTATCTCTTCCAATCATATGGAGAGCTTGTTCTGCCTCCTGCATAACAGACTTATACAGTGTCACTTTTTACTGCCATGGTCATCACGAGTCGTGCTTTTGTTCAAGGGAAGTTTAACCTGAGTCGGCCATTCTGCGGTGTCTCTTGACTCATTATTCAGTCGGCCTTCCCGGTCTTGTCAGCATCATGTTCTATCACATCAGATGTTTTGGTCTTCTGCTCGTGCTGGTTTGAGAAGGTCCCCATTGACTTCTTGCCGGCGGGTTTGTCTCTTATCGACTACGACACATTGCTCCGAGAGCATACCTAGAGCCGCACCTTGGGCCTATTTCCATCATTGATAGGTGACCTCGTGCTCAGCATTTGATCATCATCATGGGTCTTTGACTGAGTGGTTTCCCCTGTGTTCGACGTCAGCACACATTATCACACTCGGGATTCGTGCAGTACCTTGATTTCCATTTGACCCTATCGGTGGATTTCTCGCCTCTGTGTCAGCTTTCATTATTGGTTGGTTCAGAGGGTTTCTTCCATGCGCTAGCTTCATCTTGTGCACGTCGGAAACGTACTTCGGTTTTGGTTCCATCACTCTCCTTCGTCCGATTCCTTCCAAATCTTGGCCTGCGGGTTACACTCGCGCTGGACCGATGTGGGATGCCTTAATGCCTTCCTTCCAGCAGATCTTTTCCCATCGACTCCGACTCATTGCTCTGGGAATAAGGTCTAGAGTCTTTTTGTCAGTACCTTAGGGTTTGCAGTCATCAGTGGCAGACTCTTCGCTATCGACAGTGGGGATTCATTATTGCCTCCTGATTGGTAGATTCTTTCAAGTGTTCGACTTCAACTCATTCATTCTCACTTGTTAGATTGTACTGGGGCACCTTGACACTCATTTTCATTATTGGTGGGTTGTCTCGCGTTGGTTAACGGTATACATCATTGACCGGTAATCCAACGATTTCTCACATGGTCGACTTCAGCTCATTTATTCCCATTGTGTAGAATTTTGCCATAGTGATCGGTGAAGACCTCGGGTTGCATCAGCATTTTTCGGTTCACTTTTGACAGTCCATTCAGTTTCTGCCAGTGATGTCGTCCACTCTTATATGTTGCAGTTCAGTACAGCAGCATCCTATATGTTGGCTCCCGAGTTGCGTGATAGTACCGTTTGTTCCACCTCTTATGATTTGGTACTTGGAGATTCAGTTACTTATTTGATCAGACATCCAGTTGCAGCATCTTTGATCAGCTTTTTATATGTGATACTTGGACATTGATTCAGACTTATACTTCCGGGCCATGCTCAGATGATTCATTATGTACTTTCAGTTCAGTTATACTTGTATACATGTTGGATCTATTCAGTACTTTCTATATGATGTATTTTTGACTGAGCATGGGTATGCCCGCCTCAGCATGAGTTGACTCTCTGCTTTCTTTCATTGGTTTTTGGCAGGCTGAAATCTGGTGAAGTCCTCTCTTGTCCTTGCGAAGTTCTTTCTATGTGCATAATACATTTCGGCCATCATGTACCCCTTCTAACCTCATATATTAGGGGGCATCTGTTATAGCATCATTTCTCACCTTGACATGATTCATGATTGCTTTATGGCTTTTGGGCACCCATTCCTACAGACTTGGACAAATTCACTTAAAAACAGTGTAAAATCCCCCATACGCGACTATGCCCGTACTGTTCCGCGTGTATACGCGAGTCCAGCTAGACTTTTCCGCGCATGCCATTAAAATGATTAAAAAATATATAAAAAATCCCTAATTTCGCGCTGGGTTGATGGTTACTCAGGTAGTTCAACCACCCCAGCCCGTGGCCAACTGTTTCCAACTGCTGAAACTACTTGGAGGGACTATAAAAAACCCTCATGTGTATGGCCTAAGAGAGAGAGAGAGAATTATTGATATTATACTCTGTTGGTATTCCCTATCCAAGTCTGATTCCCCGTGCCTCCTGCACTTTCCCAGTTCATTACAGGAAACCCTTGTTTCCTTGAGATTCTCATCTCCCTATATGTCATCTCGTATGCACCAGTTTGGAAGGAATCTTAGCGAGGCAAGGGCGGGACGGATCCGGACGACGGTCTACTCGAAGATCGTGGAAGGATTCAGGTGATCTCTCCACTCGTTATTTCTGTACATGCTATTTATAATATAGAAGTACCATCTTGTTCCCGAAATATACGTGTTAGTGTCTGCTTACATATATGAGAAAATTGTTATTTAAGCATTCATTATGGTTTATCTGATATTTTATATGGATTTCACTAACATTTAGAGTAGATATATGCTGTACAACCAGTTCTTCGTGCTTGTTTCTTCTTGTCTTTCAGGTTAAGAAGGAAGGACGGTTGCTGGGGGTTTGGACCCGCGGGATCTGCTTCAACCGTAGGACCTACGGGTAACTTCCTCGATCTACTCTATTTATTTTTTCTGAACATGCATGGTTGTGTGAGTCCTTCTTAAGTAGCATGCCCCTGCTCTGTGGAGGTTGTAACCCAACGAACCTCTAGGGTGATATTCCCCAAAACAAGGGGTTAGGGGTTTAGGTGTTAGTGGTTTATGGGTTTAAAGGTTTAGAGGTTTAGGGGTTAAATGGGTTAGGGTTTTAAGGGTTAAGGGGGGTTAAATGGGTTAGGGTTTCAAGGGTTAAGGGGGGTTAAATGGGTTAGGGGTTGGGAATTAGGGCTTAAGGGGTTAGGGGTTAAGGTTAGACGTTTAGGGTTTACGGGGTTAAATGCGTTTAGGGGTTTAGATGTTTAAGGGGTTAGGGTATTTAGCAATTAAGGATTTTAGGGGTTAGGGGTTAGGGGTTAAGTGGTTAAGGGGTTAAAGGTTAAGGGATTAGATGTTTAGGGGGTTAAATGGGTTAAGGGTTTAGAGGTTTAGGGGGTTAGGGGATTTAGCAGTTAAGTATTTTAGGGGTTAGGGGTTAGGGTTTGGGGGTTAAATGGGTTAGGGTTTTAGGGGTTTAGGGGGTTAAATGGGTTAGGGGTCGGGAATTAGGGTTTAATGGGTTAGGGGTTAAGGGTTTAGGGGGTTAAATGGGTTAGGAGTTTAGGGTTTAGGGGGTTAAATGGGTGAGGGGTTATAGTCATTTCTTAGGTGAACAAGGCACAATCTAGTTGTAGTAACCGTAACTTGGTCAAGTTGTTATAGTCAAAGTAAGACTTGGTTGGGTTCCCAAGTTCCAAAAAAGTAAGGGTAATTATGAGAGCATGATAACTAAGGAGTATCAATGCATGCCAAGGAATGAAAAGACATGCTAACACATGCAAGAAAGTGTCAATGGATGTTGATGAGTGTTAGGGAGTGCCAGGACATTGCAAGGGAGAACTAGGTCAAAATGCATGGAAATGAACAAAAAAGAGTGTGTGCCAAGTAGTGTCAACGAATTCCAAGTGTCTCAAGGATAAAGTGTGTTAGGGGAAGGTCAAAATAAGACTTGTAGGAGGTAAGCCTATGGTTACATAGAGGGTTGGACAAAGTAATTTCAGACAAAGGGAAACTTTGGGCTGGGCACAACATCGATTTTCCAATGACTTGGTTGGGTTCCCAAGTCACAAAAAAGCAAGGTTATCTATGACGACATGAAAGCTAAGGAATACCAAGGTGTGTCAGGGAATTCCTAGAAGTACTAAGACATGTTAGGCAATTCCAAGGCATGATAGGCATGCCAAGATGTGGCAGGTGCTAGGGTGTGGCATGAACACATGCTAGGGAGTGTGAGGGCCAAGTGTCAGGAAAACACAAGGGGGCACTAGTTTCAAATGCATGGAAATGAAATATAAGCCAGTTCCAGGTGTGTTAAGAAGGGAGCGACACTATATTCTAGGAAGTGCCAAGGCATGCTAGAGTGCTAAGGAAGCATACAAAGTTGTTCCAAGTGCCAAGGTGTGCCAATGTGTGCTAAGGAGTGTTAGGGAGTGCCAGGAAAACATAACAGAGGCGCACTAGGTCAAAATTCATAAATGAATGAATAAGAGTGTGTGACAGGGAGTGTTAGCGAGTTCTAGGTGTCTCGAGGAGGTAGTGACACGGTATGATAGGCAGTACTAAGTCATGTTTTAGTGTCAGGGCGACATGCATCCAAGATTTTATATATTCACATACGGGGCAGTCACAAGATGTCAACAAAATCACATACTTATTGAAATCCTCAACCAGCAATAATATGCTACATTGCTTCTTAATGTGCTTGCAACTAGGTAGGAATCAAATACAATCATTGCAATGGGTTAAGGGGATCTAAGAGAGAATTATGTAAGGAGTTCCTTCTAGCTAGTAAAGGACATTGGTATTACTATTGTTAAAGGGGGTGGCCTACAAGGATACATTAGTAGATATTGATGCAAGAGCATAATTTCAACAATTTATTTCAAAATTTGTATTTTTCCTCCATAAGGTCTTAGATATTTTTAGAAGAGGAAGTTGGTTTCCTTGTTGCCCTATAATTTTGTAGAATTTCTAATTTCATATTTGGGATAGGAAATTTTAGTAATTTTAGGCATAAGTTAAGATGTTTTATTTTTTACTTTTATGGCCTCCTAGTCATTAGGAAAGTTGAGTCTTATGATTAGGATTTCTTATGGCATCATATGTATTTTTCAAACTCCAATACACCAAGGCAAATATGTGGAGGACATTTGGGGGAAATGTGATTGTCCATGAAATGTAGATCAGATTTTGGGAACTTGTAGCTCTTTTCCTTGGACCCTACTAGTTCTTAGAGGTTGTATTTGGAGCAGTTAGCAAGAAAAAACATAGCATGCCCAAGAATATTAGTGTTGGAGCACCTATGGTTAAAACACGAGATTCAAATTTCAAATCCCCTTGAGTTGCCAACCAAAAAATAATATTTTATTATCTATATATTTATTAAATTTTTAGAATGTGGTTTAATGAAAAAATAAAAATATAATATAAAGAAATAAATATGACATGATTAAATTTCATGTGGTTTGAATATCTATTTTCAAAAATAAAAAAATATAATTTTATCCACTATCCACTCATGGATATTTCAATGCAAACTTCTAAATGCTAATGATTTTGTCTTATTTGCTAACTATCTTAAATGGGTTTCGTCTTAATTGTCATTGTCTTAAGTTTCCATTGTCTTAAATATAAAGTTATGTCTTAAATATTTTTGTCTCAAAGTGCTTTTGTCTTAAATATAAAATTTTGTCTTAAAATATTTTTGTCTCAAATTGCTTTTGTCTTAAAATATATTTGTCTCAAACTGCTTTTGTCTTAAATGTAAAGTTTTGTCTTAAAATATCTTTGTCTCAAACTCGTTTTGTCTTAAATATAAAATTTTGTCTTAAAATACTTTTGTCTTAATTTTTTTTGTCTTAAATATTTTTGTCTCAAATTGTTTTTGTCTTAAATATTTTTGTCTCAAATTGTTTTTGTCTTAAATATAAAGTTGTGTCTCAAATTATTTTTGTCTCACACTATTTTTGTCTTAAATTTTATATTTAAGACAATTCAATTGATATTAAATTTTAATATAAAATAACTAAAATAAAAAGTTACTTTTTAAGACAAAAGTTTTTTTTTGTCTTAAAAAAATGTCTTAAAAACGCCTTAGTGTAGTAGTGAAGCAAGTACAAAGCTAAAATAATTGAATTTCCTCTCTTTCAACTCGCCTAATATTTGGTCTAGGCTAATAACCATCGACATTTATGGCTTTTGCATTCCTACACCCTTAGTTAGCACTAGCTTTTAGGCCATCTAGAATCTTCCTTCTTAAATGTCTACATTAGGGAAAATGATAAGCATGGAAATTTATCCTAAAGTGTATAAATATTGACAAATCCTTCTATATACTTAAATTGTTTGGCCATATTCATCTAAAATTCTAAAAATTTTAGATACACTACACAATTATGAAGAACTTTAGCATAAAATAATTTTATTTTACAAAATTTATGTGAATCACTTAAAAAAAAGAAAAAGCAAAACGAACAATATTTTATTGGAAAAAGCATGGAAACTAAGTCTATCTATGAATTTTTTTCTTATAATATTTTTTGTGGTCTAGATGTGCGTAGGTCCACCTCTATCATCTAGTTAGTACCATGGTGGCAAACAAGGTAGATCCACTTGTGGTAGGAATAATTTTAATGTATGAGCTCTTATTGACGTGATTTTTACTCCATTATAAAGGTCACTATATGAAGAATTTTGTCACAACATTGTATGCTAATATTAGGAATTTTTGAGGAATGTTTATTTGATTGCCCAAAATGGATCTACAAATTTTTGAACCCTGAGTCCCTTAATTGGGACCCATGAGTAACTTAAAAGGTACTCCCCCAATAGAAACACCTAATTTATGGGGCATACAAGTGGAAAGAGGCATCTTAGTAACCAATGTAATGAAGGTGGACATAATGGCTCCTTATTCTACATTTAAAAATTGGGAATACATCCTTCTATATTGGATGAGCCAATAATTCTTAACATCATGTGATAACTAGAAAAAAAAGTAAAAAATGATCAAAAAAATGAGGTTTATTCAATCAAACATGTGAAGAGCCTAAAAGTATTTATCAAATAAAGGTTTTAATTGAGTGGGAGATGTTCATTAATGGATTCAACTTTTATGTGTTAATATTCCTTTGGATGTCATGTGGGAGTCCTAACTATATCTATGTATATATCATTATTTATGCATAAATACTATTGATTAATGGTTTTTTATTCCTCTACCTTTGGAGGAAATCCTCTAATACTTCTTGACTCAACTCTATTTTCATCTATCTATTTACTTCTTGAGGTCCCTAGCCACGAAGACATACCTTGCTACTATTGTTCTTGAATTAGTTAATAGCCAACACTCTCTATTATGATAGTCTCATAACCATTATTAGTTAATGGAAGTATATCTCTATCATCTAACATTTGTTTCAAGTTCGATTTATATTGTGGCTGAAGCACAAAATAAGGGTTCAAACCTCACAATGGACCAACAATCAATAGCTGACCTCTTGACAACTAGTATCCATGTCACTTGCTACTGCAATCCAATATCCATGTTAGCACCATTTCACATGCTAATATATTTCACCTTTCCACATAATGTGCCCATGTCAACAACATGTCATCTCCAAGTCTATGCCACATCGGTGCCAAAAAACAACCACATTGATGCCATATGACCACCACATTGGTGACACGTCATCATCATGTCAATGCCATGTTATCTCTACGTGATTTGCACATTAAAGTCACATTATCATCTACAACCTTAGGGCCCTTGTAAAATTTGCTAAAATTAGATGAAATCTCTTATAGGAGGGCTTGAGGATGTAAACCTAGTATCCATCACTTAATACTATTTAACCATACATCTCCATTAAATAATGGAAACTGTGGATTTTGTTAGAATCAAGTGGTTGAGCTTCTAATTCCGAATTTTTTTTTGGCATTTACCTCCCAATCCCCCAATCCAACACTCAAAAATTACCTAACGCCTCGTTAAGCAATAGAAGTTTGGATTATATCTACATTGGGAGTTTCGGGGAGAATCAAATGCATTCTCTAATCATTGAAAATGAAAAGTACAATTCTTGAAATAAACCAACTCTATGGCCATTTTTATATAACTCTTAGTCATGGTACTTATGTTAGTCATATGACCAAGAAATTAGGATGAGGCCTTCGTATCAATAATTTTTTTTACATTGTTTCTCTAGCGAATTCCATCCCAAAATTTCTCTCCATCCTAAAAAGTTGTCAATCCTCAAATTTCTCCATGGTAGGAAAGTTGGTTAAGGGACCTTGAGGGTTGATAATGACTTTGACAGGGAAGAGAAGGAATAATTCCCATGTATAGATATCATTCCAAACCATGAAGGCACCCATGCACTCCAGCCTCACTACTAGTAACCATTTAACTTCTCACATGAAGTCACATAGGACATTACACATGATGTGTCTCTTTTAAGGGATTTAGACCTATTATCCTAACTAAGGTGACATTTCTAATGATTTTTAGTATAAATAAACATACATTGTTGTTACCAAATCCTTCAGTTGACTTGGTATTCTAAACACCTTCACTTGAAGTACATTTCAGCTCTTCAAATCCATCAACATATTATGTATCCATTCAATAATTCTTCATTTAACTTTTTAATACTTTTCACTCAATTTTTTACTAATATAACTCTCATCTAGATCATTACCTTACTCTCAAGGATAAAATCCTTTATTCTAAGTATAAATCACCAAAAATACCTTTTAAAATCTACCTCAAACCTAGGGATTCTATGGCCTACCTAAGGTGGACTAATTTTTCTTTATTAAACTAGCTGATATATCTCGATAGGAAACTAGTCATCATGGTTATCCAATATATTGAGGAGTGAGCTTCCCTAGCCTTCTCAGCCTTTTTATTTTATGGGGGCCCATAACATCTAGGATATAGACACTAACAAGTACTAGAGGTGAGTCCATCATATTCTCCTTATGCATATTGTAAAAGCATATAAACTTATAGAGGAAGGCATATGAAAAATACATACCTATGGTTCCTATTAAAGCCATATTTATCATGCTATAACATAAAAAAGTAGTATGCAATCTATAATATCGATGTACTAGGAAATTCATACATACACAATCTATCGACAAAGTTTCTATTTTATGCATTATTCTTTACATTAAAAATTTATGTTAGCATGGGTACTTATCTGATGAGAAATAAAAATATTGCCATAAACGATGAAAGGTAAGCCACATTCCACCCCACACTAGGCTTAAATTCAATGCAATATTTCTTTTTAATTGGCCACCACCAAGTCAAAACATGAATCCATGAGGGAGGTCACACCCAAAATTACAACCTTCAATCATGAAGATCATTCTCCTTCTTTTCATCAAGCTCCTTAGTTTGTTTATTCTCAAAAAAATCGGAGAGTTGTTATGATCTACTTTGTGTGGTTTCTCAGCTACCACTACAATAAAAAGGGGGGTTTTAAGACAATATTTGAGATAATTTTTGGGTATATTTTGTTAAGTTTATACAAAAAAAATGTATATTGTCTTAAATATTGTCTTTAAGTGAGTGTCTTAGAAGAAAATTGCATTTTCTTCTCTAGGGAGACAATTGTTGGGACTAAAGAAATATTGTATTTATAGAGAAAAAATGTATCCTAGCTATTATCTCTCCACACAATAAAAATTATATTTAAAGACAATGCAATATCTTCTTTCTCTGTTTAGAGACAATATAATACAATGAATCTAGAAAAATATCTCACCATTGTAAGAATTCAATATAAAATGTTTTTAATTAAAAATAAAATACAATATCATTGATTAATTCATGTTAAGGGCAGGGAAAATTTTAGGGGCTAGGTGGGCTAATTTTCTATGTTTTTCAAAAAAAACAAATCACCAATTTCCATTTTTCTAAAAAATATTTGGCCATATTTTATAGTATAAAATTATTTTACCTTAAAAATGGACAAAATTTTATATAGATTAATATAAAATCATTAGAAATATAAATAGTTTTACAAAAAATATTGCTAAACATTTTACAATTTTCATATTAGGGACTAGTAAGATTTACCAAGGTTTCTAAACTTTAAGATAAACTTCCAACATTAAAATTTTTTGTGGTTAGGGCACAGGGACACTCTAAGTGCATATTTTCCCTCTCAATCCAAGGTTCCCGATCATACTCAATCTCCTTGGCTAGCAACTAACTTGGAGTGAGCTGCTTTGCCAAGGCTACCTTTTGCTCTCTCTCCTTGGCTAAGTCCTTCTTTAAGAAAATTGTCCTTGGCCTCCTCCTAGGAAGTTGTTCTTCCTCTTCATTAGTGTTTCCATATCTATCTAAGTCCTCATCTAGCTTAGCCTTGGATTTTGCAACCTCTTTCTGAGCTCTGATGGCTCTGACCTCATGTATTTCCTTTTTTGCCTGCAGCTGCTTGTTTTCAACCTCAAAATAATGGATTACATTCTTAGCCCTACCTAGATTGTCTTGCAAATCCGTAGTCTAAGCATCCTTGCTTTGGAGTAGCATGCTTGAGATCCATTCCTTGTTTTCATCATGAGTGTCAACATGAATGAGTTGAAATTCTTGTTCAGTCTCATGTTGGTCTTCTTCTTCTTCATCAATGACCTTTTCTTTTCCTTTCTCAAGCTGGTTAGTTGATGTGGAAGGCATGGCCCCTTGCCTCTTGAGGGAAACAAACACATGGCTATTTCATCTTTGGTAGGTCAAATAAAAAGGTTCAATTTTGATCATTTTACAGCCTTCACTATTGTTGCCATCATGACTGCCATCATCATTGGTATCTTCACTATCCTCATGGCTCTTATTAGCACTGCTTCTTTTTGCCTCATTGCCCTTATCTGATCCACTAATTTGTGCCTCATCACTGTTATCATGGCTTTTTGACCTAGTGTCATCATGCTCACTGCTATGTGCTTCATCATTATTGGCCTCACTACCATCTTTGCTGCTTTCTTAATTGCTCTTATCACCAATGCTATGTGCCTCACTGTTTCAGATTCATTGGCATCTTCTTCATTTACATTTTCTTCACTGACATCCTCTTCTTTGCTTTCTTCTTAATTTCTCTTTCCCTTACTGCCACTTGCCGCACTATTTTCTTCACCTTTTGATGCACTAGTGCCATGAGATGATGGTGAGGGATTGTGAGATGGTGATGAAGGAGGGTCATTATCCTTAGGTGAAGTAATGTGAGTAGATGGTGATGGATGTGTAGTGGGGTGTGATGGTGAATGAGGAATGGGAGGATGAGAAGATGAAGGTACATCTTGCTGCTGTTGGCCTTGTGGATTGGTGAACACCTCAAGAGAAATGAAAACCTCTCATGGAATACCCTTCTACTGCAATTGATGCATCACAACCATTTTAATGAGAGAGTGGTGAAAGAGTCTTTGCATCTGCTGAGGATAATCTCTCTTTTGTACAATATAGGACATTTTGTCAATACTTTTGTGGAGGTAATAAGGTAGGTGCAACATTCTCACCCTAGTAAAGTGCATAAGTAGCCTAATGTGATAGGATTAAAGACGGGAGAACCTTCCGTCACATGTAAAATACTTCATAATGATCCTTGTTGTTCTGGATTAGTTGCACGAGTGTAGGAAATCACACAAGCTTAGAGAGTGTGGTCTACTCTCTAAACTATTGGTAACAAGAAGAAAGTGGGGGAGCTCAAAAGCATAAAAATTAATGGAAATAGTATGTTGAAGTATGCTCTAGTTAAACTAAAACTAAAAACACAAATATACAGAAGCTATATAGAGAGTTCCAAATGATAATAATTCAAACGATGGATCAATGTTCTCTTCTTATTCAATGCTTGAAATGGAGAATAAATTTTACCCACTTGCCAAAGGGCCCCTAGGCAATGACTCTAGGTCCCGATGCAAGGATGTTTCCTTCCAAGATCTGCCTCTGATGCAGTCTCACTCTATCTCTCTACTCTGGTGGACTAAGATATTGGGTGGCCAGCTATCGATTCCTCTTTAGCTCCAGCTCTGGGTCACACACAATGCTGGTGTTTCTTGGGCAACTTTGGCCAGCATAACATTGTGATCACCATTTCTTCATCTCTTGGTGGGTTTATATAGGTGAGCTTCAAATCCTCCTTCCCTCCCTTGGTACATGATGGATGGTGACCCAAGGGAGAGGTGTGATTCCATTATGTGCTCAAATATTCTTTTGTGTGTTGGGAGGTGCTGGTGGATGTCCTTAGGCGGCTTTCACATAAGGAGTAACTGTCCTTTGCTTCGTGTGGTCCCGAAAAGTGAATTTTTCCATTTCTAGGAATGCGCTCTTATTGGGAAAAAAGGCGCACAGAAGGCACTCTTCTTGAAGGATAAAGAATGCATTTGAACATTTATGACTAGTTCAAATCTGATTTTCTCAGAACCTTAGAGATTTTAAATACTTCTTGATTTCATAATGTATTCCTGTCCTGTAAATCCTTGGGCTCGACATTAATTGATGTTTTCTTCTACTGTATGATTTTCTAGTGTTAACAGTTGACCCCTAATGTGTAAGGTCTAGGAAGAACTGTATAGCCGAAATACATTATAGTTTATTTTCTGTATCGTATGCAGAGAGAGAGAGAGAGAGAGAGAGAGAGAGAGAGAGAGAGAGAGAGAGAGAGAGAGAGAGAGAGAGAGAGGTTTGCGTGTATCTTGGAGTTGACAACACCTTGCACTGTTTCTGAGATAACCATGACCTAAGGGACCCCCTGCAAGAAGAAAAAATATACAACATATTTACAAAATTTTAACGAGGCAGGCATGTCCCATGCTAATAATGTTATGGCTAGTTAAAAAAAATTGACAGATACATGTGCTGTTTGTGCCACTACTGGGGTAGTGATGCTGATGTTTGTTGACGATGACTGCTGATGCCCTCTGGGGCATTTTTTCTTTGACGATAATTGGAATTTGGTACCCATATGCATATTCTTGGCATGGCATATCATTGCACAATGTACGCATATGTATGGGCTGGGACCTTCCCGTGTAAGCATTGTTTGTCAGATACGCTTATGGAAGCGCGGATCTTCAATAGATCTGATCAAAGTGAAATGGTTGTAAGGTACGATACCATTGTGACATGAAAGCTTTTGTTGTGGTTGAATTTCAGGAGGGTCGAGGAAATCTATAGACAATGATGTCTCCCACAGTGCCACCCGAGGATACCCCTTTGCATGAGGAGGGGTTATCTAAGGTACCGCTTCCTTTTTGGAAAAGAGGTGTTGAGGTTGACAAAAAGGAAGCCTTCACCGAACCATGAGTTACCGACCTGAGGCGTCGGGGATCGAGATATGATGGGTTTAACATAAGCATTTTGGTGAGATGTGACTGAAAACGGATGATGGGGATTCAGTGGTCCAAGGTCAAACTATACTTGAGCAACTTGTCGGTAGTCATAGTTATTTCTGAAGGGAAAAGTTCCTGGAGTCGGTAGGACTTCCAGGCTGGGTAGAACTGGCTATGAATGTCGGGATGGTGCGTGCATGATGTGAGTGAGATACTTCGACCAAGGGGAAAGAGGGACTGTTGCAATGGGAGAAAAGGTGAAATATGAGGGCGAAGTGGTGAAGAGCATCATTTTTGGTCTTTGTACACTTACAAAAAGAATAAAATAATGGGGTTTGGTTTGTACAAAACAAAGAGACGGGTACCCAAAAACATGGAAGAGGGTTGCTCACTTCAGGTGTGAGGACGTTGTTTTGCTGGGGGTAGGGGTCCCATTGGTTGGTCTCATGTGTGGGGTTTATGAAGTGGAAGATGTCACAGATGGGATTATGCTGATGGAGGTATGGCAGGGAAAATGCGGTGGGCAGACGTGCGCTTTCAATCTGCTTGTACAACCTGATCATTCGAGAAGGGGGTTGAGTTTAAACGGTGAACTTGATGCATGATATATGGATGGGCATGAGGTGCTTCCCGGACTAAAATAGTATGTCCATGGCATCACTTGTGGGATGATGCATGGTCTACTTTGGATGACGATCGCCATGAAAGGGAGGCTTTACCGACCATCATGGGCGTTTATCATATGCAGGGTGAGGTGATGATAAATGAGGACCCTATGGTTTATTTCTAATGGAGAAATGGTGTCAGGATATGCAAAGTTGTCTGGGACTCTATCATGCTAAGGGTAGACTGTTACCTTCTCTGGAACTTTCAGTGAATGGTGTTATGAACGGTTTGCAGGTTCTTCCTGCAAAAACAACTACCTCAAGTGAAAGCATCTTCCTTTCATCCAATATTATTGAAAAACATGAAGTTTGGAAATGAAGATGGGAAGGTGCATACCTGCCAGCGGTGAAAAAAATATTTTTCTGGAAAGCGAATGTGGGGTATTGCTTTCATTTGTCATGGCATACTGATGATGGTGTAGCTTACGGTTTGCGGAATGGACCTTCTGATCTCCTGTTATGGACCTCCGAAGTTCTGGAAAAGGAAGATAAATATGGGATTAAGGCCTTAATCCTTTTCATTTGTACTTTCTGAGTTTTGGGAGAGCAGAGGTGATTGCAGAGCCTTTCTTGCTATTATGGTCAACCTGTGTACCTGGGATTAGCGATATTATGCCGAGATAACTTCCATGACGTCCTGTATTTCAATTTTTTCAGTTTGATGATGCTGGAGGCCATACAAATTGGGTTTGTACGGCCTTAAAGGGAATTTTTGTCCTATATTGCACGAGTGATCTAGCCAAAGAGGCGCCCCTCTTGTGCTTATTTTCGAGAAACTGGAGAGTGAGGGCACGCTATTCCTCTTTTTTGCACACAAGAGCGCGCCTGTGAACGAAACAGGCACGTAAAGGGTAGGGTTCTTGTAAAAACTTTGGTTTTTTTCCCTTTTGATGTTTTTCTTTGTACTGATGGGTGCCTGTTGCTTGGCAGGTTGGTGTGGAGAGAGCGAGACTAGCCCAAGATCTAGACCGCTCTGGCTGCTGATGCTGGAGCTCGCCGTCAATTGGTCACATGGGGTATTCTAAAATTTGCTTAGAACAAGTTCCTTCGGTCACAGGACCGATTGTTACGTTATTATAAAGCATTGGTGCAGGAGGCACAATATGTTCGTGCTGAGGGGGACAAAATTGATTATCTATCCAGAGATGGATATATACTTTGTGACTGGGTTACTGCCTCAGGGTGAGGCACTGAGGTATCCACTTCCTGTTGGGAGAGTGAACATTGATAGGTTCTTGAGGAGGCATTGCAGTGGTTCACCTCTTACTGAGGGGTGCATCAATATTGCATCAGTGACTGATGTGGCAGAGCAGTGTGCTCTGGCCATTATTATGCGACTGGTGGGGTCATTTTCTCCACATCGGGCATTGGGCCCATAGGTGGGATTTTTACGCCGTTTGAGGAACGAGCATTTTTTCGATTTTTCCTGCTTCTGTTTTGATGGTATGGTGTCACAACTGAACAGGGTCCAATGTGGATCCAAATCATTTTCTTACACTAGCATCTTGTGTAGAATTATGTATGAAAGTGTGGTGCTACTGAGGCCCATTGTGGCAGTGCCTATTGGTGGGCCGAGGGAGCCACGCATGAGGAGGTGGGCTTTGGTGATGCCACGTGGCAGCAGTGGCATGGTGGGTCGTTATTGGAACGACACGAAAAAGGCCTGGTTCGAGGCCAATATGCAGATGTTCTTGCCGTACCCATATGTGGGGATGGACTTTCAGGGTGATCCAGATATTGGTCTCCCTTTCAGTTATGTTTGGGGTCCCGCAGGTATGTGCTATTTTTCTGCATTTTTTTAAGTTTTTATGTACTTGTGTGTTTTTTTATTGACACTGACATTCTTTTGGTTACTCATGCAGATGTTGGCGAGGTTGGACACCTAGTGGCCCGACTGGTGGGTCATGATCCTCTGCCACGACAATAGGGTGATCAGGGAGGAGGTGCCACAAGTGGACCAGGTGGTGCCGCTGGACCTGGTGGGGATGGTGCTGGCCATTCTAGTGAGTGAAGAAGCTTGGCTGTAGCTGAGGTAGTGGCCGAGCGAGCTCATGTAGATGCAGATGAGGCACGCATCGTAGTAATTACGACTCAGGTGGCCGCTCTAGAGGACTTCTGGGGTTGAGTGGACCATTTGACCCAAGGGATGCTTGGCTGAGGATTTATGGATGACCTCGAGGAGGTTTGTTTAGAGACAGTGATGGCCCGCGAGAGGGATTACCAGCCCACTCTACAACGGGTATCTATCGCAGTGGTGACAGTAGCTCCAGTGGTGGCCCCAGGAGAAGTGGTTGGCCCAAGTGCTCCTCTTGAGGGGGCACCCCCCTAGAGTCTTTTTGTACATAGGGAAAGCACCCGTTATAAAGATGCTTCTGTTATTTTTGACGATCCTTGTAATTTTGGGCTGGCCAATGGGCCAGTGATACTATTTTTGTACTCAGATACACATATTTTCGATATATATATATATATAAGAGATATTTTTTGTGGCTCTACATGGTGTGCTATCTATTTCGGTTTATGTATTTTGTGTTATGCTGATGGATATCTATGTTTTTTTTTTTTTTTTTTTTATGAATGGTTGTTTATTCGCGTTGCATTCCAGTCTAGGATATTGTTAGCTATGCAATTAGCTACTTGGTTTTGATTCCTTGATACATGTGAGAATGTAATGTAATCAAATTGTCTACGTAATCTTTTGGCACGCAAATATTTTCTAAACAGGTTTGCGTCTCTGGTTTCAAATGTTTGGTTTAACTACGATACCACTAACTGGGAATCGAGGTAGAAATGCATATGGTGGATTCCTTGATGGAGGGCCTCGCACATAAGTCCAATAATGATGTCATATTCTTCTTGATTATTGGTTGTTGATCCGATGCACACGGAGTTTGAACACAGTGGTGATCGGTCAGGGTGGTAGATGACCCAGGTGGCTGTAGCTAAGTTTTGAGACCATCACGATGCTCCATCAGCAAATCCAAAATAGGGTTCAAGTTGGTGATCCATGGTGGCACTTTGAGCATGTTTAGGTTTTTGGGTCAAAAATATTTTGGTGTTGGGATTTTTGTGTACCCTAACTCTAGGGGATGAGGGCTACTGGGGCCCTTATGGGTATAACTTCTTAAGGTAAAGGCCATTGACAGGGTTAGTGAAGTAGGTACTGTCTGGTTCCGTCAAGATGTGTGCCCCCTGTCGGAGACAATGTTTGATGATATCGAGACCTTTCCACAAGGTTTCAAACTTTCCTGGCCCTAAGGCTTCCTTTGCGACATTGTAGCGAAGGATTAACTCTCCCTCAGTAAATGAGCAGGGGGTGATGTGGTGGTTGAATGATGCTTTTACCCTTTTCTTATGAGCCTCATTGTGTTGTAGCAATTGTCGTTGGCTTTCGTCAACTAGCTCTAGTTGTACTGGGTGTTGTTCCAGAGGTTGGGTGCCATCAAGGAGTTTGATGGCAACATGCAAGTTTGGGATCTTGTGGAAATATATGCAAAAGCGTAAGGTTCCTTGGTATTTTGCGACAGGAATAAAAAATAATTCCTGTGACGAGGAGGTGGTTGAAATCCTATCTTGGGCATGCGATGATACAAGTTGTATGTGGTGAATTGTGTCACTGGCATGTGGCAGGGGAAGGATCTCAGTAACGAAGTCCTGTGTGAGCCTAAGGTCATCTTTCCTACTAGGATATTCAATTTCTGGTAGGTGGAATTTTTTTTTATCATAGAGGTACCTGAACACTTTTAGCAGCGGGCATACCTCTGGCGTGTGATCATGACTGGTACAAATGGTGCATGGTATCACAACGCTGACAGAGTAGATAGTATGAGATTCTACACTACTCAATGTTCCTGATGTGGATGCTTGGAAAGGGTCGGTTGCGAACGAGGTAATTTTCTGCTTCCATTTTTGCATCGTAGGTTGAGACTTGCCTCCCTCTTTGGTGGGTGGTTGACTTAATGCCTCTCTAGCTGCTCTTAGCTTAGGGAGATGTGTACACTTAAACGTATGATGAAAATGTGAGCCAATTCGGAAATAAGTGAGAGTGATCTTCTCTTGATTAGAGAGAAGTTTTTGAGGGAGAGGCAAGATTATGCTAAGACTATTTGCAAGGAATTTTAGTTCTCTGCATTGGTTGACTCGGTGATCGTTCAGATCACATAGGTTTTAGGTTATCCTAGGCTTAGCCTAGGGTATACGTGGTTGGTGTGTGGCCTTATCAGGCTTGATACACCACTACAGTGGTGGGTACATTGAGCCAGGGATGTATAATTTATGCCATTATTGGAGATCGCCCATTCTCTTTTCTACGGCATTAACCATGTCAATAGTGGGACATATCCATGAGACATAAGTACAATGTTGGTCATAATGATTACCCTAACATATCAGGAAAAATATCCATGATATGGGGGTCCCATCATGTGTCGTTTGAGGCCAGGAGGTGAACCAACGTCGTAACACTGCTAAGTCAGGGTAGTGGACGACTATATGGTCCATCTGCTTGCATAATGTGCATGCAGGTGGGTTTCATGAATTTCCTTTGGGGGTAACTAAGGGTTTCCTACTAGGTCATTCTTCGGCTTATAAGAACATTACGGACCTGCTCATCTCTTTTTCTTGGCTCATGGAGCTACTGGTGGACTCGGCATCCATATCATCTTCTTGGGAAAGATGAACTATGGCTAAGCAGAGGCTAGCAAGGGCTAGCCAAAAGCGAGGTATGTAGTGACAATCCTCCAATATGTGATTGTCGGCGCATAACGGGCATGTGAATTGCACTGCCCGTAGTCCCACATAGTAAACCCTTTTGATTAGATATCATCTGTGAATGAGTTCCAATGCGACACACTCTTCGAGGTAGTGGCCATTTTCATCACATAACATACAACATATAATGGGCATTACCGGGGGTCTTTCTATGAATCTATGCTCCTCTTGTAAGTATAGGATGGTACGTGGCTCATCATTAATAGACCGGATGGAGGGATCATCTTGATAGGATCGCTCAACCGCATGTAAGGCATCCCTATATCATGGTATTTCTGGACAATGGTGGGTATAATCCCCATAGGTGTCATAGAGAGCGCACGCGTAATTGGTACACAGTGGTTTTCTTGTACTTTTGGTGGCAAGTTCCTTTTTTTGGGAATGTCATGTCGAGGTGTCTGCCTCGTAGCCGAGAAGTGGTTTTAATTCATCCAACTCTGGACATATGTGGGTAGGGTGTCCTATGACATCACATATAGCTCAGGCTAATGACTCCCTTTGCACGATTGGGATCACTGATTTCTTTCCTTTCTTGGCGATTTTCATGGTCGTGGTCACCAGTTTCACAATGGGAATTTCCCTTGCAGGGGTGATTTTGACCGCTGCTTGGGTAGGTTGGGGCTCCTCAAAAGTGGGGGGCTTTAACACAAATGCAGTAATGCTGGTAGATGTTGTTCCTGAAGGGGGAACGAGGTACCAAACTGGGAATGCCAACAATATGTTGGGTAACACCAGTGTTGCCAAAACCTGTTGGGAGGTGAAGCCAGGAGGTGGGTAGAGGAAAGGGGTTTGGGAGGTGGCGTAGACTAGGGAGGCTGCCGTGGCTGATGCCTCAGTGTCATTACTGCTTGGGTCCATGTCCTGACTAACCTCGGTACTTGATGTGGACATCATGCATACCCAGGCCCTTGTGGCATTGGGTGATACCTCAGGGATAATGGGAGGATCTCCTAGGAATGATCGTAGGATGGATGACGGTTTGAATTGGCCAGGGCCATATTTCTGATACTGTGAAAGACCATCTGTGGCTGTATCTACATAGGGTAGAACCATATCTGTGTTGGTCAAGGGACACTTTTCATTGTGTGTCAGCTGGTCTACTGTGATGATTCAATCCTGGTGGGGGTACATCATGATGTAGAAGACAGAGGATGCTATGGCAGACATGGCTTACATGTAACTCTACCTAAGGAGTATATTGTAATCCAAGTGAGCATCCAAAACTTTGATGTCTATGTGGACCATCTTGCCAGATAAGCAGACCAGTACATTTTGGAAGAGACTGACGGGGGTCGAGGGATGACAGTCGTATGCTTTGAGTGTGATGATGGAATGTTTGAGTTTGGGGGCTCCTAACTTCTTCCATACATTCTTTGACATGATGCATGTGGATGCACCCTCGTCAATGACACATCAGTGAATAGTGATATTCTGTACCGATACTAGTATCTGGAAGGCGACCATGGAGGGAAGCCTAGGGGTGGCTTTGTCTACGTCAAAATCCATCATGTACGTGTCGGCAGGGTCGACAATGCCTAAAGCAGAAAGTAGGGCTTTCCATTGTTTTGGGCATGACTACATCACTTCCAATGCGGAAATAGCAGCGGTGATTGAGCTAAATCTTTTACGATGCTATAATTGGGGGTTGGTTTGGAGTAGTTACCTGCTCGCCTATTAGGCCCTTTTACTATCTTTTACAATGGTTGAAAAGGAATATTTGGAATGGTTAAAGCTGCAGTTGGTGTGCTTGTACTAGCCCCTGACGTACTGGTGTCTGGTGGGGTGTTGTAGCTGTGATTTTGAGTTTGGAAAAAAATTTCTTCCCCAGCCATGTAAATTTCATGGTTGTTTTTCCTGGAATCATTGGGGCTTTGCTGCTAAGTGCCGACCATTCCTTGATGGGGGAAGGGTTCTTGCATCACCACAGTTATCTGGGAAGATCCTCCTTGTCCTCGGTTACTCTGAAGATTTTTAAGCTCATGGAGTTCGAGACAGTGGTGAGTATAGTGCCTGTACTCACCACATATTTAACAAGAATGGTTTGTTCGTAGAGGTGGCCTTTTTCCTTGCCTTTTGGGAATTGCTTGGCTCCTGGTTCTGATTCTGGTTGGAGTTACCTCTAGCATAGGATCACGGTGGGCACTGTTGGTTTCTGCCCCACTGTCTAGGGTTCCCTTTGGGATTTCTTTTTTCCTTTTTCTTAACCACATTAGGAGGGTAGTTCTCTTGATCATACTAGTGTGGTTGATTTTGGGACAACTGCACAAAGTTCACCTGTGCATTGTTTTGCGTAGGTGGGTTGTGTGCTTGGGACTGAGTGTATTGTTGTCCCATGTTTGCACCTAGCCATTGGGGGGGAGTTCTTTAGTCAGTATTTCTTCCTTCATACTGGGTCCCCTCAGCCGAAGTATAAGGTCCTCCTTGGTGATACGCTAGTGCCCTATTAGTCAAATTTTGCTGCTACATGTGATGACTTTGAAATCTGGATTGAGACATGTTTTGGGTAGACCCATGTGTGTAACCGCGATTCTGACTACTACTACCTAGGTACCCTTGGCTCATTGACCCAATAAGTCCATATGTAGAGTTAGACACGCCTAGAAAATATTGATAAGATTGGAGGCGCGAGGCGTTGGGAAGGATATTGTATATGTATCCTGACTGTGTGTAGATCAGTTCAAGCTGTTGGGATTTATTGATTCCATCCTCTTCGGATGTGGGGTTACGTTGCGCCACATCATTTGAAATCTATGCCATAATAGTTTTCAAGAATAAATCTAAAAGGACTTGGTCGTCAAGTTTTTCTTTGCATAAACTGCGACACCACCTCCATTCATGGAGATGCTCTGAAATATGGGTAGAGGGGGATTGTCTGAAATGAGTTAGTAACTCCATTCCCGAATCGTGGTGAATGGGAAACTGAAAGTATGGGAGGAACGTGGTAGTGAGGGCGCTAAAGGTTCCATGTGAATCAAGGGGTTGCTCCACACACCATTTCGCGGCCACTCCCATGAGAGTGCATTGAAATAGCCTCAACCAAATAGTATCATCGATGATGCTATTCAATGAGCACCACAGGTGAAAGGTCATTATATTATTTCCTGGGTCTTCCACTTTCTTGCCTTCAAACTTTGGTATGTCCGAAGGGGGCTTCATGGGCATGGGAGGCCAATTAGGGTCATGGGCGATGGGGTTATTGGTGAGCTTGGTCAAATCTGGTAGATTCAACACCACTAAGAAGTGTGACTAGGAGGTTGAATCCATGGCAACGTGTGAAGACACGAAGTTCTGGTTATAATGAGGGTTAGTCTGTGATGTACCCTGTTGTGAATTCAGTTGGCTTCCCATATGGGATGCGCTCCTCTACCCCCCAGGGGATGAGGGGGGAGTGGTGTGCGGTGTGGTGTTGGGAGACCGATTAGAGTTCCCAACTAAGGTTGCTACAAGAAAGGAGGAACCAACTATTGTGGCAATGTTCCGTCTTTGACGCTTAAATGGTGAAAGACCTGGAACCCCTCCCGGTAATGGGGGGAGGTTCAAAAGACGCTTGGACTGACGAGGTTCAATTGGAATTGTTTGAGTGTTGACTAGGTTAGGTTTTGGAAAACTTTTTAGGGGATCAAGTCTATGATCAAGAAAAATTTATGGCCACATACATAAAACAAAGTGAAAATGAAATGAATTTTCCCTTTAACTTAATCTATGTGATCAATCAAGCAAAAAATGGTTTTGTTTGTTTGTGTGTGATACTCAAAATCCTAAAAGACCTACTACGTCCTCACACACTCAAAAGTAAGTGGGCCTTGAGAGGATTTCTTGCGAGTCTTGGCACAACATCCCGTAAGAGTTGGTGACGCCCCAAGTCAGCCGAAGAGAATCAACCAAGGTAAGGGTAGAGGGTCTGGCACTTGCTTCCACCGTCACCTATAGGGTAAAGGATGCCCTATTTTTGGCCACTAATAACCACCGTCCCATGTGAGTGTTCAAGTTTTGGGCTTCTTGGTAGTCAGCTAACAATACTGAGTATCAGCCAGGTCAGGTAGCCCCAACTGATATCGCACGCACTGTGCCTAAGCCTAACCCCCTCTGAATCGGGTCTCTGCCGCACTCGTGTTTCATTTTCCGTGGGCAGATAGCTGGATTTTAAAGCTCCCTAAATACACAACTTATATGTTTCAATGTGAAGTGTGATCAAGGCAGTTTATTGGATGCCTAGCCCCTTGATCCTAAGTTAATCTATAAATTATCTTGTGGCCCCTATGGGGAGAATTTAGTGAGTTGGCTTAAGTTATTTTTAGGTGACTTCTTTTTCTTAGTGGGTGACTGTGTGTGAGTATATGGTGAAAAATCTCATAATTTGAACATATGGATATCAGTGATCCTTTACAGAAGTCCCCTAGTTAAACTGCATGACGTTGTTCCTTGCTCAAATGGAAAGTGTTTGCGGATAATGGGTCGCTTCCAAATCTTCCTAGTTAGCCTATGTGAGTGACTAAAGGGAGATGGTGAATCAAGAATGTAGAGCATTCATATGCTTGTCTAGGGTCACCAAATGGTGCAAAGAAAAAATATATTACTTTCTCTAATTGGTGATTCAATCCTAGTCCCACAATTTCCTAAATGCAAAAATTGAATTTAAACTAAACAATTTCTACACGAGCTTATGCATATGTGGCCTTGAACCACTTACTTGGACTAGTTAAACTAAGTGTGCATACCAAAATGTGAAAAAAACATAAATTTTTCAGAAAGAAATGGTTAATTTGCCCCATACTTAAACTATGTGAACACTTTTTTCTAAAACCAACTTACATGAAAACTAACTAAATGCCTACAAAAAGAAGCAAAAAGTGAGTTCTCAAAAACTGTGGGGTATCAACATAGGTGTTGGCAGATACGTTAGGGGCTGCCCAACACACTTACATGCAGAAAACATGAAGAAAATAGGGAGAAAAAATCTCTCTGTAGTTTGCGCGCAAAATCCCTTGACAGGTGCGCCTTCGTGCACGCAGGTCAGTCCTGAATGCACACAATGCACTTCTGTGTGGAAAAAATACATGCAGAAATCCTACAACTAAAATATTAGGAGCTGCCTTCTTCATTTTGTCACCTCGGTGAGTCTAGGGACTGCAATATGGGTCAGAGGACTGTCAACTCCACTCCAGCATAAACAAAGGGTCTCCTGCAAAAGATAGCACAAACACATAAAATTGGAACATGTCAGTGGAGTCACCAATCCTGTTGTTGTGGATTAGTCGCACGGGTGTACAAAATCGCACAAGCTTAGAGAGTGTGGTATACTCTCTAAACTATTGGTAACAGGTAGAAAGTGGGCGAGCCCAAAAGAATAAAACCTAATGGAAATAGTATGCTAAAGTATGCTCTTTTTAAACTAAAACTAAAAACACAAATATACAAAAGCTATATAGAGATTTCCAAATGATAACAATGTAAACGATGGCTCAATGGCCTCTTCTTATTAAATGTTCGAAATGGAGAAGAAATTTTACCCACTTCCCAAAGGGCCCCTAGGCAATGGCTCTAGGTCCCGATGCAAGGATTTTTCCTTCCAAGCTCAGCCTCTAATGCAATCTCACTCTCTCTCTCTGCTGTGGTGGACTAAGATGTTGGGTGGCCAACTATCGAGTCCTCTTTAGCTCCAGCTCTAGGTCACACACAATGCTGGTGTTTCTTGGGTAACTTTAGTGAGCATAAAATTGTGATCACCATTTCTTCATATTTTGGTGGGTTTATATAGGTGAGCTTCAAATCCTCCTTCCCTCCCTTGGTACATGATGGATGGTGACCCAAGGGAGAGGCATGATTCCATTGTGTGCTAAAAAATTCTTCTTTGTGCTCACATAGTGTCTAAGGAGGCGCTGGTGGCTGTCCTTAGATGGATTTCACATAAGGAGTAATTGTCCTTTACTTGGTCTGGTCCCAGAAAGTGACTTTTTTCCATTTCCAGGAATGTGCACTTATCGGGCCAAAAGGCATGCATAATGCACTCTTCTCAAAGGATAAATTGCACATTTGAGCATTTATGACTAGTTCAAATATGATTTTCTCCAAACCTTAGAGATTTTAAATACTTCTTGATTCCTTAATGTATTACTGTCATGTAAATCCTTAGGCTCGACATTAATTGATGTCTTCTTCTGCTATACAATTTTCTAGTGTTAACAATCCTCATCATCGGTGCATATCTATCAAGAAAGTGAGAGAAAGAAAAGATAGATTTATTATGCTCTTTGTACCTAGGTTTTAAATATGGCTCATAGTAGCTCATGTCAAAATTGGCCTGCTTGAACCATTTCTCCCCTACACTTGGTATCCCAGTGGCATTGGCAATAGCATCAAGAAACAACTCAAAATTTACTCCTGCAAGGTTAAATTGTTTCTCATGCAAGTTAATGATGAAAATCCTGGTTAGCTCAGGGTGGTTTTTCACCTACTGTACCCTTTCACAAAAATCAAAGCATCTTACATGCTGGAAGCAGGAAATAGTTAAGGGAGATGTCATTAGCTTTATGGTGCTGAGTGGTTCAAAGTTGTTGATCCTTACACCTTTGTGCCCCTGCCTCCTTGGCATTTGGCCTTCTCCACCACTACCACTGTCCTCTTTTTTCTACATTTTGACCACTTTGGCTTTGAAACCCTAGAAAAGCTATGAAACTGATATGGAAGAGGGTAATGGAATGGTGATGAAAAAGGAAACTCTGTAAGTGAATGAGATGAAGGAGTGAGGGTATATTTATATTAGGTTGAGTGAGAGGAAAAACCCAATGACAATCTCAGCTGCTTGTTTAAACTCTGTGTTGAAACTCCTTGCACTGATGTAAAATGTAATGTAATTCCTTTCATTAGGAGGATCTATTAGGAGTATTTTCAACTATTTTCTTGTTATATCAGCCACCTCCTTGTAGTCATGGAGCTGCAGAGAATTATTTCATCCCTAGGGTTACATTTCACATAGTGTGTATTTTATTGGAATCATGCTTGGGAGCTTAGATCTCTATTTTTGACATTTTTGGAGCATTGTATCAGCAGATCTATATATTCCTATTTTCTAGCTGCATCTATTCCCTCATAGACTGAACAACCATAAAATTATAGCATTTTATGTATTAGCATAATTTCACATTTTGATGTATTGGATCACGGGAGGCTTCTTTGCCTAGCTTGGGTGAGCTTTTCCTCAAGACTTTGTACTTATTTTCTGCTAATAAATATAATGGAATGGCTCTATTATTGTCTCATGTTTTTATGTCTTGATATTCACTGCTATTTTTGGTTTTATGTTCAATATTTTTATTTTTCCTATTTTCGAATATTATAGTGGTATCGGAGCATAGTCTTCGCTCAACCTGCAGGGCACTGCAACTATAACAATTGAGGAAAGAGAAATTCCAAAACTTGTTCTCTGCACCATGTAGAATATTGACAAAGAAATTAGGGAGATGAGGTTTGAAAGGTAGAAAGAATCCCCTAGAGGGTTTCAACATGGAGAGAATTCTGGCACCTCACATACTTGGTGTGAGTAACCAACATTACAGTGGTCTTCACAACACTCCAACATGCCGACACTCCTAGCAGTAGGAAATGAGGTGGCAGGGCCACAAAGAGAGGAAAATATTGATGATTATTTCTTAGAGTATCAATCTCAATCTCATAGGTTCAAGGAGCACTTTAACTTCCAAGAGTTATGTTGGATCAATGACAATAGAAGACCCAATAATCACAATAGAGGTGGAGGGTACATGTAGAACAATGATCTACAACGTAGTATGGGTAGAGTCATTTTTCCCTCTTTTGATAGGTCACCCAAGTGCACAACCAAGGATTGGGTAGAGAAGTTGGATACTTATTTTCACCTGAAATGAGTTTCAAAGAGGGAGGCCATTAAGATAGTAGTGTTTCATCTTGAAGGTGAAGCACATGAGTGGTGGTTTCATGGTATATCTACACTAGGGTATGCTAGTGTCACTACTTATGCAGAATTTACCTAGAGGTTGGTGGAAATATTTCACCGCAAGAATCCATAGCACATTTTGTTGATCTAGCCAAGCTTAAGCAAATAGGAGATCTGGAGACTTATATCTCTGAATTTATAAAACTCTCAGTTATGGTGTCTGATCTATCCACAACTAGGAGAATATATGTGTTTATTAATGGGCTAACAAAACCCTCGCATGGGTTGGTGAAATCCACTAGACCAACTATGCTACAAGAGGCTATTGACAGGGATAGATATTTGCAGCATGCTTTTCCAAAGGCAAAAGCCCCATTCCAGAAAAATTTCTCTTCTCAAGCAAAGGGAAAATATGTGACGTTTCCTCCCTCAAAAGAGAACCATGAGACATGATCTCTTGATGATGAATTCTAGGGAGATATAAAGAGGAGAAAACTTTGTTCCAGTTGCAAAAATCCATGGACACGAGGAAATCAATGTGCTGTCGGGAAGGCACATTATATAGAGGTATTCTATGATGATGATGAGGAGAAAGTAGGAGACTTGGGGGAGGATACTAGTGTTGTAGCATTAGGAGGGGTTGCACCACCATCAAGAGGTGTGAAGGGAGCATTTGCTCCAACTAGAGGGACTCTTGCAGCTTTGTGGGGAGTTCCAAAGTATCTAATATTGAGGGTTAGAGGCACTATTTAGTGGCACAGAGTGTCAATGTTGATAGACGGTGGGGCTACCCACAAATTTTTTGGTACTCAGATAATGCAGAGAAGAGGAGTTCCTATGGATGATTTTGAGGGCTTCTCAGTCTTGGTTATAGGAGATAGAACCATGTAGCATGCCAAGTATGTTCCAGCACTAACTATCACTTTGGGGACTTACACATTGAAAAACCACTTCTTTGTGGTTGTTATTCTAGACACCAATGTGATATTTGGTATTCAGTGGTTGATCACCTTGGGGAAGGTCACCACAGATTGGGAGACCTTGGAGATGGAATGGACAGATAAGGGGAGCAGTAAGCATCATAATATTAGGGGAATGCACACCTATCCACCACAGATTGTTTCAAAACATAGGATGGAGTCTAATTTTGGCATAGGAGACATAAAGTGGGCAGTGGATCTGTGTATGTCAGCGGTAGGAGGAAAGGGTGCACCAGCCCACCCATATGTGAAGTCTATTCTAGTATGTTATTCTACAGTATCTGGAGATATACCACCAGGGAGGCCACCTGACTGAAGATTTGAGCACATTATTGAGTTGGAGTAGGGGATCCAGGTAGTGATCACCACACCCTATAGGAATCCAAAAGCCTACATGATGAGATTTAAAAAGGAATTTAGGAGCTCTTGGCTTTAGGACATATTTGACCCAATCCCAGTCCTTTTGCTTCTTTTTTGGTCCTAGTAAAGAAGAAGGATGGTACATTGAGGATGTGCATTGACTATAGAGCTTTGAACAAGAAGACAATGAAGGGCATGTACCCAATCCCTAGGATAGATGAACTAATGAAGGAGCTAAGGGGATCCAAGTACTTTTCAAATATTGATTTTAGGTCGGGGTACCATCAAATAAGAGTGAGGGATCAAGATATCCCAAAGACTGCATTTAGTGCCACTATGGCCATTTTGAGCTTTCGTTGATTCCCTTTGGGTTAACCAATGCTCAGGAAAATTTTCAATCTTGCATGAACCACATTTTTAGTGGTCAACTAAACAAGTTTGTGTTGGTATTCTTTGATGACATTCTTTTTTACATCTTCACATGTGAAGAGCTTTGTAGCTTATTGAAAAAGTATTGTACATTCTTGAAGAGCAACAAATCTATGCTAAGCTCTCTAAGTGTGAGTTTGGACTCACAGAGATTCTCTATTTTGGCCACATCATTGGAGTAGATGGAGTGAGGGTTCATGAGGAGAAGATATATGATATTAGAGATTGGCCTTAGCCAAAGAATGTCATAGAACTTTGGGGGTTTGTAGGCATATGTACCTACCACTAAAATTTTGTCAAAGGGTTCTCTCAACTAGCAACACCACTTGCAGATTTGACCAAGAAGGAAGCCTTTGGTTGGAAAAACGCAATGCAGAGGGCCTTTTATAGGCTCATAGAGGTAATGAGCAGCTACCTGGTGCTAGTTTTACTATATTTTACCCAATGCTTTGTGTTGGAATGTGATGCTTCAAGGGAGGGCATCGAAGAAGTCTTGATGCAAGTGGGTCACCCCATAGCTTTTGAGAGTCAAAATTTGCTACCTTATGAGAGGTTGTACTCTATTTATGATAATAAAATGTTGGTTGTCATGCATGCATTAGCCAAATTTTTTCAATATTTAGTGGGCAACATATTTCGAGTGAAGACTAATCACAATAGTCTTCAGTTCTTCCTTGAGAAGAATTAGCTACAGGAGAGGCAACAAAAATGGGTGAGAAAGATCCAAGCATATAACATTGAAATTGAATATGTCAGAGGGAAGAGTAATTTAGTAGTAGATGCCCTATCATGGAGACTAGCAGCACTGTCATTGTAGAGTGTGGATACAGATTGGAAGGGCTAGCTATTGGTGGAGTATTCCAAAGAATGCTTTGCATGTGAGATCCTAGATGGAAAGGTGACCAATGAGAGGTTTAGAGTGATGGATGAGGTCATCGATTACTAAGACTAGCTCTTCTTGACTATATATTCTAGACTCAAGGAGAATATTTTCATGTAGCATATGATTCACCACTTTTCGGTCATCATGTATTCACCAAGACATATCGGGCCATTCGAGAGAGATTCTCATGGAAGGGTCTCAAGGAGGATGTGCTCCAACACATCAGGAAGTGCCTAGTTTGCTAGCAGAACAAAGGGAAGAACAACCATCCTGCAGGATTGTTGCAGCCACTACCTATTCCGGAAGGAAAATGGGAGAGTATTTCCATGGACTTCATCACCGGTCTACCTACAGTACAGGGTATGGATTGTATCTTTGTAGTTATCAATCAACTAACAAAGTATTCACATTTATTTGATATTTCTGTACGATATACTGCTTCATAGGTTTCCAAGCTCTTCTTTAGAGATGTCTTTAGACTCCATGGTCTTCCAAAGACCATAGTCAGTGATCGGGATAACTGCTTCATGGGTGGCTTTTGGCAGGAGATTTTTTGGTTAGTGGGTATCGAGTTGACACTAAGTACCAGTTATCACTCTTAGAATTATGGACAGAAAGAGATAGTAAACGAGTTTTTGGAAGTGTTAGAGTCAGTCTATTCATCCCTCCGTCTGAGATCAAAATCTCTTTTGTTGCATTTCATTTTTAGGTGTCTCATTCAGTTTGATGATTTGCATACCATTAGGAGCATCGATCTTCTGACGGAAGGGTCTTGTCACTTATATCCCTCATGTCATGTACCTGCTGGTCTGTGTCTATACATCAAAATCAATTTTAAAGTCACTTACAGTCCTGTTTGGTCTCTTGGTCAGCAAAGAGTCATTTTAGGGTGTTAGGTTATTAGGTCTAGGTTTTTGTAAATTTCGTCTTCAAAATGACTAATAACGTTAGCAGGCACATGAGGGAGGTTCAAAATAAGTTTTCATCGCAAAATTTCATCGTTATAATGATTGATCATGACTTTTCTTCAAAACTCTGTTTTGAAGAAAAATTGTCCATTTTATCTTTGTAATAAATGCTATGTAATTTCAAAAATTTTCAGTTGTCAAATTCTTCAGGCACCAATAGGTATGCTTTTCCAAATTAAATGCCAATCATGCCGAAAAAATTAATAGAAATTTTAGTCATTAAAGTCAAAGTCAAGTGAAGCTCATGAGTTTATTATTAAAAAATTTGAAAGTGCGAAGAGTTATGTCATTACAAAAATGGGTTGATTGGAAAATGAAAAATCAAATGCATTGATATAAGATATTTCCACATTTGTCAATTCGTTTTACGCTTGAAAATAGATAAGCCGATTTGGAGGGTGTGGAAAAGCGGTTGGTGGTTTGAGGCTGGACTGTGTATTGGAATTCTTTGTCTTGGCCGGAGTGAGAGAAAGCGCCCCGATGCGAGAGAGAAATTAGGGTAGCTGACTTCCATCAACATGTAATTCAATATGTGTACACATAATGATGTGGCTTCTTTGAGTTGTCTTTGTAGTATGAGAAGGCTATCCAATGAAAATTTTCTCCCATTCATCAAAATTTCAAAAACGGCTACGTATGTGATCCAAGTAAGTTGGTAGACCTTGCAATTGATGGCTTCTTGTGTTCTTTGTTGATTGGAAAAATGTAGGCATTTATTAGTGGTCCCTGTTCTCTCATGTGGTCAAAAACTACTCCTTAGGGTTTGAGTTTGAGTGTTGAAATTTGATTTTGGTGCCAAGAACTTCAAAGCACATTCCCCACCTGTGATTCTTTTCCTCCTCACCATCACAATATCATCAATATCCTTTCCCTATTCCCTTATAAAACCACTCATATCACTTATTTCTAAAATCCTATTATCCCTATCCCTCAAATCATTTCATTCCCTATCATTTTCCCCTTCCCATATCATTTGCAAAAATTTCTTAAATCCTAAAGTCCCCAAACATAATCAAGTGACTGTCCTTGTATTTTAAATCTCACTTGATTACAGTCCACTATACCCATTGTCCATACTTACCACAATCCCTTCTTACTTGGCATATTTTGGCAATTGGAGACAAATACACCAAGCTCTCATTTCTCATTTTAAACAAACCAAATATACACTTGAAATACACCTTGTAGCACCAAGGAGACGGACACAAATTCATCATATGAAAAAGACAGTGATTCTACCACAGAGCTACATGCATCGAGAAGGCCTCGTAAAGGAGGAAAACATGTGAGAGAAGAGCCCACCTCATTGACTCAGTTGCAGGCTTGCCCACTTGCCATGGCTTGTTTTCGGGAGCAGTCATGCTATCAGTACTGTGAGATGATTGCTCAGATTTAGCATCATCAGGAGTTAGCCCAGTTGTTTTTTTTACATTTGCGTGACAGTCATGTTACTCTTGCTGGAGTAAATTTCACCTTGACACCAGAAACCATTTCTCAGGCAACAGGAATACCGAATGTGGGTGAAGAGTGGAAAAAAAGACATCAGGTGGACAGAGTGCATTACGAGCCATACATCAGGCCTAGTTATGTGAGGCAGCCCAGCAGGGTATTCCCATTCCAGTTTTTGAAGGAATCCTACGCGCCATTGATGAGACTCGTTATCAGATACTTCAGTTGTGAGGGTCGTTTCTCACGCCTCTATGCATATCACATTAGGTTGTTGATGCATTTCCCGAGAGTGAAGATGATGAAAATTCCATATTTCATGTGCCAAAACATAGAGAGGATGATTATTCTTATGCAGAAGAAGACTCCCGAGCAGCAGCATAACAACATTTATCATTATGCACTCATCAAGATCATTATTGTACATCAGCTTGGATTGCAGGGCATTGCATGGGAGGATTTCATTTCCCATGAGTTCTTCACAGCCCCTCAGCCTCCTCTGGAGATTGTTCATGATTTAGGTGAGCCTTCACATCAGTTTGAAGGTCCCGAGACAGAGCCTGTCAGCGTGCTAGTGTTTGTTACCTATCAGAGAGGCACGAGAGGATTATTTGCAGTAGCCCGACGAGTACTATCTCCACCCGAGGTGGAAGGGGTCTCGTTACCATCACCAGCCACAACAGCATAGGTACAGGACAGAGGAAAGAGGCCTATGTAGGAGGAGGGCCCTTCAGGAGGCCAATATACTGATTTTGTATTGATCGATGTTGATTCGAGCTCTCCCAGCTCAAAGTTGAGAGAGACCATTCAGGAGCAGAAGGCCAAGATCGACACATTGACCTAGAAATTGTAGAGAGCTCAATGGGTCATCAACTACTTGGAGCAGTGAAATAAACAGGTGGAGGATCAGCAGATAGTCATGGAGTTGCAAAACATCCGTGAAGACCGGCAGGCTGCCCAAAGAGATCAAGGTGACATGACACCTATTGAGTGGGAAATTTGGCTTGAGAGAGTCAACATTCATCTTGAGAAGCTGTTGGAAAAGGAAAACAAGGAGAAGGACATGCTCAGACATATGAAGAACCATTATTGGGCATGCACACATGTTTGCAAAGCGAGGATCAAGATCCTGAAAACGAGGCTAAGGAGGGCACTAAAACGTCGAAAAAGACATGATAGGCTTCAAATCTTGGCCGAAGATTCTTTGGCTAAGCATAGTTCTTGATGAGGGACCTTCAGCTCAAATTTCAAGGAATTTGGAAAAAAATTTGTCATTTTTGAATTTTTTGGTCACAAAACAGATTTTCCTGCCTGACGCGTAGCGCCACTTGGCGTGCGCTTATAATTGGAAGCACTTCTGGAGAAAAACTTTGCATTTTTGGATTTTTTATGAAAATTTATGCATGCTCATGAACTACCTAAGTATTTCATCAAGTTCTGGGTTGTCTAAAGGGTCAAAAACACCCAAAAAATGACCTTTCCGCCACTTTTTGCACCCACAGGAAGCAGTGTTGGGCGATTGAAGTTTTGGAGGGGAAAATAAAATCCAAATCTAGAAATTCCACTTGGGTTGGAAAGTAGACAGGCAGGGCTTTCCAACGAGCTATCATGCGTTTAATTTGGACTTCGGGAAGGGCCCCAAAATCAGCTCCAAAGTTGTGCTATGCATAGAGATTTTGGGCGCGACGCATAGAGGATTTTGGCCTATTTCTCACTCAGCAGCTCAGAATTTCGCCTAGTTTTGGCCAGTTTCACTTTTTCTTGTAACTCTTGATGTAACTTGATGTAAATTCATGAACATGATTTAATTTTGTCACATTTTTACTTGTTTTAGAATATTCATTCACCAAAAGGTGAAATGTAAGTGAATGAATCAGTTTCCTAGCATATAGAGGCAAGTTGTTTCATTGCCTATTTTTCAGTTCCTAGTTCAAATGTGGTTGAAATAGCTCCTAGAATGATGAGCTCGACCCCTAGAGGCATGGGAATGGGTTAGGCTTTTCTATATGATGTATTTTCTCAGTCATTTTCAGGGTTGGACACTTGGGATTGCTTAGCACTTCATTGTACATTTCATTTCTGCAATTTTGGCAAAGGAATAGACCAGGGTTTTGCAGCACTCTTTGGGATTATTGTGGCTCTGTGTTTTGATGGTGTTTTTATCTATCTACTTGTAATTTTACTGATGTTTATGTGTACCATTTCCCTTCTTTGTTCTTCTTAAATTAAACAAATCAATGTAAAGGTGGAATTCAGTAGCTTGCTTTGCTCTGCCTTCAGCTTTGTTTAATTTTTCATGTTTTCATCTGTTTGAGGAGGAATCTTGAGACCCTCTTGCCCTCTTCATCTCCTCACCGATCTGATCCATCCATTCATTCAATCTAAAACATCAAAAAAATTTCCTTCCTTGCCCCAATCAGAACTCTGCAAAAACTAGGCCATATCCTCGCACCCAAAACTGCCTTTCCCTTTGATCCAACAAAAACCCCCAAAATCAAACTCAAAATCTTTCATTTATATACCTAGCCTAAAATTAGTTTTTATTTCAGTCATCTCAATCCCTATTGATATATTTTTGTTGAGATTGACCCAGAGAGAGCCCTCTCCTGATCTGGTAGGGCTAGCTACCAAACTGAGCGTGGTTTGATGTTACCCTGAACTCTACCTTCCTTCAGCCTGAGGTAGATTTAGGAAATAACATAGTGGCAACCATACGGGGGATGAAAATGGTTTTCCTGTTGGTGTCATTTGTTTTATAAGCTACATAAGAAGCCTGAAGTTATGCCAGGTAGCCTTCGAAACGCTCTTGCTTTGCATTAGCGAAAGCAGATAAACGCTGCTTCAGTCAATCTCCGGTCTAGCTTGTGAACGTGACACTTAACTCGTAAATTTCCCCCAGTACATCTAATCGTTCTAGACTTTGGATGATGAGTTTAGAATTTGTTAGGCTGAACAAGTTGGTTTTGTCCCTTTGATTTTTGAAAGCAATCCAACACAGTGGCTTCCAGAAGACATACAAGAGAAAATCCAGATCCTGATCCACCTCCAGTGTATGAAAATCCCAATCTGGTTTCAAGAATACATCACCGAGAAAGTCCCATGATTCCTCCGTTTAAATCTCAATCATGTCCCACAGTTTTTGAATACCTTGAAGATATTGATTTTGACGAGAAATTTGAGTTGTCTTTGTTTGAAACGAAGTCTGAAAGTGATATTGGTTCTACTGTCATAAATCCTGAGTTTTTCAAGTATCTTGAAATTGAGCAAGCCAATAAATCCATTGATAGATACATCTTGAATATTAAAAACTCTATTGTGGCAAAAAATATTCCCGAGTTCATAGAATCTACTTCTGAAACACTTGGGCCATCAGCAGTCGCATCTAGTTCACAAGTTCATACCGAACCTTATTTCGTTCCTACCATTCCCTTGCAACCATCTATTTCTGATCAGCAATCTGCAATAGTATCGCCTCCATCCCCACCACATACACTTCATTCAACTGCTCCGAATCCTCCTATATCTCCAAGATTGATTGTGAATTGACCAAGAGCTATGGCTGCCCGATTTGCACCTCTTGTCTTGCCTCAAAACTTGGATGCCATGCTTGCTGATTATCAGAGTAAGATCCCATTGTTTTATGGCACTCCTCAAAGTGTTCCCTCTCAGCAACATATTGATAGAATGGCAGATTTCTTTGATCTTCATGAGATCGATGAAGAAAATGTGACCATGAGATTATTTGTGCAAAATTTTGGAGGTGAAGTAAGAAATTGGTTCCGAGCTTTGCAGCCTAGGAGTGTTGCTACATTGGCCGAGCTTCAGAGACAATTCTTGGATCGGTGGGAAATAAAGAAAGATCCTCTCCAGATCACTTCTGAATATACCAAGATCAAACGCAATGCTGGTGAGTCCATCCAAGACAATTGTATCAGATTTAATGCAATTTATAATGCAATTCCTGATGATTTAAGGCCATCTAAGAAGTCAGCTTTGCTTAAGTTCCCAGATGGTTTTGAACCAAACATGGCCTATTCATTATGGGAAAGAGATCCACCCACTTTGGAGGACATGCAGAAAATTGCAGTGAGTGTGGAAGCTAATTTGAATGACAAGAGAGCAAGATTGAAAGCAGAGAAGAAAGTTGTAATAAAGGAAGAAGCTTCTACATCAGATCAAGTACTTCACAAGGTAGAAAAGATGATCGAAAAATTGACACTTGATAAGCCCGTACCACAAATCAGAAATCCTAATTCCCATGGATAGCAGCAACCACAATTCAGGATCAAACAACGAGAGCAGCGAGCACCAGAACCACCAGCACAACAGCATGTAAAGACTCCTTTACAGCAGAATTTTGTTGGCCTGGAATCGGATGATGAAGATGATGTAGTAGGGGAAGAAAATCACTTATTTACACCTGATGACATGCCAACCTTTATCATCGAAGATGAGGAGTATGCAGAAAGTTCAACTGTTCAAAAGGATGAGGATTTTATCTTGGCAAATGAGATAGCTCTTGAAGAAGAGTCAGATGAGTATCAGAGAGGTTATATGAATGCTTTGTCCGCCCAGCAGAAACAATATTCACTTAGAAACAAATATGTGCCTATCAATCTGATCCAAAAGAGAAAGGAAGTTTCAGCACCAAAGAATGATGCACCCATTGCACAGAAGAAGGCAAAAGAGGTAGCTGATCCCGCTACTAGCAAGTCTCCATTAGCAAGTGAAAGATCTAATCAGCCAATTGTATCGAGAGACAAAGTCGAAAAGAAGGATGTTCCAGTCAAAGAGGTAGAAAAAACTTCAGCTTTTAACTTAGAGAGTGAGATTGCTAAGTTAAAAGTTTCCATTCCTTTGACTGAGTTAATGAAGAACAACAATTATAAGGGCCAGGTATCTAAAATTTTGAATTTCGATCCAATGTCTGATATGGTGAATGTGGAAGATGATCAACCTGAGTTGATAATTGGACCAGCATTGGATGGTGAGTCTCCCGATAATGATGTGCCACCTTTTTATATCAGCCTTAGATTGCATGATTTTGTATTACATAATGCCATGTTTGATTTTGGAGCTTCTCACAATCTCATGCCAAAGGCGATTATGGAGAAATTGGGATTGGACATCACTCAGAAGTAACATGATCTGTATTCTTTTGATTCCAACAGAGTAAGATGCATTGGGCTTATTAAATATTTGGTGGTAATTTTAGATCAGATTCCGACGAAGAATGTTTTGATGGATGTGGTTGTGGCAGAAATTCCTCCTAGATTTGGCATGCTTCTTTCCAAATCTTGGGGAGCGAAATTGAAGGGAACATTATAGCTCAATTTCTCCTATGCTATGATTCCTATGTTTGGACAGATGAGAAAACTATATCGGGAACAGAAGATGAAGTATATGATCACCAACAAGGAGAAACCGGTAAATCATCTGATAAATTATGTACATATAGATTTAGAGTATTTTGTTTTGTATTTAGATAGTTTCAATGATGTAGATAGTCAGTTATTTGAAGCAGATGACATTCCGGAGATCACAGAAAATTTCAGATAAGTTTTGATGAAAGAGAGACAAGAACTTGAGGGTTCCACTGAGCAATCAGCCTTCCAAAAGTAGCAGAAAGTTGATGGAGAGCAAGCAGAAATAACAGAGCAAACAAAGTTTCAGCACTTGGAAGAAGATGAAGATGGTCTGTGGACTATGGATTTTGATGGTGCCATTTGAAGTGATGGTACTGGAATCAGAATTTGGGTACGCAGCCCTTTTTCCGCCCCAAACAAGGTACCTAGTAATGTGAGAGTTTGTTCTTACAAGTTAGCATTTGATTGTTCGAATAATGAGGCAAAATACGAAGCTTTGATTGTTGGTCTGAAAATACTTAGGAAGTTGAATGCTAAGAGGATTGTAGTGTATGGTGACTCCAAGTTGGTAATTAAGCAAGTGAAAGGTGAATATCAAACTAAGCATCCTCGAATGCAGGCTTATCAAAATGATGTCCTTGATATTTTGAAGTTGTTTTCAGATTATACTTTGACTTGTATCCCTCGCATTCAGAACGGTATTGCAGATGCTCTTGCTAAGGCAGCAAGTAATTTGAAGATCCCAATGAACTCAAGTAACAACTTTGAAATCCATGTAAAACATCGTCCAACTGTCCCGGACAATCAGAGGTATTGGCAAGTATTCCAAGATGATGATGACATTGATGAATTTCTGCAAAACAAAGGTAAATTCAGAGATACTTCAATTGATATGGAGCATGATGATGATGAGGCTGATATGCAAATAAATCAGATGGAAGTATTACAGCTGAAAGATAATGTCATTCCTAAGGGTTTGATACCTTTAGAAGAGCTTTTTTATCAAGATGACGTAGCTAGAAAACCAACGTTGCAGCCAACCGAAAAGGGATTTGAAGATGTAAACATTGGAACAGCTGAAAATCCAAAGATGGTGAAGTTTTCTAAAGCATTGCCACCGGAGGTAAAAGAAAAATATGTTAGTTTGTTGTCTTCTTTTGGTGATGTATTTGTTTGGGACTATTCAGATTTGAAGACGTATGATAGAAACATAATTCAGCACACCATTCCCATAAAGCCAAATCAAAAGCCTTTCAGGCATAAGTTGAGAAGGATAAATCCGAAGTTGCTACCCTCAATTGAGAAGGAGGTGAATCAATTATAAAAGGCTGGTATCATTGTTCCAATAAGATTTTTATATTGGATTTCCAATTTGGTGCCCGTACATAAGAAGACAGGTGAGATTCGTTTGTGCATTGATTCTCGGAATTTGAATAAGGTGTCTTTGAAAGACAATTATCCATTGCCCAAAATGGATCACATACTTCAGCGAGTAGTTGGAGCATCTCGTATGTCACTACTCAATGGTTATTCCGGGTATAACCAAATTCTGGTCCATGAGGATGATAGAGACAAAACAATGTTCACCACTCCATGGGGAACTTTCCATTATGCCAAAATGCCTTTCAGTTTGAAGAATGTTGGTGTGACATTTCAGCGAGAAATGGATATGGAATTTGCGAATGAGAAAGATGTTTTCCTAGTTGCGTATCTTGATTATTTGACAGTCTTTTCCAATTCTGATGAAGAACATCTTTACCATTTGAAAGTTGTTTTTCAGCGATGTATAAAGTATGGTGTGTCACTCAATCCGAAGAAGAGTTTTTTTTCCATGGATGAGGGCAAACTCCTTGGTCACATTATCTCAAAAGATGGCATCCGTATTGACCCAGCACGAGTTGAAGCTATTCAGCAAATTGAGCTTCCTCGAAACAAGAAGGAGATTCAATCTTTCAATGGTAAGATGAATTTTTTACTCCGCTTTGTGCCTAATCTTGCTAAACATCTAAGGGAGATTACGAACGTGCTTAAGAAGGATAATGTAGTAAAGTGGAGTGAAGAGGCGGTAAAGTCTTTCAATTTAGTGAAGTTGGTTCTTTCATCAGCTCCGGTTTTGATCAGCCTGGATTACACTCAGGATTTTATTTTGTTTTCCTTTGCTTCGAAGCATACTATAGCAGCAGTATTAATGCAGAAAAGAGATAGACATGAGAAGCCAATTGCTTTTTTCAGCCGTACTATAAGAGATGCAGCCTTGAAATACAACATCATTGAGAAGCAAGCTCTTGCTCTTGTGAAAGCGTTGAAATATTTTTGGGTATACATTCTACATTCTCATATTATTGCTTATGTTCCTAACGCTGCTGTAAAGGATGATTTAGTACAAACTGATCTGGAGGGGAGATGAGGCAGATGGATTGCTGCCTTGTTGGAGTATGATGTGGAGATAAAGCCTACAAATCTTGTTAAAGGAAAAGGGCTAGCGAAGCTTATGGCTGAATCGAATTTGCACGCTTTGGACATCAATATTATTGCTGCTATGTCCGAGGAGAATGAGGAAAGTCCATAAGTTCAAGTATCGAAAATCTTTGTGCGTTCTCCTTGGTATTCTGATATTGTATATGTGCTTCAAAATTTGTCACCATCGCCAGGCATGGCTAGAAACAAAGGTAGAACTCTGAAATTAAAGGCTGCTAAGTTTTTCATTTTTAACAATGCACTTTATTGGAAAGATCCCGATGGTGTTTTGCTGAATTGTTTGGTGGAAGAAGAAGCGAAGCAGGTAATGGAGGATTTTCATAAAGGAGATTGTGGTGGCCACCTTTTTTGGAAAACAACGGCCAATAAGATTTTGAGAGCCAGATATTATTGGTCGACACTTTTTTCTGATGTATATAAGACTGTCAAAAGCTGTCATGAATGTCAGATTTTTGAAGGAAGGCAGAAATTGCAGCCTTTTCCGCTTAAGCCTATTGAGGTAAGCGCCCCTTTTCAATATTGGGGTTTGGATTTCATTGGTGAGATCCATCATCCTTCTTCAGGACAACACAGGTGGATCCTCACAGCGACAGATTATTTCATGAAATGGATCGAAGCAGTTCCCACCAGGCAAGCTACGGATTCGGTAATAATTTCATTCCATGAGAATAACATTTTGTCTCATTTTGGTTGCCCAAATAAGATAATTACTGATAACGCAGCAGCTTTCAAATCAAAAAAGATGATTGAGTTTTGTGACAAGTATAAAATCATTTTGGGACACTCAACTGCTTATCATCCGTAAGGCAACGGATTGGCGGAGTCTTCCAACAAATCCTTTGTCAACATCATTAAAAAGTTGCTGGAAATAAACAAGAAAAGTTGGCATAAGAAGTTAGTCAATGCACTTTGGGCCGATCAGGTGAGTCAGAATAAATCCATTGGTATGTCCCCCTTTGAGTTAGTTTATGGAGTTGATACAGTGTTTGCTACATATCTGGCAGTTCCAGTGGTCAAACTTCTACAGGAAGCTGGCAGTGAAGAAGATTATATGAAAAGGCAAATAAATCAAATGATCCATTTGCAGCAGATGAGGGAAGAATTTTTTCAAAACACATTTAAGCTGCAGGAGAGAATTAAGAAAATTTATGACAGAAAAGCGAAGGCAAAAAAATTCCAATTGGAGGAAGTGGTGCTGAAATGGGATGCAAGGAATGAGGAAAAGGGTAAGCACGGTAAGTTCGAAAATATCTGGAAAGGACCCTTTAAAATTGCTAATTATCGTGGTCAGAATGCTTTTCTTCTGAAAGAGATGAACGGGGAAGATTGTTCAGGAGGGCCAGTCAATGGTCGGCTGCTCAAGCGGTATCATTTCTAAGATGTTTTCTACTGTTTACATTGTCACTGTACATACCATTTATTTCAGTTTCATTGCAAGTGTGTGCTGTGATGTTTTCTTCATTCTGGGGCCCGAAGTGAAGGCTATAATTCTGAAGATAGATTGCAGCTTTGGTTTGAGTTTGTCGAGTCAGTTTTTCAGTCATTTCAATTCCAAAGTTGAGTCAGTTTGAGTCAAAATTTCAGTCAATAAATCAGTCAAAAGTCTTGTGTTGATTTGTCAAGTCATTGAATCCATAGCCCAATGGATGAAGGCACTGCCTACTCTCCCAGAAATCTGTAGTTCTTGGCACCTCCCAAGAGCTACCATCCCCATTGGAACCAATGCTAGAGTTGGTCTATTCATCCCTCCATCAAAGATCAAAATCTCTTTTGTTGCATTTCATTTTTAGGTGTCTCATTCAGTTCGATCATCTGCATACCATTAGGAGCATCGGTATTTTGAAGGAAGGGTCTTGTCACTTATATCCCTCATGTCATGTACCTGTTGGTCTGTTTCTATACATCAAAATCAATTTTAAAGTCACTTACAGTCCTGTTTGGTCTCTTGGTCAGCAAAGAGTCATTTTAGGGTGTTAGGTCATTAGGTCTAGGGTTTTGCAAATTTCATCTTCAAAATGACTAATAACGTCAGCAGGCACATGAGGGAGGTTCGAAATAAGTTTTCATCGCAAAATTTCATCGTTATAATGATTGATCATAACTTTTCTTCAAAACTCTGTTTTGAAGAAAAATCGTCCATTTTATCTTTGTAATAAATGCTATGTAATTTCAAAATTTTTTAGTTGTCAAATTTTTTAGGCGCAGCCCTGGTCACCTTTACCAAATTCTGTACCAGTCATCTCTGCAAAAAATTGAAAAAAGTTTCATCATTCAAGTCAAAAATTCAAAGTGGAAACAAAAACAGAGTTTGTATTAAAAATTTGAAAGTGCCAAAGTTCTGCAACATTACAAAAGTGGGTTGGTCAAAATGAAAAATAAAATGCATTGATATATAAGATATTTCCACATTTATCAATTCATTTGCACACCAAAGGTAAGATAGAAGCCAAGTTGAAATGTGGAAGAGAGAAGTTGGTGGTTTGAGGCTGGACTGTGTATTAGAGTTGTTGTGTGGCGCGTTGGGAGAAGGTGCGGCGCACAAGGAGGTCACGGCGCATACAACCGCACATCACTGTGTAAATTTCAACGTGCACGGCGCACATATTGGTCGCGGCATATAGAGCTGTCAAATGAAATTTTCTCCATTTCTCCATAAAATTTCAAAACGACTCAGCCTTCTATGATCCAAGTAAGTTGGTGAGCCTTGCAATTGATATTTACTTGTGTTTGTTGTTGATTGGAGGGAAAGATATAAGATTTTGATTGGTGAAATTATAAACCCTCTCATGTGGTCAAAAACTTCTCCTTAGGGTTTGAGTTTGAGTGTTGAAATTTGATTTTTGTGCCAAGAACTTCAAAGCACATTCCCCACCTATGATTCTTTTCCTCCTCACCATCATAATATCATCAATATCCTTTCCCTATTCCCTTATAAAACCACTCATATCACTTATTTCTAAAATCCTATTATCCCTATCCCTCAAATCATTTCATTCCCTATCATTTTCCCCTTCCCATATCATTTGAAAAAAATTCCTAAATCCTAAAGTCCCCAAACATAATGAAGTGACTGTCCTTGTATTTTAAATCTCACTTGATTATAGTCCACTATACCCACTGTCCATACTTACCACAGTCCCTTCTTACTTGGCATATTTTGGCAATTGGAGACAAAGACACCAAGCTCTCATTTCTCATTTTAAACAAACCAAACATACACTTGACATACACCTTGCAGCACCATGGAGACGGACACAGATTCATGATATGAACAAGACAGTGATTCTACCACAGAGCTACATGCACTGAGAAGGCCTTGTAAAGGAGGCAACCATGTGAGAGAAGAGCCCACATCATTGACTCAGTTGCAGGCTTGCCCAATTTCCATGGCTTATTTTCGGGAGAAGTCATGGTATCATTACTATGAGATGATTTCTCAGATTCAGCATCATCAGGAGTTAGCCCGGTTGTTTGTTTTACATTTGCGTGACGGTCATGTTACTCTTGCTGGAGTAAATTTCACCTTAACACCAAAAACCATTTCTCAGGCAACAGGAATACCGAATGTGGGTGAAGAGTGGAAGAAAAGACAACAGGTGGACAGAGTACATTATGAGCCATACATCAGGCCTAGCTATGTGAGGCAGCTCAGCAGGGTATTCCCATTCCGGTTTCTGAAGGAATCCTACGTGCCATTGATGATACTCATTATCAGATACTTCAGCTGTTAGGGTCATTTCTCACGCCTCTATGCATACCACATCAGGTTGTTGATGCATTTCACGAGAGTGAAGATGATGAAAATTCCATATTTCATGTGCCGAAACATAGAGAGGATGACTATTCTTGTGCAGAAGAAGACTCCCAAGTAGCATCATAACAACATTTACCATTATGCGCTCATCAAGATCATTGTTGTACATCAGCTTGGATTGCAGGGCATTGCATGGGAGGATTTCATTTCCCATGAGTTCTTCACAGCCCCTCAGCCTCCTCCTGAGATTTTTCATGATGTAGGTGAGCCTTCACATCAGTTTGAAGGTCCCGAGACAGAGCCTATCAGCATGCTAGTTTTTGTTACCTATCAGAGAGGCACGAGAGGATTATTTGCAGCAGCCCGACGAGTACTATCTCCACCTAGGGTGGAAGGGGTCTCGTTGCCATCACCAGCCATAGCAGCACAGGTACAGGACGGAGGAAAGAGGCCTATGCAGGAGGAGGGCCCTTCAAGAGGCCAAGATACTGATTTTGTATTGATCGATGTTGATTCGAGCACTCCCAGCTCAAAGTTGAGAGAGACCATTCAGGAGAAGAAAGCCAAGATCGACACATTGACCGAGAAATTTTAGAGATCTCAATGGGTCATCAACTACTTGGAGCAGCGGAATAAACAGGTGGAGGATCAGCAGATAGTCATGGAGTTGCAAAACATCTGTGAAGACCAGCATGCTGCCCAAAGAGATCAAGGTGACATGACACCTATTGAGCAGGAAATTTGGCTTGAGAGAGTCAAAATTCATCTTGAGAAGCTGTTGGCAAATCCCAACAAGGAGAAGGACATGATCAGACATATGAAGAACCATTATTGGGCACACACAAATTTTTGCAAAGCGAGGATCAAGATCCTGAAAACGAGGCTAAGGAGGGCACTAAAACGTCGGAAAATACATGATAGGCTTCAAATCTTCGCCGAAGCTTCTTTGGATGAGCCTAGTGCTTGATGAGGGACCTTTAGCTCGAATTTCAAGGAATTTGGAAATTTTTTTGTCATTTTTGAATTTTTTGGTCACAAAACAGATTTTCCGGCCCGACGCGTAGCGCCACTTGGCTCGCGCTTATAATTGGAAGCACTTCTGGAGGAAAAATTTTCATTTTTGGATTTTTTATGAAAATTCATGCATTCTCATGGATTACCTAAGGATTTCATCAAGTTCTGGATTGTCTAAAGGGTCAAAAATACCCAAAAAATGACCTTTCTGCCACTTTTTACACCCACAGGAAGCAGTATTGGGAGATTGAAGTTTTGGAGGGGTAAATGACATCCAAATCTAGATATTCCACATGGGTTGGAAAGTAGAGAGGCAAGGATTTCCAACGAGCTATCATGAGCTCAATTTGGACTTTGGGAAGGGCCTCAAAATCAGCTCCAAAGTTGTGCTACGCATAGAGATTTTGGGTGCGGCGCATAGAGGATTTTGGCCTATTTTTCACTCAGCAGCTCAGAATTTCGCCTAGTTTTGGCCAGTTTCACTTTTTCTTGTAACTCTTGATGTACCTTGATGTAAATTCATGACCATGATGTAATTTTGGCACATTTTTACTTGTTCTAGAAGATTCATTCACCAAAAGGTGAAATGTAAGTGAATGAATCAGTTTCCTAGCATATAGAGGCAAGTTGTTTCATTGCCTATTTTTCAGTTCCTAGTTTAGATATGGCTGAAACAGCTCCTAGATTGATGAGATATACCCCTAGAGGCATGGGAATGGGTTAGGCTTGTCTATATGATGTATTTTCTTAGTCATTTTCGGGGTTGGACACTTGGGATTGCTTAGCACTTCATTGTACATTTCATTTCTGCAATTTTGGCAAAGGAATAGACCAGGGTTTTGCAGCACTCTTTGGGATCCTTATGGCTCTATGTTTTGATGGTGTTTTTATCTATCTACTTTTAATTTTACTGATGTTTATGTGTACCATTTCCCTTCTCTGTTCTTCTTAAATTAAACAAATCAGTGTAAAGGTGGAATTCAGTAGCTTGCTTTGCTCTGCCTTTAGTTTTTTTTAATTTTTCATGTTTTCATCTGTTTGAGGAGGACTCTTGAGACCCTCTTGCCCTCTTTAGCTCCTCACCATTATGATCCATCCATTCATTCAATCTAAAGCATCAAAACAATTTCCTTCCTTGCCCCAATCAGAACTCTGCAAAAACTAGGCCATATCCCCGCACCCAAAACTGCCTTTCCCTTTCATCCAACAAAAACCCCCAAAATCAAACTCAAACTCTTTAATTTATATACCTAGCCTAAAATTAGTTTTTATTTCAGTCATCTGAAGCCCTATTGATATATTTTTGCTGAGATTGACCCGGAGAGAGCCCTCTCCTGATCTGGTAGGGCTAGCTACCAGACTGAGCGTGGTTTGATGTTACCCTGAACTCTACCTTCCTTCATCCTGAGGTAGATTTAGGCAATAAAAGGAAGCATAAATGCAATAATTTTTTTTAGGGCAGCAAATAACATCCCTACACTAGCTCCATTTGGTGGAGTATTGCTACAACACAACTTTTCGCATGCCCATCGACATGTCTCCATTTCAGGCCCTTTATCGATATGATGCTATATCATTTTTTTATTTGATGTTTGGAGCAATAAAGGCTTCTAAAGCCAAGGAGTGGATCCAGGAGAGTCAGGATATACTCTGTGCTCTCAAGGAAAACATTGATACATCCTAGAACCAACATAAGTTGTATGCCGACCGTGGTCTGATAGAGAGGTATTTTGAGGTTGATGATTTAGTATATCTTCATCTTTAGCCTTACAGATAGTCGAAACTAAAGGAGAAGGGGGCAGAAAAGCCTAAGCCTCTGTTCTATGGGCTATACAGGGTGATCCATCATTTTGGAAAGGTAGCATAGGAGTTGGAGCTCTCCATTGGGAGTAAGATCCATAACATTTATCTTGTATGATGCCTTAAGAAGGCCATTGGAATACATGTGCTTGCCACCATCAATCTCCCACCTATTGATGATGAGAGCCATCTACTTTTACAACTGGAATCTATGTTAGACACATGAGAGAGGAAACTAAGGAGTAGGGTGATTAGAGAATATCTTATTCGATGGAGGAATCTACTAGATGAGGATGCCACATGGGAAGGAGATAATATCTTGTAGCATTCGTCTTTGCAGTTGCTTGAAGACAATGAAAATTTGGGAGGGGAGGACAGTAATATTCCTAATTATATTTTAGCTAGTTGGAATATTAAAATTTTCTCTCATTCATAACCTAGATGAATAAGTGGGTAGATATACCCTTAAATCCATTTAGTAGGAATAAAACCACTTCCAGTGTGAAGGTGGATCAGTGTAGCTAGCTCAAATAAAGAAAAAATTATTGTGAATGGGTTCAATTCATGTGGATGGGGTCAACATTGACCAAAATAAATAACGCTACCATAGAGAGAGTGGAGATAGTGGAGGACAGTGCAGTTATGGTGGATGAGTTTTTGCATGGAAGTAACATATTTAATGAGTGGGGCAAAGGGCGAGTAAGCTCACCAAGAATATAAGGAAGGGGATGACAACAATAGGTGGCATTCTGAATATTATTTATGTCTTTGTATTTTATGAATTATTTCACGATTCAGTTGTTTAGTGGAGTCTTCTGTGCTGTTTAGCACAAGGGTGTTTCGAGAAAGAAATCCCACCCTCATCCTCAGGGGACTTCGCGTGCCCACTCATGATAGATATATTGAGCTTCATTCCACCATCTGACATCAAGCCAAGATTCATCCATCTAACACAATTTAGTCTCCTTTAGAAGCGATGTTATTTTGTAGGGCAGTTGTAGTGGAGGCTTGGGAGACCCATTTTGTGAGCTAGTTTCCTAGTGGAGGGAGAAACCTTTCACTAGGAGGATCTATTGGGAGGAGTTTCAGCTATTTTCTTGTTATATCAACCACCTTCTTGTATTCATGGAGTTGAAGAGCCTTATTTCAGCCCTAGGGATACATTTCTCATACTGTGTATTTTCGGAAACCCTTTCTGGGTTGTCTTGGAATTGTGCTTGGGAACTTAGATCTCTATTCCAAAAAAATTTGGAGCATTGTATCATCTGATATATATATATATATATATATCTATTTTCCAGCTGCAGCTTTTCCCTCATAGACTACACAGTCATAACATTCTAGCATTTTATGTATTAGTAGCATTTCATATTTTGATGTATTGGATCATGGGAGGCTTGTTTTCCTAGCTTGACTGACCTTTTCCTCAATATTTTGTACTTATTTTTTGCTAATAAATATAATGGAATGTCTCTATGATGTCTTAAGTTGTGATGTATTGATATTCACTACTATTTCTAGTATGTATAATATTGCTACTTTTCTTTCTTTCGAATATTACACGACGTTCGTTGACTGTCACCATTTCATATTTGGTGAGGGTCAAAAAATGTCATCATAATTTTATTGGTGAAATCAAGGTCCATAACGAATAATGACTGTAATGAAAAATAGTGACCCCCACCATTTCATACCAACAACAATGATTTATGGTGACTGAAATTTCATGGTCATCACTATTGATGTATATATATGGTGGTATTCCTTGACCTTCATCATTTAATACTTTGCTGAGGGTATAAAAATGTCACCATAAGTTCACTGGTGATGGTCAAAAGATTCTATGTCACCAAAAAATGATCATTTCCATTCCATATGAATATCAGGGCATGATGGAATCGAGCCACTAACCTCCTACATGTAAAGAAGATGCTCTTCCATTGAGCTAGCACCCTTTAAAGAATTATAATTTTAAAAATGATATCTTGAAACTTTATAGATTGTATGTGTTGAGCCCTAAAAGTGTCTTCTCCTTTGCCAAAATCCGCTTTATCTTATCATTCCTTTTGTCATTTATATACCTAAAAGATCAATAAGAATGATTAAAATCACTTAAGGAATACATGCAATGACTAACTTGTTGTAATTTTGTGGTTTTCTTGTCTTAATGATTTCTGAGAAGTTTTAGCTACAAAACACAGTCATTCTGTAGCCAATTATACATTCCGTAGCCATTTTGGTGTTTGAACATATTATGGGTGTCATCTAAAGAAAAGGGGTATATGGTTAGATTCTAAATCTTTCCTACATTCTTCCTTTTCATCCACGAAGGCTGAATCAAAATCTGGAGATGCTTGTGCACGTCGTTAAACCAAGAGTTTGAGAAGCAGATTTCTATAAGGATAAGGACCCTTGATTTTCTTTCAGCAAATGATGAGTCCTATTAAAGAGTTTTAGTTTGATTTTGACTTTAGAAAACACTTGTGCCTACTTTTATTCAATTTCAGTTATGTAATTTCTTATAAATTTTAGCTCGGTCATACCGAGAAAACAAGTTAACTATTGAGAGCGCAAGCTTTTGTGATCCATAACATGTTAATTATCAATCTTCCGGGAAATCACATAATAATTTTAGGAACTGATGTGTTTCGAACTACAAACTGTAGTTCATCCTGATGATGAACTACAGTTTGTAGTTCGAAACGCATCAGTTCCTAAAATTATTATGTGATTTCCCGGAATATTGATAATTAAAAAGTTAACTATTATTTGCCAAAACTGTGATACTATGTTTTGAAGTATTTTTGATAATAAGAAGGAGAATAACTTTGATGTTGTGTTGAAGAAAAGCTTAAGGAGTTAAGGATTTTCATGCTAACTTGATAGCAGAGGGCCCCTACTATCTAAGGAGGCTTCCATGTGCTTTCTAGATAAGTAACTTTTAATTCTTTGTTGTTGTATTTCTCACTTAGACAATTTTCTGAGTTTGTATCTTCTAGTATCATGTCTTGCTTGGTTTTTTCAGCTAACAGATCATCATGATGTTATAATTAGTCCTTCCTTAAAATTTTTCCAATATATCACTATTCATTGAATGGATTTTGTTTTGACATCTTGAGTTACCAACACTTTAAGTTTCTTTCATTTAGATTAAAAGATTTTCATCATCCTACAACCACTCTTTTTCTTAAAAGCTTTTCCAACATATCACTATTGACTGAATGAGATTTGGTTGTATGATTATTAAGTTAATTAGGTTGGATTTAAGATCCTCATATTGCTACAAGCATTATTCTCTCAAAATTGTCCCAATAAATCTCTAAATCACAGAAAGATCTAATTGTAATACTATGGGTTACCTGTTGTGTAGAAGATCCTTATTTTGTTATATCAAGTCTCCTTCAATGAACTATTCCAATAAAACTCTAACTAATGAATGAGACCTAGCTGTAACAACTTAAGAAGTTTAAATGTTCATAGAAATCCTTAGCATATTGTGGCAATTCTCTTCTCAAGCTGTTCCAAAATATCAGTAATATATGAATAGGATTGTACTAGGATATTCTAAGTCAATGTATGTTTTTAGGAAGATCCTCATCACATTGGAGTTCAATCTCTTCTACAAACTATTCCAAAAAACTTCTAACCAAAGGATTAGGTTGAATTATAATGTCCTGAGTTACATCTCATGTTCATTTGCAAGATAGGACATCCATGGATTAGAATGCTCTGTTTTTCATCATTAGGACAGAGTTTACAATTACACTTTTTTGTGAGTTTAAGGTTCTCTTTTCTTTCCTTTCTTTCATAGATTTGATATCACCTTTTGAACATAGATTAGCATACTAAAACCTAAACAAAAAAAAACTCAAAAACATCAACAAAATATTGAAAACAATGAAATAAGAATAATTATATTTAGGCATATATAGTGCAACTATACGTCATCAGTTTACATGCCCTGGTCGATAATTTATTCTATCAATTCAGGACAGTGAATTGACTAAACATTTTGGCGTTGTTTCCGAGGAGGTATAACTAGGTAGCCTTATTTCCTATTTCCCAAAAACAATGATATGCATAGAGAAAGAGATTATAGGGGTAGATTTGTAAGAGGCAGAAGTTTAATTCCCACAACTCCACTCACTCCACCTAGACCAAGAAGTAGCACACCTCCAACCCAAACTTGCATTCCATACTATACTGGTCATAGGCTTCCAGAAGTCTCAAGATCAGATATCCCATCAAGAAGATCTCCCACTTCATCCACTAAAGAAATTCTAGAGGAATAAGATCCAATGACTCCTACAGAAGGGGTAAATTTTTTCACTTCCACAAGAGAATACATTCCAGTAGAAGAATTACAAATCCCTAGTGAAGAGGAAGAAGAGGACCATTTCTTCAATATACCCTTAATAGAAGAACCAGTAGAACAACTAGCTCTTCCAACTGAACCCTATATCAGTTTAGAAGAGTCTATCATGGCAGAAGAAGGGGAAGGAGAAGTCTTTAAAGGATAACATACACTATTTGGAGGAGGTAGAGGAAGAGGAGGAGATAGAGGAGAAGATAGAGGAAGAGGTAGAGGAAATGTAGAAGGAAGAGGAAATGTAGAAGGAGGCAGAGGTAGAAGGGGAACTGGAATTCCTTTTGGATTCCCTATAGTAGATGAACAGACTAATGCAACTATGAAAAACATCTCACCTTCTATACTTCCAAACTTTCATGGACTGAAAATTAAGGATCCTGAAACCTTCTTATTTTATTTTGAAGTTCTATGTAGAACCTATGATTATCTACAAGATGCTTATAAACTTAAACTGTTCCCTTCAACATTGAAAGGAGCAGCATTAAAATGGTTTATGATTTCAATCAATAGGTCTATTAGGACATGGGAAGACATGAGGAAAGCATTTCTAGATAGATACTTGGATTACTGTATAGCAAACAATCATAATGAAGAAGTGTTCAAGATGATGCAAAAAGAGGATGAAAATCTAGAATATTTGTTGGAAAGATTCAATTATAACATTAAGAGGGAAAAAATGGAAACCTTAGATCAAGAGAATTTGAAGGCTCTATTGTTGAAAACAATTAGGGATGAATGGATAGATATCCTTAATACGATGGGAAAAGGGGACATATCTCAGCTTCCATTACCTGATATAGTTGAGTTATGTATCAAACTTTCAAGAGGAAAATCTAAAACTCTAAAAGGACCAAGAGACCCTGCTCTTGCAAGGGAAAGTAAATCTGCAGCTGGAACAACAAGTAGGGCAGAAATAGGTAATATGATTGATGAAATATGACATTCTAGGGAGTCTTAGTGAACAAATAGACACCCTTAAGTTACAAAACAAGAAAAAATCTGAAACTGATGCCTTAGCAATCTTTTGTCCCAAATGTAGGAAGAAGCATGCATTGAGAGAGTGTCCTTTAGATGCAAAAATAATAGAGAATTGTGTAATTTGTTTAGAAAAGCATGAGACCAAGAGTTGTCCTTCACTCCCTGGTCTTAAGGAAATCTTTCAAGAAGAAACACACACAAATTTCACAGAATCTCTTAACTTTGTCTCTAGAAGACCTTGGCAGGGACCTCAGAGACAAGGGTTTAATAATAAAATGAACAATCAACCCCCACCAAATTGGAACTCTTGGCAACAGCCTTGGCCCCAATTCCAAAATCAATCTTAACCTTGGGCACAAGGAACGCAAAATCCATATGGAAGGTTCTCCCAGTATTATCAATATCCAGCTTCTTATCCCTTATACCCAACATATTCAAACATTTCCCCACAAAAAAATTCTCAACAAAATCCTCAAAAGAATCCACAACATCAAAACCAAAATCAAAATCAACCACTTCCATTACCATTTCCTCAAAAATAAAATCAATTGCCCACCCAGCCTATACCAAACCCCAACAACAAAAATCCACAGAATACATATATGATAGAAGGTCAACAATTTCCAACCTATTTAATTACTCCTTTAGACCGTAATGATGTTCATCTTAGGTATGGAAGAATACTTGAAAAGAAGAAACCTTCTATAATTATACAAGAGAAAAACAATTCTGAGGAAGATTCTCTACGGGTATATAAAATTATTGAGGAAAGCACATCTTCTCAAGACCAAAACATTGAAAAATCAAAACAGAAAGAGCCAATAATTTCAACTCCTATATTAGATCAGCCATCAACATCTACTTCTACACCTCCTTTTCCAGAAAGATTACAAATTGATAAGGGTGTAGAGAAATAAATAATGATGCCTAATTATGATTTCCTAGATGAATTAAGGAATGTTTGTATTAAGATTCCATTATTACAAGCTATCAAGGAAATCCCAATCTTATAAAAAACAATAAGGGAGTTGAGTATGAAAAAACAGGAAAAATAATGAAAGAGACAAAGAAAATACAACTTGTAGGAAAGATAGCAGACATAATGATCAGTAAGATTTCCATTCCAAAGTATCTAGACCCAAGAAATCCAGTTTTCAGAATACACATCAATGGAATTGAAATCCAGAACACACTCATTGATTTAGGAGCAGAAATCAACATCATGAGTAGGCAAATCATGGAAAAATAAAACTTCCTAATCTTCTTTTTACACCCACACTACTACAATTAGCAGATAGATCTGTGATCAAACCAGATGGGATAATAGAAGACATTCCAGTGTCCTTAGATTCTTGGGAGTATCCTATGGATTTCATGATCCTAACTCCTAAAAATGATCTATGAGGACATCCTATTATATTAGGAAGACCTTGGTTAGCTACAGCTGATGCTTTTATTAGCTGTAGATCTGGTGATATGTACATCTATGATGGAAGTTCAACCAAGAAATTTACCTTGTATCCCCCAGCTAGAACAATCACAGAATTAGATGATACTCAATGGATTGATGATGAAGAAGATATATAACCTCTCTTCACTATTTCATAAATTAGTGAAGATAGTCAAATTCTGAATACTTTGGAAAATTATGAATCTTCTTCAGAATTTAAATATGAACAATTTCAAGAAGAATCTAACATTGAGTTCTTATCATCAAGACATATGTCTCTCTATTCCATGGAATAATTTGGTATCTCTGCAATTTAAATATTCCCAGGAAAGACCTTAAACATAAACAAAAACCTAGAGAAGTTTCAACAAGAAAAGCTAGTCAAAACATTACAGAGACACACTTTTGCATATGCTTGGGAGTACACTGACATGAAAGGGATCAATCCTAAGACTTGCACACATAATATCTATATAGAGGAAAACTGTATACCAATCAGACAACCTCAGAGAAGGATGAATCCAAACCTTAGAGAGATTGTTAAAGAAGAATTACAGAAATTATTAAATGTCAATTTTATTTATCTCATTTCAGATAGTCAATGGGTCTCTCCTTTGGTGATTGTACCCAAGAAGAATGGAAAATGGAGGGTATGTATTGACTACTGAGAACTAAACAAAGCTACTCTTAAATACCATTTTCCCTTACCTTTCATAGATCAGGTGTTAGACACATTAGCAGGCAAGAAGTACTTTTAATTTTTGGATGGGTTCAATGGCTATAACCAAATCCAAGTAGCTCTTGAGGATCAAGACAAGACCACATTTACCTATCCTTGGGATACCTATGCCTACTGAGTATTTCCATTTGGATTATGCAATGCACCTGCAACATTCCAAAGGGCGGTATTAGGAATCTTTTCAGATCTAATACATGACTGTGTAGAGGTATATATGGATGACTTCACAATCTATGGAAACACATTTGAAGAGGCCTTAGCAAACTTGGAAAAATTTCTAAAGAGATGTAAAGAAGCAAATCTTTCATTAAGTCATGAAAAGTGTTTTATGATGTTTACTGAAGGGATTTTTCTAGGACATCACATTTCAGGAGAGGGAATCAAAGTTGATAAGTCAAAAGTTGAAGTCATCTCTAGACTACTAGTTCCAAGTTGTCAAAAATATGTTAGGAGTTTTCTAGGATTTACGGGGTATTATAGGAGATTCATAGAAAACCTTACCAAGATACAATCTCCACTTTTCAAATTACTTACCAAGAACTGTGAATTTAATTGGACTTCTGATTGCCAGTTAGATTTTGAAACCCCGAAAAAAAAAATCTCTGAAGCACCTATTTTAAGGGGACCTAACTAGAAATTACCTTTTCATATTTCAACAGATGCCTCAGATATAGCTTTAGGAGCTGTATTAGAACAAAAAGACTTGATCCCTTATGCCATCTACTATACAAGTAAAAATTTGACTCCTTTAGAGTTGAATTATACTATAACTTAAAAAGAGTTCTTAGCTGTTGTTCATGCCATAAATAAATTTAGACACTATATAACAGGCTATGAAACTTTTGTTCACACAGATCACTCTGCAATTAGGTACCTAATGAACAAATCAATTACTAATGGTAGAGTCATAAGATGGTTATTGCTTTTACAAGATTTTAACATCACTATCCTAGATAGGCCTGGAAAACAAAATACAGTAGTTGATTTCCTATCTAGACTCCAAAACATTAAAGACAGTATTCCAGTTGAAGATAATTTCCCTGATGAATATCTCTTTGCAATTACCACTCAAACTCATTGGTTTGCTGATATTGCTAACTATCTAGTTTCAGGAAAATTTCCTTCAATTATGAATACAAGAGATAAATGAAAGATCATTTATGATAGTGAAAATTATTCATGGGTTGCTAATGATTTATACAAAATAGGTCCAAATTTCATCATCATAAGATTTGTTCAAGAAGATGAGATGCTTGAGATCCTCAAGGCATGTCATGATGAACGATGTGGTGGACACTTTGTTGATAAAAGGATAGCCTATAAAATCCTTCATTTAGGGTATTATTAGCCATTCCTCTTTAAGGATGCTAAAGAGTATGTTAAATGGTGTGACAATTGCCAAAGGGTAGGGAAACCTTCTCCTTTAGGTGAAATTCCACTGCAACCTCAGGTACACATTGAACCCTTTGAGAAATGGGCTTTGGATTTTTTAGGACCTATTAATCCTCCATCAAGACAAAATAAATATATATTATTTTGCGCTGATTATGTTACCAAATGGGTAGAGGCTAAACCATTACATTCTGCTACTGAAGCATCTGTAGTCAATTTTTTTTTTTAGGATATTTTTACTCGTTTTGGTGTTCCAAGAGAAATTGTTACAGATCAAGGAGCTCAATTCACATCAAATCTAGTGGAGAAAATGGTAGAAAATTACAAAATCAGACACAGAAAATTTACTCCCTACCATCCATAAGCAAATGGGCAAGTGGAATCTACCAATAAATTCATTGAAGGGATCCTAACAAAGACTATTCATTTACACAAGAGAGATTGGGTAGAAAGGCTTCCTGAAGCCTTGTGGGCCTACAAGAATACATGGAGAAACACAATAGGTCACACTCCTTATGAACTTGTTTATGGAAAACAAGTCTTGTTTCCCATAGAATTTCATATCCAGACTTTTAAAATGGCAGTCCAACTAGGACTTTATCTAACAGAAGCACAAAAGCACATATTGGAGCAGATTAATGAATTAGATGAGATAAGAGAAGATGCAGTCTAGAGAACAAGCATAGTCCAACAACAAAGGACTAGATGGCATGATAAGAACATCAAAGAAAAGAAATTTAAAGAAGGTGATTGGGCTCTCTTATTTGATTCAAAGTTCAAGGATTTTTCAGGTAAATTTCAGACTCATTGGCTTGGGTCGTATGAGATTGTGAAAGTCTTTGAAAATAGAGTAATAAACATCAGGACAATAGCTGAAGGAAAAGTAACCTTTCTTGTAAACAGACACAGAATGAAATTGTATCATAAGCCACTTTCAAGAGACGAATTTCTCTAGAAATTTCAAGATAACATTGATATGAAGTTGGTGAAGAAAAATCCTTCTTCTTCACTAACTTAATTGTATTCTTCATAAACATATAAAAAGAATATATATATATATATATATATATATATATATAAAAGGGGTATAAACATGAAAACAAATCATTGATTGGCATGTTTATACCAAAAATCTAAGGTGAAAATCAAAGTTCCTCTAACACTTTGGATTTTCAAAACTTGTTTTTCTATGCAATTAAGTATCTAAAACCATAAGTTGCAGATTCACTTTACACATTCATGTTCCATTTAATTCATCCCATCCATGTCTCACTTTATGCATATCTCATTCCATTTCATAATCCATCTCATTCGATTCCATACTTCATTCCATCCACATTTCACTTCATTCCATTTCATATTTCAAAGTTTTTACATGTACATTATGTAGCTGCCTGTTCTGCAACCAGATCCATTCTGCAGTCAATTGATTCTGCCAAATTTACTCCAACAAAAGGAGGATAAGTCAAAGAAGTTTATAAAGCCTAAGAGATCAATATTCTTCAAATGAAAGACAAAGCACATCAAAGCAACAAGAATTCAAAAAGGGCTAAGGTAAAATTGCATTAAATTATTTTGATAGCAAGTCATTAAAGGTATAATATGGTTAGTTCATATGTTTTCCTACGTTATTTTATGATTTGAATTGATAAAACCCCTATCATAAAAATTCCTTGACCAAATCCCTTTTACCTCGTTCCATACCAAATTATCATTAATTGAAAGATAACAGTTAAGACCTAGAAGTGACCTATTGGGTCATGTCATCAGACCAGAGCATTCATTGATGATTTTTGAAATCCTCATAAATATTTCTTCGCGGTCATTCATTCCATGACAAACTCTTATACCCGATTATCCTTCATGATTTATCACTACCCTGTTCCATTCACTCCCACTCACTACTATTTCTTCTGTAGCCAAACCCTCATCTGCAAAGAAGTCACTTTAGGGCAAGACAACACTTCACAGTTTCTTTTTCTTTAAAAATAGGAACAGAGCAGTGAATTGAAGCCAGAGAAAGGAAGCAATTTTCATCAAGAAGAAATGGGGCTTATTGTCAGGTCAGAGCCAATTGGAACTAATTATTTGGAAGGATACCCTTAGATCAAAAGGTTATTGCAATAGGATGGATGGCCGAGTTTTATAAAGAAATTTAATGGATTTCATAAATAAATCACAAAGTCATTTTCCAGATCATTCAATGGAGAAGAAGTGGAGATTGGGGATATCAAATTCTCCATCACAAAGTCTTTCATAACAGAAGCAACAGAGCTGCCAAGGCAGGGAGAACGATGGTTTAAAAACAAATAATTTCACAATGTGGCTTGGAGACAAATGTTGAAAAAACCAGGTATGGACACTACAGTGTTTAAGAAAGGCATTCCTAGTTCATATTTGAAGAATAAATGGAGGAATATGCTATTAATATTACAAAAGTTCATAACTTGTGAAGGCATATTTGGTACTTTATATGTTTATCACATTAGGCTCATGATGAATTTTCTAGATGAAGAAATAAATCTACCCTTTTTCCTACTTAATAGTTTGAAAAGAATGTCTTCAAATGTCTAGAAAAGGCTTTAGTTCTTAGAGACTACCCTACATCATCATGGCTTAATAAAAATGTTAATTGAGTTTCATTTGAAGAGGATAGTAGATAATTGGGATGAATTCCTCTTAAGGAACCATTTTGAAGAACCTAGAGAAACATTGTCTAAAGAAAAACCTGTGAGAAGAAGTAGGAGAGGAAAAGATGTTAAAACTATTGAAATCAAGCCTAGTGTATCAACACAAGAGGACAGTGATGAAATAATCTTTGAGAAATTGGTAAAAATCAAGAAACAACTCAAGAATAAAAGGAAAAATGAGTTAACAAAAGAATGTGTTGAAGAAGATGATGTAAAAGATGAAAATCCACCCAAATTAAGAAGAAGTTCCAGGCTTAAGGGTATGATGAAAAAGACACACATTAAAGGAACTGAAATCATAAACATTTAAGAAGAAGAAGTTCCAGTTCAGACCCCAGTTGACAAATCTCCTATATACCAATATGAAGAAAACTTTGGTAGAAGAACCCCAAAGGTAGATCCAGCTCAACAACAGTTTTATAACCATGTGGAATTATTAGAGAGAAAAGCCTCAAAGACCATAGAAAGGTCCCCCAGTCCACAAGAACCTCCAATTGTAAAATTAGAAAGAGAAAATTATGAATTGGAGATACTGAATAACCATATTAAGAAAGAAAATGAAATTCGAAGGGAGCAAGTTAAATTTAAAAGTAGCATTAACAGTAATCTCTCTCAGAAAATGGAAGGATTATATAAAGCAAATAAGAAATTGAAGAAAAGGAACAGGAAATTGAATAGAGCACTTATTAATCTAAAGTTCAAAACACTCATGAGGAAACCCAGGATGGCATTAACTACCAGAATAGGCAGAAAAAGAAGGTTAGATGTTCTTGCAGAGGTATCAGTACAAATGGAATGGAATTGCATGAGGACATGCAAAAGTTTTGCAGTGGGGGTACGTTGAGCCCTAAAAGTGTCTTCTCCTTTGCCAAAATCCTCTTTATCTTATCATTCCTTTTGTCATTTATATACCTAAAATATCAATAAGAATGATTAAAATCACTTAAGGAATACATGCAATGACTAACTTGTTGTACTTTTGTGGTTTTCTTGTCTTAATGATTTCTGAGTAGTTTTAACTATAGAATGCAGTCATTTTGTAGCCAGTTATACATTCCATAGCCATTTTGGTGTTTGAACATATTACAGGTGTCATCTGAAGAAAATAAGTATATGGTTATATTCTAAATCTTTCCTACATTGTTCCTTGTCATCCACGAAGGCTAAATCAAAATCTGGAGATGCTTGTGCACGTGGTTAAACCAAGAGTTCGAGAACCAGATTTCTATAAGGATAAAGACTCTTGATTTGATTTCAGCAAATCATGAGTCCTATAAAAGAGTTTTAGCTTGATTTTGACTTTAGAAAACACCTGTGCCTACTTTTATTCAATTTTAGTTATGTAATTGCCTATAAATTTTAGCTTAGTCATACCGAGAAAACAAGTTAACTATTATTTGCCAAAACTGTGATACTTTGTTTCAAATTATTTTTGATAATAAGAAGGAGCATAACTTTGATGTTGTTTTGAAGACAAGCTTAAGGAGTTAAGGATTTTCATGCTAACTTGATAGCAGAGGGCCCCTGCTACCTAAGGAGGCTTCCATGTGCTTTCTAGATTAGTAACTTTTAATTCTGTGTTGTAGTATTTCTCACTTAGACAATTTTTTGAGTTTGTATCTTCCAGTATCATGTCTTGCTTGGTTTTTTCAGCTAATAGATCCTCATGATGTTATAATTGGTCCTTTCTTAAAAAATTTCCAATATATCACTATTCATTGAATGGATTTCGTTGTGACATCTTGAGCTACCAACACTTTAAGTTTCTGTCATTTAGATTAAAGGATTTTCATTATCCTACACCCACTCTTTTTCTTAAAATCTTTTCCAACATATCAATATTGACTGAATGAGATTTGGTTTTATGATGATTAAGTTAATTAGGTTGGGTTGAAGATCCTCATATTGTTACAAGCAGTCTTCTCTCAAAACTGTCCCAATAAATCTCTAAATCACAAAAAGACCTAATTGTAATACTGTGGGTTACCTATTGTGTAGAAGATCCTTATTTTGTTATATCAAGTCTCTTTCAATGAAATATTCCAATACAACTCTAAATAATGAATGAGACCTAGCTGTAACAACTTAAGAAGTTTAAATGTTCATAGGAATCCTTAGCATATTGTGGAATTCTCTTCTCAAGCTGTTCCAAAATATCACTAATATATAAATAGGATTACACTACAATATTCTAAGTCATTGTGTGTTTTTAGGAATATCCTCATCACATTGGAGTTCAATCTCTTCTACAAACTATTCCAACAAACTTCTAACCAAAGGATTAGGTTGAATTATAATGTCTTGAGTTACATTTCATGTTCATTTGAAAGATAGGACATCCACGGATTAGAATGCTCTATTTTTCATCATTAGGACATAATTTACAATTACACTTTGTTGTGAGTTTAAGGTTCTCTTTTCTTTCGTTTTTGTCATAGATTTGATATCACCTTTTGAACATAGATTAGCATACTAGAACCTAAACAAAAAAAAACTCAAAAACATCAACAAAATATTGAAAACAATGAAATAAGAATAAGGATATTTAGGCATATATAGTGCAACTGTACCTCATCAGTTTACAAGCCCTGGTCGATAATTTATGCTATCAATTCAGGACACCAAATTGACTAAACAATATGTTCTACAAATTTCAATAAATTAAATTCCCAACAATATTTTAGTAAACAAGTAAAACATGATCGAAGCTACAGGTCCTTACCTAATGGTTATGGAAGTGATGAAAAGTGGGTGGTGGGAAAAATGGCTACGTATAACAGACTCAATATCTTAAGTTTAATATTCAATTGTAATTGAAACTATGAAGACATTTATAACCTACAAATGACCAATAAATCTCAAATGCACCAAATATTGCAAAGAAAATGTCATAAGTGGATAGCTTATGGAAGAAGAGCATTGATGAAGTTAGATGAAATATATTACAGGTTGAATGAAATAAAAATATCAATGTTGTTTTTGTTGGGTGTCTTTTTATAATTGGGACCTTTATCTTTCCTTTATCACGTAAATATTAAAATACAAAATTAGAAATTTTAGATATCTGAAGGATATATAAAATTTTGTGCAAATGTAACACGAATCTCTAGAGAACCACATGGAATATATATATATATATATCCCCTTCACATAAAGCGACATGAGATTTGGAATTTAACAAGTCCGCACTCAAAACATGATAACAACCAACAAATTAAAAAAATTTAAACTTATCACAGTAAGAGTACCTCCTTTCATAAGTGAATACCAAACAATAACACAGTTATTAGTTCACTTTAACACTGCAAAATATTGGAAAAAAAAATGTGTTCAATTCTCTTCCAGTACAAAATGGACTTAATTCTAATGAGGAAAAAGATTTGATACTAAATCACAAATAAAAATGACCAACAACAATGTAATTTTTTTTTTTTCAACAATGCACTCCATCACTAACTTCCATGTCCATACATCCATATTTTGCAGTATTTAACAACCCCTTTTGAAGGAAATCCCAGTGAATATATATCATACATTTGAACTAGAAAATACATAAAACATGGAATTGGTGAATTTTAAAGATGGAGCTAAAAAATAACCCTTGAATCACTTTTATCTCTGCATATTTTCATCCAGGGGATGGTGCCTTTCTCATTGTGCTAGAGAAAAAAAAAATGATAAATATAATTTTTTGTTTAGTCTTTATTTACTTGTCTTCTCAAATATTTTGAGTTGTTGTTCTAGAATACAACTAGATCCTTTGAGTATTTCTACCTTCCTTGTTGGATCCCTATTATATATAGATACTGGGAGAGAGAGAGAGAGGGGAGACTTCAACTTTCTAAAGAAAACATGTAGCTCTTGAAAGCTCCAACAACATTGGAGTTGTAGGCTATCTTGAAGGTATATTTACATGTGAAAATTTGGTGTTTCTATAATTGGTGCACACATCATTCATTGTATATACTATATAGATCATAAAAAGTTATTTAGACAAGCTTCCTAGTGTTATTTATTTTTGAGATGGTTCTAATATCTTAAAGACAATAAAAATAGTCAATCAGGGCATATCATAGGATAAATAATGAGTTTGTCCATATTACATGGACCATTTTGTAGGAATCTTATGCAACATGTTCTTCGAGGCATCATTTTTTGAAAAAATAAAGTATGAGAGCATCAAGATCTGATTATTTGCAAACTATTAAAAACCCACCCGTGAACATTTGAATGAGCGATTTGAAGGAAAAAATAATGAAAGGGGTTAAAAATTTCTCTATATTTTATTAAATCCAAAGGTTATTATATAGCCTAACATGTTTTGATCCATTTTTTGAGTAGCGAGGAAATGTATACTTTCCCATCGGATATGACAACAAGTCATAAGGAACCTTAATAAATTGTGCCCAACTGATCTAAACCAGGCACTTGAATGAGCATTTTTAGGTCTAAAATAGAAAGACCTTGAACGGCCTAGAGGACATTCAATTCTATTATTGTGACTATTCTCCATATAAAGGTACAGATGTTTAAGGTCACAATTAATTTTGGATCCATTATTCCATGGTTGAAAATGTATATCTAATGGAAGACCACCAATATGTATTAACAATAACGTCCCCAATCTGTATCTACATAAGATCTCAACTAGGTCTAAATTTTGTTACCTAAAAACAAAACCCAATAGTCTAAACTGCAGAAACATCTTATAGAATTTTTCAACAATGCCTCTCATTGATGATACCATTGAGCCTAATGCCTTATATTGTCAATTTATTCATTGGAAAAATCGATAATGGATGCAAAATAACATTAGATATAATGGAACATAGGGTCATCATTTATTGCCCTATAAGTTTTTTGAGAGCTCAAGCACAGCAATGCTTCAAATCTCTAACTGCATCAGAGATCTTGAGAGAAACCATCAAAATCCTTCACTTCAATTCCTAATTATTATTGGTACTCAACTTCCCTTCTACAATAATCCTTCTCTCCAAGGCCTTTGAGATAAATCTATGGCTGAAAATTTGTCTTTTACATTTAGGTTAGTAGAAGAGGCATCTAGGTTGCCTAAGAGAGATTTTGCTAAATGTGTCCAGGAAATTATCTAAAATTTTTATTTCATTGACATTATACTCTCCTCTCTTGATTACCCTTTGGCTATTTTCCAAAGCTGGAACATTGCAATCTAAGGCTAGAACATAGACAGGTAAGAAACTTACAATTGAAAATTTTGTAAATGTGATTCACAAGATCTAGAAATGTATCATAGTGATTTATAGCTCAGTATGTATTGCCATTATTACATGCATTGATGTTTTTCTCTTCTTGATTGTAATCATGATGAATGTGTTAGTGTCCATGCGGATTTGTTCAAGCTGTGTTATCTATGTTGTGCTTAGCTTAGGAGTAATTTTATTCGTGTTTTGTTAACTTAATATATTTTTGATCTACATTAAAGGCCCAACCATGTTCATAGTCCTTGCCTTTTAAATATTCTGATTGTGCCAGATCTTCCCACTACTTGAGCCTTGGGATGTGAGGTGGTGTACAATAGAACTCAGATTAAAGATATTGAATTATGTGTTACTTTCCCAAGTATAATGTATGCTAAAGCCATGGATTACTATGAATTTGAAAAACCATACCTCCACTTCAAAATAGAGTTAGTAATTTTTTCTGAAGTCCTTATTCAAAGTTATTTCTAAATTTTCATAAATATACTGAGATCATTTTTCCTCTTCCCTGATCAGGTCCCTTGCAAACGGATCATAACAAGCACCATGTTGCTCATATAATTGAACTAACACTTTACTGTTCTAGAATGTATCATCAAGAGTAATTTGAGGGATATGATATATGCCAATAATATATATTCAAAACATGGCATATGCACCATATCAAATGCAACAATAGAGCATGTAGTGGGACTAATCATTTGAGAACATGTCACTTGAACCCTTTTATGAATTTTGTCTCAAAAGTAGATACGATGCACTATTACTACCCTCTAAACTGACTTTCATTTTCAAAATAGGCTGCCATAGGATAGTATGCACAATATTTGGGCGCATCAAATAGCAAAATTCCAAATGAGTTTTCAATATTAGATTGAATGAAATCTAAACTTCCTTTTTTATTTACCTAAAATGGTAGGCATGGCCTAAAATTGTTAGCATAATGAGTAGGGACAATCATCATCTTTTAGCTCTAGATCTAAGATGTCAAACCAAAGCTAAGTTATCCCTTTGCTTTTAACCCCTCTAATTGAAAATAGATCTAAAACCTATCATTGAATTTATGTGTTGATGTTACAACTATGTGTTGGAAATGATCCTTCATATCTATTTTAGAGGGTTTCAAATCTGTCCATTATAGGAAATGCTATGCAAATTTGTTGTTTAATAGTGAAGAGATTCCATAACATAATATTGTTTAGGACACGTAATTTTTTCTACAAGTGTCTATATGCTGGAAGAAATAGGCTAACAATGCTATAGTTGAAAATACCAATGGAAAATGTGCCTAGACTAATTATATTACGCTCCAGTCTATTTCATAATTTCCCTGAAACAATAAATATGGTTGTAGAGTTCGGGTTATTAAAGCTATAAAAACTAATGATTCGCTCCCATGGACCATTTTTTATGGTGCATCAGTTCATTCATGGAAAAGAAGCAGGGGTGGTTTCATTTTATGTATTTAGGATTCCCAATCCCATCATGGATCCATGGGTTTGTGGCTCGGCACAAAAAATCAAGCTGAACTTCAAACTTGCAGAAATATTCTAATTTTTTCTATTGATAATGGGCTATCTCAAATTCATTTTTTTCATGATTACATAATCATGGTTAGTTGGGTGAATTGTATACAATGCTTTTGAAATAAAAATATTTCTCCCATTTTGAAAGAAACAATTCAACTAAAAAATACATTTACTTATTTTTCGTGCCATCATCTTTCAAGTTTATAGGGAACACAACTAGCATGCTCACAAAAGCTCCAAAGCAGCACTATATTTCAATCATGGACTGTGGTAGATTAGAGAGGAATGCAAAAGGTACCAGTCACACTTATTCTTAGTGGCCATTCTGGGATACTCATGTTCAACTGACCAAGTGTCCATTATAGACAACACTTTACTCAATTATGTTTAGCTCTCTGACACTCATTTTTATTTGTTGTTTATAAAATGATATGGTACTTTGCATATATATGTATTCAGACTCTTTGTCCCTCAACGAGTTTTTTCTTATATGCGCAACAATTATCTAACAATATAGGACCATAAAATTTCTTGTTGTTCTCTAAATATAGGATATTTTTTTCTTATGTTATATGCATTCACACTATGTGTCTACAAAATGTAATTTTTATCTTCTTAATAAAATTACGGTTTTTTTTTTCTACAATAACAAAACAATGTTTTTTGGGGTTAAGGAAATTTAACAGTTCAATCATGCAACCAATATTCCATTTGAAGACTCTTTTCGAGACCTTGGCTATAAAGAATGGACTTCCTTGATCTAGGAATCCTCCCAAGATTACATAGAAAATCCTCCTTCATACTTGGTACTCTCCAGAAAACACTATCAAACCATGCATCAACCCTTCAAAATGATTGATGACATGGTTAAGGAGTCACCTTCTCTTCCCTACATTTTATCTAAGGATTCTAGTTTCACATGCCTTGAGGCTTGATATCCTATTTAATCACCCTGGTTTTGTTTTTGAACTTGTCCTCTTTTTCTATAGTTGATAGAGTAATAATACAAGCTACACTTTCACTCACACTAGGTATTTACCATTTAAACTTGATCTAGTTTTCAGTCCCATTGACCTATTTTTTGTGGTCATTCATTGGACACTAATAATGTTATCTTATCTCATATAATCAAGTATACCTAGAAAAATAATGTGTTATTGTGTGTGACTAGTTATTTTTCTCTATTTCTATATCTACGTTGATTTAGTAGAGAAATTTTGTGCCTTGGTGAATAGAAGTTGAAGAATTTTCAAGAAAATTATACATAGTGTTGGTCAATTACTTTAAATATTGGAGTTTTCTGAACTCAAAACAAGTGTTAGAATGAGATGAACACCAATTTTTTGAAATTATGCCCAAAGAATAAAATAATAAAATTCCAACAACCATACGCTACAATGTAGTTGGACAGTTTATTATTGGTTTTCATTCCATGGAAACATAAGCTCCCACAAAGTAAGGATTGGATTATAGATTTAGATGAATAGATAAATTTCAATTGAGGATGTGTCTTTGTATTCGCTTAGCTATGATGTAACTTCTCTACAATAATAGACCTAGATTTTTTTATTCCCTAAAAAGAAATTATCCACTTTCCTGAATTTGTTCCTATATATCTTGATGTATGTTGTGTTTTACAGTTTATTTATAATGACAGAATAAACAAAATTATTTGGTATATTTCCCTTTCTATGACTTGTTTATATTAATGAAAACCTTATGCTTTTTCCTTTGAAAAGGTATGCTTCACAATTGGGATCTAGATGACTAGTTTATTATGAGCTAACATGTGGGTCTCCACTCAATTCCAGTAAAAAATATTAATTTGGTATCAAAGAAAACATTCTCCTAGAAAATCATGCTTCCTATTTCAAGAGAGAACCATGTAAAATTTGGATGGTGAATACCAGAAGTTAGTGTTGTGTAAGTTGTAAATATTTTTGTGAAAGAATACAAATTTCCATAAGTTTATGTTAGAAACTATATAAGCTATTGTGTAGATAATGATCATGTGGTTCTTGAAGACAAAGAGTTAGATCCCTCACAACAAAATTTTGAATTTAGAGCAAGAGATTTGTCCCTTCGTAGGGATTTTTAGCAATAAATGTCACATCTCGAGTAGATACCGATATTTTTAGTTGTTGGTCTAGACTCCAACTACATCCTTTGAGTATTTGTACCTCCCTTGTTGGATGCATATTATATATAGATACTATGAGAGAGAGAGAGAGAGAGAGAGAGAGAGAGAGAGAGAGAGAGAGAGAGAGAGAGTTCATTTTTCTAAAGAAAACATGCAGCTCTTGAATGCTCCAACAAGGTAGATTTACATTTCAAAAGTTGGTGTTTCTATAATTGGTGGACACATCATTCTTTGTATGTACTATATAGATCATGAACATCTATTTAGACAAGCTTCCTAGTGTGATTTATTTTTGATATGGTTCTAAACTCTTAATTACAATAAAAAATGGTCAATAAGGGCATATAAGAGGATATTTAATGAGTTTTTCAATATTACATTGACCATCTTGTAGGAACCGTCTGGAACATGTTCTAGGAGGCATGATTTTTTGAAAAAACAGAGTATGAGAGCATAAAGCTTTGATTATTTGTGAATTATTAAAAAGCCACCCATAAAAATTTGAATGAGCAATTTGGAGGACAAACAAATTGAAATGGTTTAACAATTTATCTCTATTTTATTAAATCAAAAGGTTATTGTATAGCCTAACAAGTTTTGGTCCATTTTTTGAGTAGCAAGGACATCTATACCTCCCCATCAGATATGCCAACAAGTCATAAGGATCCTAAATCAATTGTGCTCAACTGGTCTGAACTAGGCACTTGAATGGGCATTGTTAGGTCTAAAATAGGAAGACCTTGAAGGGCTTGAAGGACATTCAATGCTACTACTGTGATTATTCTCCAAATAAAGGTACATATGTTTGAGGTTCCAATTCATTTTGGATATTTTATTCCATGATCACAAATTTATATCTAGCACATGGTAGTCCATAAAAATATACTAAAAAAAACATCCCCAAACCATATCAGCTTAAGAGCTCAAATGGGTCTATATTCTGATACCCAAACACAAAACCCAACTATTTTTATTACAAAAAAGTCTTGAAGATTTTTTCAACAATGCCTGTCATTAATAAATTTATTAATTGGAAAAATGAATGAGGAATGAAAATTTTCTTTAGAGATGATGGAACAGAGGACCATCATCTATTACCCTATTGTTGAAGAGGTTAATCCCCTCTGCAGACAGAGGTGATCCCTACTAGACCAAAAAAAGTCTAGCAACAATCAAACATGCTATGGTGCAGGTCCCTAATTGTAAATAAACCAACTGGAAATGAAGGCTTACCTAGAATCCAACGCTATTTCTAGTAGAAGAGGTAGTGCTCCCACTCCTTAGCTCCGGCAGATCACGATCCTCATGATCTCCGTGATGGGACACCTGCACATGCAAGAAACAAAACGAACGCAAGCATAAAATCCAGTATATACAACTATATGTCAGTCGAAGAAGACATACCTCATAATAATAATCAAAGACAAGAGTGGAACCATAACCAGTAGTCGCTTATATATTAATTCATCAAAGGAAGAATACAACCATAGCTTCGACGCTGAATTCTCCTTCGGCGGGTCGTCAGCAGAACATGTCTCGGTAAACCCTGTCAGGGATGGGACAAGCCTCTCTCTCCAGATACTGGACAATAGTCTCCTTGCTTGGATTTCGCTTTAAGAGAACTAGGAAGGATCTTGCAGCATTTAGGCTCTTGGGAACTTGGAGATTCAAGACTAGCTTTGCAAAGGAAATGAGCAAGCTTTTATAATGGAGGAAGGGGAGTTGGGATCCCTATTATTATGGGATTGGCCCTATCTTCATGGAAGCTTCCATGAGAGGTGGCAAACCACTTCCTCTCCATGGAAATCCATAGCCAAACCTCCCAACTCAAGATAGATAGCAGTCCAGTAATTTGTTAGGACGAAACTTCCGCCATTTATTTTAAAAAAAAACTTCTTAAATTGGCTTGCGTGAGTGTGACTCTGGGACAGAGCTCCAATTGGCACGCCCTATTTGAAGGATTTCCCCCATTGGCGCAGGTACTGAACTGGCTGCCCGCGCCAATGCAAAAAGAGGTGTTTTTACGGTTTTTCAGCAGGAGATGTCTTCAGGGAAATGAAAGCTCATGTTCAGAGGAATGTCATGCAATTTTTGTTAGGCCATGTCACTTCTCATAGGTCCCGAAATGATTCCTCCAATGTGCGGGATGGGGCTAACAGGGACGGTGACAAATTGTTGTGTAACAGATGCCCCCTAAAGCATGAGGCCCGAGAGAGAGAGAGGGGTGAAATGCTTTACGAGAACATGTCCAAACGAAAACACCGCCGTCGGAAAACCTGCGTGGAGAAGTACAACTGATATCTCAGATACATGATATATATGTGGTATGGGCGCAGCCATCCATAGTAGAGTATAAAATAATCCAGATCTGAGGCATGGACGCAACCATCCAGTGAGGATCGATAAATAGACTCAGGTATGGTCGTAGCCATCCAGTGAATGAGTCATGTAACAATCATAGTAATCCACAAAATCGCAGCCTGGATCTCAACACACAAAATCCAGGGTCTTGCGCTCCATCTCAACTCGAAAAAAAGTACAAGTTCAAGCATGTGAATATGTGAGCTGAAATCGAACATGCAGCAACATCGTCTGATTACCAGCCAATGATGAAAGCTGTTAACAGACACGAGAGGTACCACTAATAATGACAATGGTCCTCAAGGTACTACAAGTACAATCTACGACAGGTGAATCAATGAGCTGGCGTTGAACACCCATAGAATCACTCGATAGGATGCCAATGATAAAAACCTCGCGTCAAATGCGAAGAACCTGCCATTGAGGCATGCAGACTCCAAGGCACCAAAAGGGAGTCTCTAGATCATCTTCCCGGATAATGAGATGAAGTCGATAGGAAGTGACCTTGATCGAAGGTGGGCCATAGTGTTTCCCAAATCATCGACGCGAGACAGAGGAACATGATGTGTTTTGTGAATCAGGATCAAATGAGTATCAGAGGAAGGTTGAAATTTGCAGAGGTCAACTTCTCTTGAACATATGGGGGCACGACAGTGAGTTTGGCAGTATTTGACATCAAATGATCGAAGGTCATGGCGACGAGGCAAAGAGCAGATGAGAGGTCAAAAGGGATCACCCAAACCCATGGAGGCAAGTGAAAAACGAGATGAGATGTCCCCAACCCGACATGAATGCAGACAAGTGCCATGTTCAAGAGTGACATACTGCCGACACGACAACGATTGTGGTTCCATTTTTCCCCACCATTTCTAGCGAGTACCCCAATTATTTTTTATAACAAGCTTGAAGGGGATAACATATGCTTGTAATATAAGTCCGCCCTTCGGGCGAATCCATCCTAGTACATTTAACGAGCCCTAGGAAGGAGCAACTCGAGTAACGTCATTTCGACTGAATCCGATGTCATCAGAGTTTAACGAGCCTGACAAAGGAAGAAATCAGTGTCTTTTCATGTTTAGAGAGTTTGAAAAGACAGTGGAAAAGTAAACTCCGAAGGTCCCTTTTCGTAAATAGTTCCTCAGACCTGAAAAGGTAGAAAACAATATCCGAGAAAACCTCCTAGTCACGATAGGCTAGGGTATTCCTTTTTCATGAATAATCTATCCCAGCCTGAAAAAGGGGTAAACGTATACTGGGTAGATGTCGTTTCGTAACCACTTTAACGAGATCAAAATGACAAGGGACTCGGCAATCTTTTCATGTTTAGAGAGTCATAAAAGAGCTGAAAGGTGACTCCTCCTGGAGGAACAAGTGGTATAAAGGGTAGCTACTGGTTCCGGTAATGATGGAAATACTCTGAACAAAGTAAAAGTCAAGAGGCTGGCTAACAAGACCACTCATCGCAGCTGTTCCTCAGGAACAAGTAAAACAACCAAGTGAAGGCATATGATCAGCCAAGTAGCTAGTGACGATGGAGTGAGAAAACCAAGGCTCATCTGGCAAAAACAGGCTGATAAAATGGAAATCACAAAAGGTAAAATGGGCAAGGTTTCATTTTTACACAAGCTTGAAATCAAGAAACTCTGCTTGAAATTGGTTTCATTTTTACACAAGCTTGAAACAAAGATAAACTATGCTTGAAACCGGTTTCATTTTTACACAAGCTTGAAATGGAAACAAACTAAGCTTGAAAAATTAAGCATGCCCCCAGCATGGTGACTCAATTTGAGGTACATGCCCCCCAAGTTTCATTCCATATGAAAGGCAGATGGAGTGAAGGTTCAAGTTACAAGATCAAGAAAAATACTTGACTGGGATTTTATGATATCTCATCAAAGACTCAAATTGAATGTGAACGTGTTTCATTATTTTAACGAGGTTGACACATTAAAAGAAACTATCCTCATGACCTAATTCATTTTTTAACGAGGTTGACATAGTAAAAGAACTATCCTCAGGACATCTTGTTTCATTTTTTAAGGAGCTTGACACAGGAAAGGAACCATGCTCTGACAAGCTTGTTTCATTTTTTAAGGAGCTTGACACAAGAAAACAAACTCTGCTCTGACCTGCTTGTTTCATTTTTTAAGGAGCTTGACACAGGAAAAGAACCATGCTCCGACCAGACCCCATCATAATGAACAGGAAGTCATTGCTTCCAAGAGTTCCACTCCTGATGGAAGGAAAACATCTTGGAAGTCGGGACCCAATGCCCCTAGCACACTATGCACAACGGCATCGTTACTGAGTACAGGCACGGGGTAGGGTAGCCACATAGTTGACCTGGGGTGGGGCAGATACAACGGGTGGATAAAAACCAAGAAGGGATGATGGCGAGCCAACTGCCATATCAGGACCAAAGAACGAAAGATGATCAATGGTCATGATCCATCCTTCATGTGGAAAACACATTACGCGGAAGAGGGAGGAGACAAGTGCTCCCATGGCATAAGTGTAATCACGCCCCAAAAGCAGATTAAAATCCAAGGGGCCTGGAACGACCATCACGTCCATATGGATGGTTTTACCTCCCAAAGTAACAAGTAACCTTGGAAGGATCCCTAATGGTAGACTAGTCCTTCTGTTAAATGCCAACAGATTCTATGTAACAGGTGCAAGCGGCGGTGAACTGAAAGCTTGACAGGTAGTCGAGGATAGAACACTAATAGAAGCACCTTCATCTACAATGGTACTGGGTACAACCAGACCAAAATCCTGTACTGTGATCTCGAAAGGCACATAAGACGGGAGGCGATATCCTGCAAATCGGTTCCAATCAAAGGAAGCGACCAAACTACTCGGAGGGGCTACCATCGAACTGAGAAGGTATTCCCCTGATGTTACGAAAGAAGGAGCATCCTCCACAACCTCAATTTCGAAGGTGGGAGGGGTATCCTTCGGGACCTCCATCATGGGAGGTGAAGGAGCTTCTTCTTGAGGGACGGGGACAGGAGAATCTTTCTCCAAGTTTGAAGAATCTGAAGAAACCAGAAGGACATGGGGGCTGTGAGATCCACTCTCGACGGAAAGGACCTGGTGCACCGTGGACGGGGCAAGCTCAAGTGATCCCACGACCAATGGTTGGTCAGGGACGGATTCCTAAATATGAATTTCCGGGGAGTGGGATCGACCAAGGATGACTCTTGACCAATCGTAGGATCAGCTAGTGGAGGACTCAAAGACAGCTTCTGGTAACCAGCCGGAAGGCATGGTGGGGAAGCAGTTGCATTGTCCAAGACTCTTTTGGCTTCATCCATATACGGAAAAAGGTGAATGGCATGGTGCCCTTCACACAACTTACAGGGATTAGTGAGCTTACCCTATTTCTTAGGAGTCTTACCAGCACCAGTTGAAGACATGCCCCCAACTTGAATCCCGGAAGCCAACGACAACGGTGGGCGACCGTTGGACCATTCTTCGAGGACCTTGGGAATGCCAGGGCAGTCTCGAAGAAGATGGTCTCTCGTGCACAACATGTAAGGGAACTTGACTTTCCGTGGAGGGTTGGGAGGCTTATCAAGAGGAGACATCGTTGTTTCAGAAGCAGTAGCAGCAGTTTTAGCCTCTCTTTTATCGGACTTCTTCTTCTTTTCCTTCTTCTTCTTCTTCTTAGCCACGTGGTTACTCGAATCCAGACTTTCACCAAGAAAATTAGAAGAGGAGGATGCAGAAATAGGCGAATAAGGGGAGAGGTCCACCTTGGAATCAACATGATGATGTTTAGGTGGAGAAACTGATTGAACAGTGGCGGAGACATTCAGGACCACAGAGGTTGAGAACAACTAGATAGGCAACCCAACAGTTAACCTAGGAAGGGACAACGTTTCCATGTAAGGAGCACCAACATTTCCAAAAGGAGGAAAATGACCAGGATTCCCATCGGAGGGGATTCCTTGGTTGGTGAACTCTGAAAAAGTTTCCATCAACAACTCAAAATGAAAACGGGCTTAAAAAGAACCAAGGCACACAATCAAATGACCAACAAGAAAAATCTAACAGGGCGTGTGATCGCAGGTGATTTATTTTTTACCACATTGACACTAAGAAACTTCACCGTTTCATGTTTTAAGAGTCGAGAAACGTATGAAAGGTGACTCTATCTCTTTCATTTTTGAAGCAAGAGTGAAAGGACAAGTGCTTGGTGATATTTTCAAATTCAAGGAGTCAAAAAAGATCAAATGACTACTCAGGAATACTAGGCAAAGGGTGTACCAAATAACCATGAACTGCAATATACACGTTGGTTCCAAAATGAAAGAGAAATCAACCAAGGACTTTCTGTACGTGCAGGCAATCTCCTTGAATGCTGTGTCTGGTGTATCATGAGTATAGGGCGGCAGAATCGGCTTCCTATGGATAAAGGATTGAAAGCTAGTGGGGTCTCCCTTTATATACTCGACGGTACGGGGAGCACAAGTCCGTACTAGTGCTGTCTAAAGCCAAGAGGCGAACGACAACTACTAGGTTTTAAGACACCGGAACACGTCTCTAGCCTAGACCTTTAAATGTGTTTCGTTAGATTTCAATGCTGCCTTAGTGTAAATTGAGTAAATTTTAATGTTTATCTTCAATTACGTTTCAGTTTTCAGGCCCTAGCGAATGTAATGTCTCAAAAATATCCTAGATGTAGCTATATGATAAAAGAAATCTTTCAATTCGATGAATGCTATCTAGTTAAGGGAAGAGCTTCAAACAATGATGCAACAAACAACAACATTGTAAATGAAATTTTTCCAAACTAGATGACTTTCACTATCCAAAAGTAATTCCAAACATTCAACGACGTGAATAATGCAATGTAATCTATGCAAAATCCTTTTTTTTTTCCTGAAAACTATGAAATTGTAATCTATGCATGATTTCCTTTTCCTTTTCAAATTATAAGAATGCACTCAATGCATTTTTCGATGAAATGAGAATCTACTTAATGCATGCTTTTGATGAAAGAGAATGCAATCAAAGCGATTTTTAGTTTTCAATCATTAAATAATGTAATCTGAGTTCAATGATGGATCTCAAAAAATACTTTTCAATGCAATGTGATCTAATGCATTTTAACGAAAAGAAAACTATGATATGAAAAATTAAAGAACACAAATCTCCTTAGTGAAGGATGAATGCAAAAGAGATGTAAACAAACACTAAGAATGCAATCGTTGTTTCAAACACTTCGTCACAAAACCCCTCAAAAGGCGACAAGGCATATGAGGTCAAACACAAAGAGGACTTCCAAAGAAAGAGATCAAAACAAGGCATTCATTCCCTTTTACAACAAACAATCATGGAAATAAGACATTTCAAACAATGAGCAATGTAATCTATGCTCATACAATGAAAAGACTTGAAGGGAAAGACACACTGGTGAAGGATTTAGGGAAAAAATCTCAATTTTCACACACCTGAAATTGGCTCGACTTGCTCACTGACAACTAGCGCCAACTGGCGCGACTTTCTCACTGACAACTAGCGCCAATGTCCAATTGGTGCGGGTTGATAACTGACAACAAGCGCCAATGCCTGAAAATGAAAAAACAAAGAATTTCTCCCAACCAAGACCAGACTCACCACTTCAAGCTGAATCTCCAAGACTCAAATGAACCATGTAATCTAGGCTCAAAGTGAGACAAAGCACCAAATGAATGCAGAGAAGCAATCACAAAGTTGACTGAATAGAGAGAAACCACAAACTCCCAAGGGAGGCTCGACGCACAGTAGCACTTAGATGCCCTAGGGCTAAAATGCAAAATCGATAGAAACGGGCAAAGAACCAAAGGAAAGAGGTCACAGTCAGTAAAACAAGGCTCTAGAACATTCAAGCAGTTGAAAAAATGTAACCAAAACCAAAGATCAGGCTCAAAAATCTCAGAAACAAGCAAACCCCAACAGTCCCCAGCACTAGCGCGACTGTCAGGCTGAAACTAGCGCCATATCAGGATTGGCGCGGGTAATACATTGACAACTGGCACCAATTGGCACGACTGTCACGCTAAAAAACATGCCAGTCAAGTTTGCTATGCCAAAATAAAAATAAGCAATCCAAGATCAGACCAATGATGTTGGAGTTCGAACCAAAAGCCAAAAAAGCAGAAAAACCAGCCCAAAAAAGTTGACCAAGCAAGAAAGACCAAGAATTGGCCGAAAAGACAAGACAACACTCCAAGTTGTTCAGTTTGTAAACTAAACTGGAGATTAACTAAAGCAACGTTGATCTACTTCGCTAATGCATAGAAAAAGTGTTTCGAAGGCTATCTGGCTGTACTTTAGGCTCCGTCTATAGTTTACAAAGCAAACAACATGCTAATTCCCCAGCGGAGTCGCCAAATTGTTGAAGAGGTTAATCCCCTCTGCAGACAGAGGTGATCCCTACTAGCCCTGACTGGGTCTAGCAACAATAAATCACGCTATGGTGCAGGTTCCTAATTGTGAATAAACCAACTAGATATGAAGGCTTACATGGAATCCAACGCTATTACTCGTAGAAGAGGTAGTGCTCCCATTCCTTAGCTCTGGCAGATCACGATCCTCACGATCTCCATGATAGGACACCTGCACATGCAAGAAACAAAAAAAACTCGAGCATAAAATCCAGCATATACAACTATATGTTAGTCGAAGAAGACATAACTCATAATCATAATCAAAGACAAGAGTGGAACCATAACCAGTAGTCATGTATATATTAGTTTATCAAAATAAGAATACAACCATTTCTTCAACGCTAAATTATCCTTCGGCGGGTCATCAGCAGAACGTGTCTCGATAAAGCCTGTCAAGGAAGGGACAAGCCTCTCTCTCCGGATACTGGACAATAGTCTCCTTGCTTGTATTTGGCTTTAAGAGAACTGGGAAGGCTCTTGCAGCATTTAGGCTGTTGGGAACTTGGAGATTCAAGACTAGCTTTGCAAAGGAGATGAGCAAGCTTTTATAATGGAGGAAGGGGAGTTGGGATCCATATTATTATGGGATTGGCCCTATCTTCATGGAAGCTTCCATGAGAGGTGGCAAACCACTTCCTCTCCATGGAAATCCATAGCCAAACCTCCCAACTCAAGATAGATAGCAGTCCAGTAATTTGTTAGGACGAAACTTCCGCCATTTATTTTTAAAAAACACTTCTTAAATTGGCTAGTGCGAGTGAAAATCTGGGACAGAGTGCCAATTGGTGTGACCTATTTGAAGGATTTCCCCCATTGGTGCGGGTACTGAACTGGCTACCCGCGCCAATGCAAAAAGAGGTGTTTTTAGGGTTTTTCAGCAGGAGATGTCTTCAGGGCAATGAAATCTCATGTTCAGAGGAATGTCATGCAAGTGTTTTTAGGCCATGTCACTTCTCATAGGTCCCGAAATGAGTCCTCCAATGTGCGGGACGGGGCTAATAGGGACGGTGAAAAATTGTTGTGTAACACCTATAAATTTTTTGAGACCTAAAACAAAACAACACTTCAGCTCTCTAACTGCATCGGATATCTTGAGAGAAACCATCAAAATCCTTCACTTCAATTGCTTGGTCTTATTCATAATTGTAACACTTCTCAGCTTCCTTGTATCAACAATCATTCTCTCCAATGCCTTTCACATCAATATGTGGTTGAAGAATTGTCTTTTAGGTTTATATTAGTAGAAGAGGCATCTAGGCTACCTAAGAGAGATTTTACTAAACATGTGTGCAGGAAATTATCTAAAAGTGTTCTTTCATTGACATTCTATTGTCCTTTATTGATTACCCTTTTGTTATTTTCCAAAGATATAATAGTGCACTCTGTGGCTAGAACTTAGGCAGGTAATAAACTTACAATTTCAAAGTTTGTCACTCTGATTCAAAAGATATATAAATGTATCATATAGATTTCTAGTTGGGTATGTATTTCAATTATTAGATGCATTTATTTTTTTCTCTTTTTGATTGTAATCGTGGTGAATGTGCTAGTCTCCACGGTGATTTGTTCAAACTGTGCTATCTATGTTGTGCTTGTCTTGGGAGTAATTTTTTCTGTGTTTTCTTAACTTAATATTTGTTTGATCTACATTAAATTCCCTAACATGTTCATATTCCTCTCCCTTTGAATATTCTGATAGTGTCAGATCTTCCCACAACTTCTTCTTAGTGCATAATGACAATGTTGTCTAGTTGGTTGGAGCCACATGACATCATTTTTTGCAATGTCACCTAAATATTAAAGTATGAGAAAAATATTTACCAAATAAAATTTGAAATTTGTGCCCTTTTCCATCTTGCATGAAACAAAGATGAAAATAAACCATGTCAATTGTCTTTGAAATCCCTTTATCATGGATATTTTTTATGAGTTATTGGATATTATTGGCCACTCTTGGAAGGATTTGGGACCATATAGAGAATACCCTAGTTTTTTGAAGTCATTTAATGGGTGTGAAAGTGATCATACTTTCATCAAGTTAAACATTTTCTAGATATGGGATTCCATAAAGATATTGATAAGATAATTGTTGGTGTGCCTAAATAAAAGCGAACACCTATTTTAAGCTACAGTTCCAGAAGAGATTCATAATTTTTCTTAGATTGCTTTAAAACACGATGACGAGTTTGAAGAGGGTAGTGAGGAAACTCACTCAAAGGTTTGTCAGTTATCAATTATTGCTTCACATGAGAAGATTTTTGACATTTTTTATGTTTTTCTTTAAGATAAATATCTTTAGGGATTGAAATTTCAAAGGATAGGTATGAATACTTGGATGCATATGCAGGTGATGGGAATCCAACCAGATATGTACAAGGAAATGGTCATAGTGGCACTACAAGAAATAAGGAGTGCTAATTTTTCAAAGAAGATTCTTCAATGTTAACTAAAACAACATGTTCAGTCATGACAACTTCATCGTGTACTGAAAAAAAAAATTCAACTGTCCAAGAGGTGTTCAGTTCGAGGAAAGTATGGCTTAAAAATATAATCCAGTTTATTGGTGCTTGCACAAGGCCACCAGATTTGTGCATAGTAACAAAGTTTATGTGTAGTGGTGATTTAGTTGCATATATTCCAAATTTTTGTTGGAATAAAATTTCTACGTGAAAAAAATCCTATACATATGGACTCAAAACCATAGAATTCACCTTTCAAAAAATGACAAGAATGTGGTGCTGAAAATTGCTGAATCAAGAACCCCACAACCCAAAACTATAGTAGAAACATTGTGTGGTTCACCTATGTACATAGCACTTTATATTATGCAATCTTGGAAGGGTGATGGCCCTACAAGAAGTCATGAAGGTTGCATATCTGAAGAAAACTGGGAGAACGAAACCTCATCGTCTTCGAAAAAATTCACGAAAAGAAAGTATTTTATCTAAATAGGTAGTAATAGAAGGCATGCGCAATTCAAATCCTGGTTGAAGAGGAAGTGGATATGGATAACTAGTTTAATAAACAGGGTATATCTATGTTTGGTTGGCTAAAGCATGGTAGAAAGAATGATAATGATGGGTTCTCTAGAACTTTTAGAGGTAATGGGGTCTCTGCAAGAGGTAGGCAAGGAGAAGGTGACTTGTTGAACAAAAGAGGCTCTAAATCCTCTGGTATCCATGTAATGAGTATCATTGATGACGAAGATGATTCTAAAAACGAAAATGAATATGATGAATTTGTTTCAATGAAGCCTACTGGGCATAAGAAACCAATGTTGAGTCCTATTGAAAAATCAGATCCAAAAATAAGTATTTTGAAGGTTACTGGGGATGCTAATTATTTGAGACAATCAACATTTGACCAGCACAATATCTCACCACTGACACTCAAGTAAACTAACACACTAGGAGATGAGCGTATGACCATTTTTTAAGAAGCAAATCTTCCATCTATTCTCAAAGGAAAAGATGCGTTGGTGAAGGCTAAAAATTACACCAGCAAGATGATAACATTTATGTTTTCTACTATTGAGGCGATAGTGAAGTCACCATTCGACCAAGATCACAGAAGGCTGCATATTCTTGTTCTTGTCATTTTTCCCACTAGGGAATTTGCAAGTCAAGTTGTTGTTTAGGACAATATTTTTTTAAATACCATGAAAATATTGGTGTACAAATAGTTAGTGGGGGCACTAAATTACCAAGAGAACATAAATGGCTACAAACCAATCCTTGCAAAATATTAGTGGCCACTATTGGAAGGCTTTGGTACCATATAGAGAATACCCCAACTGTCTCAAATCGTTTAATGGGTGTGAAAGTGCTCATACTTTGATAAAGTTGACCATTTGGTAGATATGGGGTTACATACCGAGATTGATATATGGATATCCCTAGTTCCTTGTTACAACCATGCCGACCCAAGTAACAAATCCTTGATATAGGGCTATCAACCTCTATAATGAATCTTGATTATGGGGATGTCACCACTTGTGACAAATCGTTGTCACAAGATTTTAAGCCCCACATAACAAGAAAATATCTCTTACAAGGCATCATCAACACTCATAACATTAATTTAATGTTGAGTACAACCCATTGTTACACAGTGAAATGCTCACCAAGGTTTGGGGGATGATCCCCACGCTTCCATGACAATTAAAATTTAAGTGAAAATTTTGAAATGTCCTCAAAATAGTGAAATGTGATGCAAAACATTTTACTTTTAATGAGGGACATTTCAAATATGAAAATTGGGTATCCACGGTTATGGAGATGAAAATCCATGAGGCTAACCTATGTTTCCTTCCATTATCAAACTTTTTATTATCAAATACAATTTGATGTATATTTATTTTTACATATCATTTAATCTCTCTAAAATTTTGGCGTTGTCTCCACATACTCTTTCACTACTACATTATAGAAACTTGGGGGAACACAAGTAACACCCCCAGCTTAATTATTAAAAGAAATTAATATGGTTCAACTCTTCAAAGAAAGCTGGAAAGTGTTTATACAACATAAGGTTGCCATCATCATAATATTCTACATTTTATGTTTTGTCTTGTTGATTTTAATTTTTTGAAGTCTTTGATAAGTAGCAGATCAACCTCCAAATTCCATTTCGCCCAAATTTCAAAATAACATCCCCCCACACACATACAAAAATATTTGTTATTTTTATTTCAAACGATCATTATGAATTACTTAAATTGTATCCTAGAAATTTTCATTCACGCATTTTAAAAATTACTTGCAGCAGAAAACATGGAAAGAACCTGAAAGAAGTGACGTAAGATTGTGTATAGAAATGGAATTTAGACCACAAAATTAATACAAATAAAGAATTATTAAATTTCACCAGTGAGCTACCTTTGTAAAAAAAATTGGACTAAAGAAAACAAAAGAATATTTTGAAACAATTTTTGATCAAATATTACACAAAAGGGAATGTAGACTAAGAAATATAGAAAACAAATGAAAAACACCATCTTGTGAAGGGCTATGGATGAAAAATTGTGCTCAAACAAGAATATAAATTGAAAATTGAAGTGCCATCAGGAATCTGTATTTTTTAGGATATATGGGTTTCTCCATCGAACCATATACAATAAAATTTAGAAGATAAAGAAAATAATTCAAGTACAATAAAACATTATAATAGAAATGATAGAAAGGTATTTTGGGGAAACATTATTATTCACTTGAGTGAAAAAGTTGTGAGATGACTTGAAAAGACCCTGTTAAAAGGACATTATTTTTCTTATATAAAGTTGTAAAAGAATAAATGCTCTAAAACTATTCCACTGTTGAAATACCATTTACCTCCAGGAATGTATTATGTTAAGGATATATCTCTGTCTCAATTTCCAATGTGAAAATTGATGTTGGAGGGGACACCATTGTGAGAGAGCATGGAGTTAACTCAAAATCTCCTTTCTGCAATCATAATTAATGCAAACTTCTAATGACATATTCTTGGTGGTTTTATTCAACACCACACCCAATGCCTGTGCCCTAGCCATTTATATGGGCTACCACTCAAATTCAGAAACCATGAGATCATCTTAAATATATGTTAGTATGATTATTTAAAAAGTTAAAAGATGTACATAAGTGTGTAAAACATTGTTAAACTAATATCCATTACATCTTACAGCAATAGTAGGAAAAACTGATATAAATTTCATCTAATCGAATAAAAAATGCAAAACTGATGTAAATTACATTCTGCACAAAAATTACATGCTAACCAGATATCAATCCCAGCATGAAAAAAATATATGTATCCACATATATACATATTTAATAATGAAAATGTAACAGAGATAGTACAAGAAATAAAGAATACGATAGTCCCAAAAAATTAATATATAAACTGTCAAGTTACAAGCTCTCTTAAACATTTTGAGGACATTACTGTCACAAAAATCTTTAACTCTATATGGACTAAATAGTGGCATTCATATAAGTAGGGTCAATGACCAAGTGTGGCCTTAACACCTCATTTCTAGAAAAAAAAAGAACCAAGTGAAGTGCCATAAAATCCTCAATGGTACAACAACCGACCTCAGAAGGAAAGGATCCCTATGTTAGCTTGAGCTTGGAAGGTGACATATGAAACTTGTAAATCAATTAAAAAAAAACTGCACAAGACCGATCTATAGTTAGAAAACAAATTGACAAAGTAATAAAGTGAAATCCTACTATCCATGTATGAATACAGGTATGAATATAGGAAATGATAATTATATTACTTGAGTGTACTCTTCCATAACATTCTTCTTCACCTACACATGCAGAAGGAAAGTTGTAAGTAAGTATGGTCTTATCTATAAATTGAATAAGTAAAAAATAGTAGCAAATAGTAATTAAGCATGAGTGAGCTAACTTGAAAAAGGTAATTATGTTGCATGTTGGTCCAAGTTTGAAAAATAGGATAAATCTATGTAGAGGTTACCCATAACAGATCATAAAAAATTAAATGGAAAAAAAATAATGAATAAGAAATTAATACGTCACTAAATATGATTAACAAAAATAAGAAAACACTGGGAATCAAAAAGAGTATGGTTCCAACCTCATTACAAGAGCATGATGTGTATTTCCTTAAGGATGGGTACCACATACTTCCCAGATGCCTAAAGAAAATAAGGCTATCAGTATACCTATCCATCTACTATAAACACACATCATTGTGGCTAAGGAAATTTTATAAACAAGTAAATATGAATACTGAGGCATCAGAAAATTTTTCACAGTCATAAATAATAAAAATAAACTAAGGGTTGTGTAACATCATCCAATAAAAATATTTCGAATCTAAGGAAGATGAATGGATGAAAAATAATATAGTTAAGAATGACAGTCTCTATCAAAGGACAAACCAAAAACTCAACAATTATGGGTATTGAAACATATATCTATTTTACTATGAATGTGTGTGCTTACATTAAATCAATACCTATTGGTATATATTAAGAACAGAGGATGGATTTAACAATGGAATACAATACTAGTATTCAACATTTCTAAACATTTAAATCAAAGTATGGCTAGGGTTAATGAAACACTGCCAAACTAAGAATTACAGAAATGCATGTATAAGTGTTACAATAAAATATAGAAAATACATCTACCTATTCCTCATAGACAGTGGTTACTATGTATGGCAAATAATTGAGGGGAAAATCTATAGATAACATAAACCTATATTTCAGATGAATAAAATCATTACAATTGAACACAAAATTTTATATAAACTAAAAAATGAACATGTAAAGTACAATAAACTATAGATGAAATCACTACATTCTTAAGCAGACTAAGGTCAACTTAGTCAAATGAAAACCAAGCATATAGAGTATGATGGAGGTTAAATTACAATAAGGGAGAAATGCAGACAATGATATAAGGGTAGCATAGCCTTTGTATAAGAATCCCAAATTGAAAAGAGAAAGTAGAATCCAAAATCTCCAATGCCAATAATCTACATTCTAGCTCGACTGATAGTAAAATTATTTGACGTAACGCATAGAATACAAATTTTGGTCAATTGAAAAATGAAATGGAATTACATGTATACAGATAGCATAAAAACAATATTGCCAAGCAATGGAATTAAAAGTTAAAATTCCATATGAGACAGAGGAGGAACCCTGCGTGAGAGAAAAATACCATAAACTCCTCTTGAAATCAAAGGGGTAGAAGAATTTACTTTAATATGAAATGAAATCAAAATAACCATAATAAATTAGGAAATAGGGATTTATCCATTACAGAAATCGCTCATAAGCCAACTGCGCTGAAAATTTAGGGTTTAGAAGAAATCAAAATCGACAAAAAAAAATCCTTTGATAAATAAATAGAGAAACCATATGTTCTAAAAATGGCACAAAGGTATTCTCTTGAACAACGAAGGGAAAGGAATAAGAGGTTACCTATATTACGAGTGAGATTGGAGCTGTGGATTTGTGAGGGAACATCATTTCCATGCATTGCTTTAGCAATCTATAACTATGAGCAGAGGGAAGAAAACCCTACCTGCAACAATGCAAATGCTACCATATTAGGGGATTAATAACATAGCTTACACATAAAATAAACCAAAGCATTAGGGGAATTTTGAGGTCTAAAGTGGGCCTCCTAAGAAAAATGTACAACAAAAATAAACTTTATAACAACCAATAGGATTCGAGTTGATGATGTCAACCATGGGGGATGATTTACCATTTTTTAAATAAAAGGGTAAAAATATTAAAAAATAATAAAATAATAAAACTACTCTTTCAACTCGTATTTTCAACTTATCTCCTACAATTTTTACTCAAATTTCGAGTGGGAGTACTCATTGGATGAAAAATTTAATTCCTCATCCAAGGAGTACCCATGTTGCATACTTTCAATGAACCCTACTACATGAAAAATGGGAAATACATAAAAAAAACGTGATTACAATCACATTTTTTATATATTTCTCATTTTTCGTGTAGTAGGACCCATCAAAAGTATGCAACATGGGTACTCCTTGGATGAGGAATTAAATTTCGCATCCAATGAGTACTCCCACTCGAAATTTGAGTAAAAACTTTGGGAGATAAGTTCAAAATATGAGTTGAAAAAGTAGTTTTTTCATTTTTCCCTCTAAAATTTGATGATGTCATCAAATCTTATTTGATTTTTTCCACTATTATTTTATAATTTCCTTAGGAGGCCCATTTTAGACCTCAAAATTCCCCTAATGATACAAGCAATCATGTGATACCTCACTAATGTGGAATAACCAGTCAACTTAACCACAATTGTGCCCTTCCTACAAAAGAGAGAAAACTATGGTTAGCCAAATTCGTTTGAAACCATCTAAGAATCCATAAATAAAAAACCAAAATTAAAATCATACCTAAGAGTGCAAAGACACAGAACTTGCAATTGTGGCGAGGGAACACCTTACAGCTTCGAAATCACCAAAAGAACTTACGCACAGTAGCATGAGACAATACCCTTGTTGTGTTAGCATGAATGTAGCACTATTGTCACGATAATGGCGGAGGAATAGACCACAAATAGGTCGTAAAATGGTGTTGGACATCCATCATGGAGGAGGAGCTCCAAAACTGTGGATGGCCGGAATCAAACAACGAAAATGATGAAATGAAATCTCAGGAGGGTAGGTCGAAACACTTAGGGTTTCTCCAATGGATCTAGACTATTGATCTCAACCGAATGATCAGATGCATACATGCGGCTTTTGAGAGATGAGAGAAATCCATGTGAAGGCAATGTGAATGGCCACCTGGAAATCAAGGAATGGTCCAACACACCAGTAGGGTAGTGTGAATTAATGTGGACAGGAAACTATATAATATTCGTACCTATCATGTGAATTAGTGCAGGAAATTAAAAGTTTTAGTTAAACCTTGGCATAAAACTATAATTCGATCATTAAACACTTAATATCAAATGTATTGAAATATGAATCAATCATATTAAATTGATACACATGATAAGGTGGGAGAATAGATGTATAGGTTAACAATTTTAATGGGGTACCATATGTATAAAAGTGACCATATGTATGGGAATATATATATATATATATATATATATATATATATATATATATATATATATATATATATATATGTATATATATATATAGTTTTATTATAGGTATTATAGTTAAGGAGATAATATGTACGTTAAACATATATATAGAAGATTAACTATAGGAATGGGGAGTGTTAATTATGTGGAAGGTTAATGCATTGACTATGGTGGGGTATGGTAGAAGAAGACTTGAATAGTCATTGAATGTAGACGAGGAATCTTAAATTAAACATATAAAAAAGGATATGGTGATAAGAAATAAAAGAGTACGGGATAAATTATAATTGTCCTTAAGTGTATAAAAGAAAATTGGGGGTTGCTACAAGTGATATCAGGGCCCAAGTTAAAACACTGGGCTTATGGGTCCCAACACAGAAAAAAAAAACCTCCATTGTCAGAAAGTTAAATTATGGATTAGAAAATTATGAATAAAGTTCAGATTATGTTTTATGAGTGATAATTTTGTTTTGTGCATCAAATTAAAGAGTGGAAAAGTTGTAGCTGTTGTCATGTCTGATTGAAAAGACTTGTATATGGAACTAGGGGACAAGGATGCCCCACCATATCCAAATGCTTAGATGCTGGAGATTATTAAGAATTTCCAGCAGGAAATGGTTCAGCTAAGAAATAGAAATGAACGTTTACTGCAAACCAACAATGAGCAAGAGAGGATGATAAGAGAGTTAACCTCCAGATCTAGTCATTAAGAGGAAGAACCAGAAAGAAAAAGGAAAGAAATAAAGCATAGATAAGAGAGGTCTAAGAGTGGGGAAGAGTCTTGTAAAACAGATTCCAAATTCAGAAAGAGAAAGGAGATACAAGGGGGATTCCAAAATATCAAGGCTCCAACATTTGATGGGGAGAAGGAAGAAGATGTGGAAGCCTGGCTCCTGAATATGGTAAAATACTTTCAAGTATATGAATACAGAAGTAATTTGAGAGCAAGACTAGAAATTTACCAATTACAAGTTAAATTCACACTTTGGTGAGAAGAGACCAAAATCATACACTTGCTGGATGAAAAGATTGTTTCATGGGAAGAATTTCAAGAGAAATTCAAATCTAGATACCTCACTGAGAGGAATTATGATGACAGGGTAAAGGAATTTCATGAGCTAAGGTGGGGACAACTCACCATTGATGAATTTATGACAAAGTTCACCAACTTACTTCGGTATGTTCCATACATAAGGGAAGAACAAACTAAAGTACAACTATTTAGGAACTGTTTACCCACTATTTACAAAGAAAAGATTGAATTTGACAATCCTAAGGGTATGGAAAAGGCTATTCGAAAAGCATGATTGTGCTAACAAAAATTTAAAGGCAGGAATGACAAGTTAAAAATTTGGCAGAATAAGGAAAAAGGGAAGGTTGAAAGAAGTCCAAAAATATCGAAACCAACTTATCTTAAGAATTCAGGAAAAAAGCACCAGCGAAAAAGGTTCTATCAAGGTGGTGAGAATCAGATAACTCATTCTCGCATAGGTTCGAAGCCTATGGAAGGGAACATCAAGTGAGAAACTATGGTAAAGACCAAGGAAGCATTGAAATTTTGCAGATGCGGTGAGCCTCACATGTTGCGAGATTTCCCACACAACACGTGAAATTCAGAACATTCAAGTAGTGCGGGAAGCGACCATAGTGAATGATGTTGCCCGAAACATTCCCCAGATCAGTGTGGCATTGGAAGACAGAGAAGCTGAGCATCAATCAGCTATGATTGAAATTGAAGGTATCATCTTTTACCAACATGTGTCTTTTTAAATTGATCCATGAGCTAGTCTAAGTTATGTTATTCCACACATAGTGGAAAAATGTAAACTGAAAACAGAAAAATTTCAGCACTCTTGGTTGGTGTAGTTGGCTACAGGAACCAAGCGGAAGGTGACCCATAAAATACCAAAAATTCCTATCAATATAAATGGGTACATTACATATTTCAAATGGAATATCCTTCTCTTAGGATTTTTTGACCTCCTAGTTTGTACAGATTGGCTGGAGCATCAGAAAGCAATAGTAAACTACTTAGAAAATAGAGTAAGTTATATTGATGCTCTAGGAAATTCCGTGGTATTCAAAGGCAAACTAAAACCTGTGTCTGTTATGGAAATTTCTATATTACAACTGAAGCAAACAACAAGGAAAGGTTGTATGGTGTATGTTGTCCAAATTGAATATTTGGGACAAAAAACAAAAAATGAACCTGTAGAAATTTTACCAGTGATCAAGGGCTTTCAGGATGTATTCCCTCAAGAAATTCCTTAACTTCCCCAATGAGTTGATATTGACTTTTTATTGAGTTGGTACAGGGGGTCACTACAGTTTCCCTAGCCCCTTATAGAATTAACACTCCTGAATTGTTATAATTGAAACTTCAGTTGCATGAATTACTAAACAAAGGGTACATTACACGAAGTGTGTCACCATGGGGAGCGCCAATTTTGTTTGTTAAGAATAAGGATGGAACCCTCCAAATTTGCATAGATTGTAGATAGATAAACAGGTTAACCATTAAAAACTAGTATCCCCTTCCATGAATAAATGATTTGTTTTATCAAGTAAGGGGGGCAACCGTATTCTCAAAAATTGACTTGAGAACTGGTTATCATCAGCTCTGTATTAAAGATGAAGATATTCATAAGACAACCTTTGGAACTCGGTATGGACATTAAGAGTTCGTAGTTTTACCCTTTGGACTCACAAACACCCATGCTACTTTCATGTGCCTCATGAACAATGTTCTACATAAACATCTGGATAAGTTTGTGGTAGTATTCATAGATGATATTCTAGTGTACTCTAAGAACCGAGAGGAACAACAAAAACATATTTGAATAGTGCTTCAAACACTTAGAGAATACCAACTGTATGAAAATCTTAGCAATTGTGAGCTTTACAAACACAAGATTCAATACCTAGGGCATGTTATTTCCAAAGAAGGATTAGCGATAGATCTAGAAAGGTACAAGCAATTTTGAATTGGCATTTACCTACCGATGTACCAACAATACAATAATTTATGGGTATTGACAGATATTTCCATAGATTTATAGAAGAATTTTCTACATTAGCTTACCCCATCACCTCTTTGAAGAAAAAAGGTGTGAAGTTTGAATGGACAGCCAAGTGCCAAGAGATTTTTGAACAACTGAAACAAAAATTAACTACGAAACCTATCCTAAAAATTGTTGATACATCAAAAGATTTTTTTGTGTGCATTGATGCTTGTATAGGAGGTCTGGGAGGAGTATTGTAGCAAGATGATGCAGTAATAGCCTATGAGTCCTGAAAATTGAAAAAACATTAGAAGCATTATTCAGTATATGACTTGGACTTAGTTGTTTTCATACATGCATTAAAAAATTGATGTCGCTACCTATTGGGTAAGAAATTTGTGTTGATGACTGATTATATCAGTATGAAATATTTCTTTACTCAACTATATTTAATTGAAACGCAAGAGAGATGGTTAGCTTTCATTAGAAAATTTAATATGGAGATCAAACACATAAAATGAAAGGGAAATTAAACTGTTGATGCCTTAAGTAGACATTCTCATCAGGTTTTGTCATATATAAGTAGTAGTGTAAAATTTGATGTGGAGGAACAAATTTAGGAAGTGTTGTTGCAAGATCCTTAATATTTGAAATTGCAGGAAAAAATAGAGAAAGCTAAAATTCTACAATACACCATGAGTCTGAAAGGATTGATCAGTTATAAACAAAGGTTGTATATTCCAAATGTATCTACCTTGAAACATGTAATTTTAAATGAATAGCATAACAAACCTTATTCAGGTCATCCAGGTTATCAAAATATGGTGGCAGACTTGCGAAAAAACATGTTTTGGCCAAGAATGAAGAAGGAAATAGCTAATTACTTGGCAAGATGTTTGGAGTGCCAAAAATTTAAAGTAGAGCATCAACATCCTGACATTCTATTGAAATATTTTCCTATTCCTGAATGGAAGTGGAAAATGGTATCCATGGATTTTTTCACTGGACTGCCACATACTAAATACATACATGAATCCATTATGGTGGTGGTTGACACATTAACCAAGGAAGCTCATTTTCTTCTTGTATAGTCCACTTTTGGGACAACGCAAGTGGCCCATGTTTTCATGAAAGTCATGTTTCAACTTTATGAAATACTAAAGATAATTATTTGTGATTGGGATGCAAAGTTTACCTTTACATTTTGGAAAACATTTTTTGGAGGAATGGGGACAAAGTTGAACTTTAATATAGCTTAATGTCCTCAAACAGATGGACAGACAAAATGGAAAGCTCAAATATTGGAGGACATGCTTCACATGTATGTGATGGACAAACCCACCAAGTGTGAAGATTTTCTGCATTTGGTAGAATTTTCTTACAAGAACAGTTGCCACGCCTCCATTGAAATGAGTCCATTTAAAGCTTTGTATGGCATAAAATTCCACACTGCACATAACTGGAGTTAACCAGACGAAAAATAGGTACATGGACCTGATGCAATACATGAGATGGAGTGGACAGTAAAAAAAATCCAATAGAACATCAAAGCAACTCCAGACTACTAGAAGAGTTATGCAGATAAGAAAATAGTTCACAGGGAATTAAACTTTGGAGATCATTTGTACTTGAGGATCAAACCTCGCAAAATTACCTTGCATACTGGCAGTTGTGCTAAGTTAGCAACTCGATACTGTGAGCCCTTTGAGGTTTTCGAAAGAGTGAGCCCAATAGCTTACAAATTGGCTCTACCTAGTCATATTAGAGTTCATAATGTTTTTCATGTATCATTGTTGAAGAAACATATACATGACCCTTCTCATGTGGTTTAGTGGACTTTGATATAGGTGGAAATAGAAGTGGACTTTCTTCCAAAACCACTTCGTATATTGGAACGGGAACAAATTGTGCTCCGGAATAGAACAATATCTCGGGTGAAACTGCAATGGAATCACTTTGCACCTGAGGAAGCTACTTGGGCACGGGTGTTAGTATGAATCTTTTGTCGAAGTTTACGAAAAAATACCACTTTAGCTATGCATAACTTATAGCCCTAACATCAAATATGGCTGCCAATATCTTCATATCTACAGTTATTTGATCAAAACAAATGCTGCACAAATCCAGATCTATGCATAAAATGGCATTAAGAAGTGAAAACAAGGTTTTGCTCCATACATCCAATAGACAAGACAAGAACAATATTTTTGAAAGAATTTTATATTAAGGGCACCTGAGAGGAAATCAAGAAAGGTGTTTCCAATTCTCCTCAATGGGATGGGTTCTTGAAAGTCCTCAGTGCTTCAGATCTAGCATTTCTCTCTCTTGTTGGTGTAGAAAACCCAGACAAACATAGAACTCAAAGGGAGCTCACAAAGTGAAATAATAGAAAATTTGACAATGATAATGGCTCAAAGTCAGACCAAGAGCATAGATCCAGAGTGATCTAATAGGCAACAAAGGGTGACAAATGAATGGGAAAAACCTTCCATTTATAACAAAATATTGGGTCATTCTAGATCTTGGTGCATGATTAAAATAATATTAATCAAATCTAGATCCACCTTTTATGGAATATCTTATTATATTTGTTGGAGGGAAAAAGCATTTGACTTGGGTCGAATCCCTTTATTTGTAAATAATTAATAAATAAATGATTTATTTATTATTTTAAGGAAGTGGTTGAATGATAATTAAATAAATAATGATTTATTTAACTATTTACTGATGATTTAGTCATATTTAACAAGGAATATTATTTAAATAAGATTTAAATAATTATTCCTAGAAAATAAGAAGATAAATATGGATTTATCTAATTAATTTCCTCACTTTGGGTTAAATATGACTAGGAATAATAATTAAATTATTGTTTAATTAATTATTCCATGAGGAAAACCAAAAAAATATAGATTTGTTTAATATTTCCCCTTGGGATTTCCTATTTAGACCATAAACAACCTGATGAATGCGTTTTACTAAGTTATTTCATATAGTGAAAGAATTTTTACTTAGGGTAAAATTGGTCTTACATGATGTACTTGGGTTCATCTAATGATAATAGGTTAGATGGCCAAAAAATGGTGTAACAGATTGCCCCCTAGCGTGCGAGTGTTAGGAGCAAATCGTATGACCGAAGTACGTTGTAAGAACTCAATCACCAGACATCAAAAGGGAAGTCAAAGAGAGAAATGTAAGGTAGCCTAATGTGCTGGAGAACTAGAACCTGAGGAGATGAGCCTTATAGGTGCAACAAGTCTCTTTTTATGAGAGGGTACCTGTGCTAGAGGTAGTGGGGGAGGCATACCTATGCTCGCCGAGACAAAGTAAAAAAGAATAGTGCATCCAGTAAGCAAGGGAACGAACTATAAAGTACATGCTGGCATAAACATGAGCCAGATAAAAGATATAATGATGAATCCCACATACATGATGTGCTTGGGATAACAGCCAGGACTTATACAATAATATCTGAGTACATGAGATATAAATACAACCCAAATGCCCCCTATCAATGGGGAAGGGCTTGCAAAATCTAACTGATACATGAAAATCAAAGGGGCACTTCAAGCAGCTAAGGCTGACATCATCAAATATATAGAGCTGTATCGAAGGCTGCAATGAAGAGGTCATCCGGGCATGTGGGGGGCTACCTATAGGGCCACTCCCTCATGAGGGTTGATACATCTCACACACACCTGGGAATCATGGAGAACAGCTTCTGCATCACTAGACCATCAATTATACGGATCTCGATCATGTTGAAAAGGAGTTGGAAGTGAGAAACAACCAAGTCAAAGGGCAATAAGGAGTCCCTTTGCCTGATCCGGGGTGTCGAACAATAGTGGAAGCTGGAACCAAGGTACACTGCCCTCTAGACCTATATTCTGGAATAAATGAGCTGATGTCGACAGAAGGAGGTCTGCCATAGGTGAGGAAATAAGGGATCCTCAACTAAGGCATGAGAGAAAATAGTAGAGTGACTGATAGATTGACACCAATGATGATAATGGAATGGGGGGGGGGGGGGGGGGGCTGAGTAGCGGATGGACGAGTTCCCTTGTTAGAGCATAAAGGGCATGGATGACTTGGCAGCGACTGACACAATATCGTGAGGGATAGGGGACAGCAAGACTGAAGGCCATAATGTGCAACATGAGAGAGGTACCAAGCAATGAAGGATGGAGGACTATAGTGGGATACAAAGGGACTCGGGATAGACTCTATGAATGCAATGATGACTCAACTCATATGCTATAAACAAGGGTGACTTGATGGTGCTGCCACATAGTAAAGGTCCAAGGGGGGACCATAAAAACATGAGTACAAGATGGTAACTCACGATGAACATCAACACGAGCATGGACAAGTATGGAGGCTAAGTGGTGCCCCTAGTATGAGTGTTGCAAGTGAAGAAATTCGATTTGGAGGAGGGGTGAAGTGATGCTTCCTGGATAAAATGTGTCATGGTGAAGTATCAAGTCACTAAAAAACTAACAGGTACCCAGAGCTCATGAACAGGCCAGGTCGCACTTTTTGGGGTCTGTTCTACGACCTGGGTAGCACGTACTAGGTAGAAAACTGCGACCTATCCCAGGAAATGACCTGAAAAGGGCGACCTGTCAGAGAAAGGGGGTTTTAGTGCTATTTTTGACTGAGATATGGGATTTTTATGGTTGAGGGGCATAATTTCCCCCAAGCATGTTGTGGTCATGCCAAAATGTATTTAGAAAAAGGGGAATCTAAACACATTTTAATGATTTGGTGCGCCATTTGTTTTCATTATGGTTATGTAGTTTTTGAGAAAGGAAATGGATGATTACCCATCTCTTTTAGTAATGCATATATGAATCAAATGGAATTTAATTTTTCGGGTTGTCATACTTCGTGTCACTATCCTAAAGAGAGGATTTGGAGATAATGAACTAATTCTCTCCTAGAAAACTCATAGGGTGGTCAACAACAATGTCCAAGAGACTGGGTTGCTGATGTAAGATGAAGTAATGATAAGGGGTATCATCCCTTGAGTGAGCTAAAGTGATATGGGACTCTAGAGGTTCTTCTAAATGTGGAAGAATAAGGGTGCTAAAGTCCACATGAACAGATACACTAGGAGAGTTATGGAGAATTGGTTCTCCTGGTCTTTGAAAAATGGGTGCCCCCTTACCCAAACATTGCATATCAATGTAATGGCCACAAGGGGTATGTGATTCAAATGCATGGGTTTGATGTAAGGGGGAATAGATAAAGTCAGGGGTGGTGATTCCTTCCATAATGTCATCATTGTGATAGAAGATGGGGTGACTAGTGGAAGAAAGACCACTTGACGCGGAAAAGCTACCTGACTCATCATCATGAGAAGAGAGGTTCACATGTGCATTGTCACAAGAGGTGACAAAAGAGTAAGCAGATAAAGGATCCACCGATGTTGAGCCTAAGGTGATCGCTGAAGGGAGGTCAAGCCAAACATCAGGGGAAGTCTTCAAGGGGACTTCCACCAAGGGTCTCATGGATGATGATAGGTAGAAAATGGTGGACGAAGGCTCCTTCATCTCGACATCGGGAGAGGGAATGTCAATGGGAGTGGGTAAATCCTCAAGCGGACCTGAAGCATACTACGCAAGAATGGGAGAGGCGGATTGGTTTTTTTCAATCTCGTACTCTCGAAAAACCTCTAAATAGACGCGGTAATACGTTAGGGGGGGAAAATGGTGGGAATAATGGCCATGGACACCACACAGAGCACAGGGTTTGTTGGTTAGAATAGTCTTTGGGTTCTTGTCTATGGTTGAGGAAGAAACAGAGGTTTCAGGAACCATAGACTCAGGGAACGCGACTTTAAGCATGGGTTTAATACGGGGAACTCAGGACAAGTATGGTTGGCATGACCGATGACATCACACAAGGCGTAAGGCTTTGCAAGAAGAGGAGGGGCAGGGTCATTTGGGGTGGCCTTGTCTTTGGATGCCCCCTTGTGAGCTTTGCCTTTCTTTCCCAGAGCTGTCACAATAGGAGAAGGGTCCTGTTGAGGTGCTGGTGGAACTGTAGCAAGAAAAGAAGCTAAGGGAACCGGTTGAACCAATGTCAAAGTAAGGTAAGGTTTGGGGTGACCAGGCGGGGTAGTGGCTGCAGGATCAAGGAAAGGTATCTACCTAGCAGGGTAAGGGCTAGGAGGAACGGCTCCAAGATGGTTGAGACCTATTGGAACCAACTCAGGAGGATAGAGGGGCTCATGGGTACTAGCTGTAGGATAAGGGCTAGAAGGAAAAGGTCCAACTGGCTGAGGCAAATGGCTAGGAGTAGGTTGTGGCGGGTGAGGTCGAGGTTGAGGTTTTTGGCTAGCCGAAGCGGGCCGCTTAAGGTCAGCCTGAGATGATTGCATCATGCAAACATTCACTAAGTTGGGATCAGAGACAGGAGGAGGAGGAAGACTAGGGAAGGTTCCAAGCAAGGAGGAGTCTTTGTAGATGCCGGGAGATACATTGGTCAAAGAATATATTGTTTTCTTATTGGCTACAGAAGAGATGGTCGTCGCAGGGGAGGTCTAAGATTTTGGCTCATGATACGTCAACTGGTCAATGGTGACTATATTTCCATTATGAGGGAAAAACATCTTGCAGTCGACCACGGATGGGAAAAAAAATGGCATAAGTGTAGCTACGCCCTAAAAGAATGTTATAATCAAGAGGGGTATCGATGACTTCAACATCAATGCAAACAGTCTTGCCTGCAAGAGTGATAGGACAATTACATAATAGGCCAATAGGTTGGGAGGCATGGCCATCCCACGCATGAAGGGTGATTGTAGAAGGGGCCAACTTAGGAGATCCGAGTTGTTTCCAAAACGAAACAGACATCACACAGGTGGATGCCCCCTCATCAATGATACACTGGGAAATGTTAGCGTTTCGGATTTTGACTGGGATTTGGAAAGCTATGGAAGTAGGAAGGGGAGGATGTTCTGATTGACGGGCATCGAAAACAATAAATTGGTCATCAGCAGGATCTACAGCGCCCATGGTGGATAGTAGAGCCTTCCATTGATAAGGACACGACTGGAGGAGTTCCAGTGTTGAAATGGCAACAGGAGACTGCGCCAAATCATCTACTATGCTATACGAATGAGCAGCTCAACCAGAAGTAGCATTTCGGCATAATGGGCCCTTAGGAACCTTGGTATGTACCTCAACTTTGGGCTAAGGGATATGCAAGGAACCATTGGATATTGAAGGAGGCTCTATAGAACCTGAAGAAGGTGACTTGGGGACAGATAGAGCGGGAGGCTTGGGGTACTGACGAGACCAAGTTTGAAGGTTAAGGTTGACAGGTAAAGGTGTATTAGAGTTCATCATGAGGATCTAGTAATCAGAGGAAGCATAAGGGGAAGGTTGAGTGGCTACTGGTCCATGAGGTGGTTGGGTAGCCACGAATCCTTGTTAAGGGAAGGGACCAGTAAACACAACCGGTTGAGAAGTAGTCACATTGGGGGGAACAGTAAGGGAGGCATGTTGTCCTCGCAATGTAGCTTGAGACTCCCACATCTACCGCATCTGTGGTAATAGGGGACAATCGTGAGTGTAATGACCATAAACATCGCAACACGAACAAGGTTTATTTGTATGAAGAGGCTTGTTCAGCTTGGGCTGAGTGCCGTGTTGCTGGTTAGCAGTGTTAGAGTCAATACCTGAGGGATTGGGTCCACGATTGCCAGGGGAATATTGATTTTGATTACCTTTGCACTTTCTTTGAGAAGAAGGAGGATTAGTCGTGCCCTGCTGTGCAAATACTTGCTCCGAGGGGGGGTGGTAGTTGCTGTTGCTGGGGTTGAGAAGGAAAGGGAGTTGGAGGTAAAAATGCTGTAGAAATTTTGAATAATAAATCACTTATTCACTGAGATTATCCTAATCACACACTATTTTAGCTTCATGCATAATACATAATATCTTCTACCATTGATCATTAATATGCGGAATAAAAAACAATCGCATGCGCACATTAAAACAATGAACAATCAGACATATAAACACAGTATTTATGGGAAATCTTAAAGCTGAAAACCCCCAACTATCTGTATATTATAATGATAGAGAACATGTAACAATCATAGTACAAACTCCTCACAAGCTCTCAGCACTATCTCCAATTGTTACACACTACACAAGCTCAGATCTGACAAGTCACATGTTCAAATATCCTCTACCTATTAGCCTGCCTCTACTGCACAATCCAAGATGAATAATGATGAGATCCAAGTTCAAATCCCACTGGCTTGTACTGCACAATTCTCATTGGAAATCGCAATCAATGTGTGTGCAAATCTCATGCACCAGTATAATCACAACTGATAGTCAACCAGCTCTTTCACCAACCTCTGCACCGGTCTCCATTGAACTGTCCATGCACTTGAGTTAACTGATGTATTCTTTAGTTGATTTATGAGTTAATAAATAGTGAATTAATTAATAATTAATTCACACCACTCATCACTAGTGTATTAATCAGTTAGACTAATCACAACTAGTTCAACTAAGTTAAACTGAACACAACTCCATCAACTCCTTAATCAACTCCACCAAACTCAATCACCTGAGTTATAACTGAAGTCCATCATGCAATAGCTCAACTAAACCCTAGGAAAATCGTATTTCCTTCTATCAGCTGCATGTGCCACATTCGTAGCTCAAACTGAAGTGCTGCAAGAGGATAAGATAATGTTTATAGTCGAAATATTATTAAGAGCTAATAATATTCGACATTTCTATTTTTAGACTGGCAGTCTAAAAATAGACTCCACCCAATATGTCTAAAAATAGAAGTCCATATATTTTTTTCGACTTGACCAACCATCCACAAATAGCATCCTGCAACTCATAGACCATGATCCATATGTCTAAATAACTGCCTCGTCTAAAATATGAACTTTGTTAAAAATACTGCCAGACACTTAGTGAAGGCGACTTCTTTCCACTAAGCTCCATCATCTTGTTGCATTCTCAACACTCCCTCTCAACAAGATATGGATTATCTGCAACCCCTATCCTACCTCTGTGGTATTCTAATTTTCTTCTGGTGAGCACCTTCGTCAAGATATCAGCATCCTGATCCTCCGTGGGAATGTATGAAAGTAACATGATTCTCCGCTGCACAAAATCTCTGATATGATGATACCGATGCCTGAAGCACTACCGCCTCAACTCATCCTCCTGTCTGTACCACAATCCATATCCTGATGTGCCTCTAAGATAACGCAATACATGCTTGCACGCCTTCCAGAAGAGCTTGGTAGGCTTAACCATAGCTTGAGAAAGCTGGTTAACTGCATAGCATATATCGGGTCATGTATTGACCAGATACATAAGCGACCCCACCAACTGTCGATAAACAGTGGCATCCACTACCTCTGTCGAAGTAGCATCCTCCTTCCTCCAACCTCCAGGAAGAGGAGTATCAACAGGCTTGTAGCCATGCATGTTGAACTTCTCCAGTATCTCCCGGGCATACTTACCTTGAGAAACAAATAGTCCACCACTGCGCTGCCAAACTTCCAATCCCTGGAAATAATGAAGGAGGCCTAAGTTCTTCATCTCAAAATCTCTAGCAAGATCCTCCTTGCATGAAAGTATCAACAGCTCATCACCTGTCGAAATAAAATTATCTACATAAAGTAGAATGATCAACAACTTACCCTCCACCACAATCTAGTATAGGTTAGGATCCGGCTCACTCTTGGAGAATCCAAGTCCGGTGAAATAACTGTCTATCCGTGTGTACCAAGCACGAGGTGCTTGTTTCAACCCATACATTGCTCTCTTAAGCCTGCACACATGCGACTCACTGCTGAAGATCTCGAAAACTTCGAGCTGCTCTATGTACACCTCCTCCTCAATGACTCCATTGAGGAACGTAGTCTTCACATCCATTTGATGAATGTGCCACCCCATCTGCGCTGAGAGAGCTAGGATCGTCCGTATGGAAGAATACCTTGCGACAGGTGCAAAGGTCTCCTCATAATCGATCCCCTCTATCTGTGAGAAGCCTCGGGCAACAAATCTTGCCTTGTACTTCTCCACATTCCCGTCAGCTACCTGCTTCACTTTTTAGATCCATCTCGAACCCACCACTGATTTCCCTTCTGGCCTCGGGACAATCTCCAATGCACTGTTTCTGACAATCAAATCATACTCTTCCACCATGGCATCTACCCATGCGGGGTCCTCCACAGCTTCCTTGAAAGAGGATGGCTCTGTCACGATACACTTGCTCACAAGAGCCATGTATCCAGTGTACCGGTTCGGTGACTGTCTCTGTCTGCACTGTGATGTAGGTGCTCCTACAACCTTCTCTGCATCTTGAGCCAGTCGCTCAGCTTCTGTAATGCGCTTCCACCCTCTGATGGTTGGCGCTGCATGAGTGGTCTCTTCCACTCCATGAACCTCATCCTGTGGCTGATCCACATCCTGAGACTCATCCTTAGAAACTAATAGCTCCTCCTCTGCATGCAAGTGTAGCTCCCTCTCAAGTGAACACTTCATGGCTTTCTCCTCCTGAAATTTGATATCCTGTCGCACAACAGTCTTACGACTGTATGGAAAATACACACGATAGTTGTGGGGCATATCAGTGTACCCCAAAAATATCCCAACCTCTGCGGTCGGCTCCAGCTTCTTCCTGGCATCCTTAGTCACATGAATGTAAACAGGTGAACCAAAAATCCTCAAATGGGAAATATCAGGCCTCTTACCAGAAAACGCCTCCTTGAGTGTACTCATGCCAAGTATCCTGTGAGGACAACGGTTCTGCACATATAATGCAGTATTGCATGCCTCCGCCCACAAGTGAATGGGTAGGCCCTGATCATGCAACATCGCCCGTGCAACACCCACGATCATTCTGTTCTTCCACTCAGAAACCCTGTTCTGCTGTGGGTTATGAGGTGCTATGAGCTCTCTTCGAATTCATTCTTGTGCTGCAAAAGTCCTTGAATTTTCCAGAGATGAAGCCTTCACCTGCTTCCCCGATTCTTTCTCAACCAGTGCCTTGAACTCACAGAACTTTGAGTATGTCTCGCTCTTCTTCTGCATGAAGAAGATCCAGCACTTACAAGAAAAATCATCAACAAATGTCACATAGTACCTGTGCTTTGCTGTCGAAGCTACTGAGAAAGGTCCACACACGTCTGTGTGAATTCTCTCAAGGATCGTCGTGGCGCGACTATCCTTCTCGTGAAAGGTGGCTTTCACAAATTTTCCCAAGGTACACCCCTTGCACTGATCTTAATGTGCAAGAGTGCCTTTAGGAAGCTCAGTAGAAATCTGCTGCAGTATCTTCAAGGCTCCATGGTGAAGGTGGCCCAATCTCCGGTGCCACAGCTCGCCATCATCCTGGCTCACCCCTCCTTCTACCTTGCCTGCCATTGCTGCGCTACCATCTACCTGTAATTGATAAAGGTTCTTAACTCGAACCCCTATCCTCTGGGTCTCACCAGTTGCCTTACTGCGCAGGAAATCCTTTCCCTCGCTAAAAGCAACATCATATCCCTTGTCTTCTAACATCGCCACAGAGATAAGATTCTTCTTCAATCCTGGAACATGCATCACTTCCTTCAATAAGAAGGGTTTACCAGACTCCCTCTCAAATGAAATGGTACCGATACCGATAGCACTGTATCTACCATCATCACCCATCTCGATGTGCACTCCAAGATCTTTCTCATCCAGATCAGTAAACAAATCTCAATCTCCTGTCATGTGAAAAGATGCACCACTGTTCAGAAACCACACTGATCCCGCCACACTTGAGACCAAGCATGCGATCAGTGAAAAATCCAGCTCAAAATGCAAGGCTAAGGCCTCTCCAGCTGCAGATTCAACAACCTGCTTATTTTTCATCTTCTGCGGACAATTTGTGGCATAATTTCCGTGTTGGTGACAGTGAAAGCACTTCACCTTGGACATGTCCTGCTTCTTGTTTTTCGCACCAGACTAAGAAGCTTTCTTTCTCTTCCCCTTCTTTGATTTGGTAGTAAAAGCGTAATTCTCTTCATCAGATGCCTTTGATGAAGATCTGTCCCTGGTATTCCACCTTATCTCCTCTTGCACAAGATCCGACCAAAGTCGCTCCCATCCTAGCAATTTCTCCCGACTGTTGACAGATTCCTGATAGGAATGCCAACTCTTCGGAAGCCCAAGGAGAGCCAAGCTCACCAATTCCTCATCATCTATAGTCACCCCCACACTTCCCAGCTCATCCCTGCATTGGGTGAACTTCGTGAGGTACTTGGGCATACTGTCTCCTTTCTCCATCTTTATGTTCCTGAGTTTATCCTTGAGCGCCAACTTCCTCTGGTTGCTCTTGCTTTGGAATAAATATGTCAAGGATTTCCACATCAAATATGGAGAAGCCTTATGATGTAGGTTGGACACTATGTGATCCTTCATGCCCTCCAATAGAATTCTTTGACACTTTGTTGTCTTCTTTTGCCAAGCCTCAATTAGAGCAGCATCAGTAGAAGTAGGCTTTGGGACTTCAGCATCTATGAACTCATTCAACCCATTGTCATCTAACACCGCCTCCATCCTGTCCTTCCATGCAATATAATTCGAGCTTCCTTCAAGGGCATACTCCAATCGCAATCCGTTGAAAGACATCTCAACTTTGACACCAAGAAAACACTGCTGCAAATTTGAATTCCACCAGCTCAAAACTCACCCGCTTCAATGCTTTGCAATTGCTCCAATGATCAATATCGCTCTGATACCATGTATAAATTTTGAATACTAGATCACTTATTCACCAAGATTATCCTGATCACACACTATTTGAGCTTCATGCATAATACATAATCTCTTCTACCATTGATCATTAATTTGCGGAATAAAAAACAATCGCATGCGCACATTAAAACAATGAACAATCACACATATAAACACAGTATTTATGGGAAAAATTAAAGCTAAAAACCCCCAAATATATGTATATTATAATGATAGATAACATGGAACAATCATAGTACAAACTCCTCACAAGCTCTCAGCACTATCTCCAATTGTTACACACTATACAAGCTCAGATCTGACAAGTCACATGTTCAAATCTCCTCTACCTGTTAGCCTGCCTCTACTGTGTAATCCAAGATGAATAATGATGAGATCCAAGTTTGAATCCCACTTGATTTTACTGCGCAATTCTCATTGGCAATCTCAATCAATGTGTGTGCAAATCTCATGCACCAGTATAGTCACAAATGATAGTCAACCGGCTATTTCACCAACCCTCTGCACTGATCTCCACTGAACTGTCCATGCAATTGAGTTAACTGATGTATTCTTTAGTTGATTTATGAGTTAATAATTAGCGAATTAATTAATAATTAATTCACACCACTCATCACTAGTGTATTAATCAGTTATAATAATCACAACTAGTTCAACTAAGTTAAACTGAACACAACTCCATCAACTCCTCAATCAACTCCACCAAACTCAATCACCTGAGTTCTAACTGAATTCCATCATGCAATAGCTCAACTAAACCCTAGGAAAATTGTATTTCCTTCTGTCAGCTGCATGTGCCACATCCGTAGCTCAAACTGAAGTGCTGCAAGAGGATAAGATAATGTTTATAGTCGAAATATTATTAAGAGCTAATAATATTCGACATTTCTATTTTTAGACTGGCGGTCTAAAAATAGACTCCACCCAATATGTCTAAAAATAGAAGTCCATCTATTTTTTTCGACTTGACCAACCATCCACAAATAGCATCCTGCAACTCATAGACCATGATCCATATGTCTAAAAATAGACATAGTCTAAAAATAGACTTTGCGCCAAAAATACCCTGCGGGCCCACTTAGTGAAGGCGACTTCTTTCCACTAAGCTCCATCATCTTGTTGCATTCTCAATAAATGCTGTAGGGGCTGGGGCACCAGGCTATGGATAAGGATAATGGTTAGGTTGGGTAACATTGAGGTAAGCATGAGATTGGGCAAAAGGAGGAGGCAAGTCGTATCCTGGATACATGCTACCTGGAGGGGGAAAAGTGTTGGAGGTACTGGCCCCTCCCGGAGGGAGACCATAGCCCATAGGAGGTTGAGTGTAGGGATGTGAAAGAGCTCCAACGATACTGTCGGCAGAATGAGATGCCCCCAGGGCATTAGCGCCACCGAGTCTGGGGAGGTCAGGGACGACGGTAAAAACATAACCAGACTGAGCATAGATGATGTCATATTTCAAGGCTATTTGGAGGGTGGATTCTTCAGTTTGAGGGAACTGGGATGCGACATATTTGCCGATGTTAGGTAAGAGTGATCTAAGGAACCAGTCTATGTAGACACAATCTTCAAAGGTAGGAGCTCGACATAAGCTCTTTCTTCTCTGCCATTCCTATACATAAGCAGAAAGGCGGGTCACAGATTATTGACGGAAAGAAGTCAAGAGTTCTGTACCAGTGTCATATCGCAGAGGGAGTTGGAAATAAAATAATAAGGCTTGGGCAATGGTAGTAAAGGTGGTATGGGAAGAGGCGGTCCGATCAAGATACCACTTATAAGATTCTCCTATAAGCGTGTGTTGGAACAATCTAAGACAGATGGAATCATTAGTAATGGAATTGGATGAACACCACATGTGGAAATATTGGATATGGTTGGAGGGATCTTCTCCAGCAAGGCCTTTGAACTTGGTAATGTCGGAGGGGAGCTTGGTTGGCATAGTAGGCCAACCAACATTGTGGCGGATAGGATCATTGATCAACTGATTGAAATCGGGGAGACTGAGACCGGCCATATAGGGTAGCAAAGGGACAGTCGAGGTAGTTCATGTGGTGGTTCTGCTAGTAACATTCTCAACATTAGGGCCAGCGTTTTTGCTAACATTAGGCCCTGGACCAGACATGGTGAAGGTAACAGGGGGAGAACCAGAAGTAGGGGGAGAACCCAAAGAATCAGAAGAGGAGTCAGAGTGCGGACTCAGGGGAGGACTAACTCGACAAAGGAGGGAAGGAGCAAGTCGACCAAGCAGAAACTTAGGGTGAAGGCCAAGAAGTCTTCGGGATATATGCCTAGGGGGCGCAATGATGACGGTACAAAGGGAAGAAGAATGACCAACAAGGGCAGGGAGGTGCAGAATCAAGTGATTGCAATGTCGAAACAAGGGCAGAGAGGTGCAGTGTTAACCAGGCTCTTCTTCACTTAGGGTCAGTGTGTGGCACGTTTTAATTTTAATTTTTAAACCCAGACATTTTGAGAGTAAAATAAAAAGTGTGCTGCGTAACTGAAAATAAATCTACAGAGAACAGTATATGATGCTGAAATAACAGAAAATTAATAGCTAACAATGCATTGATCTAACCCAAGAAGGCGAGTCTCCCAAAACTAGTCATAAAAGAGGGAAAAAATCTAATCAAAACACACTAAAAATGGGCCAATACATCTGAGGTCGGGAAGGAGAAGGATCTAAAGAAGGAATCTTCTGGAAAGAGGTGCAGAGAACAACAAAGAGGCAGAGGCAAGGTTGCTGCAAAAAAGGAGGGAATCATCTAAAGGTAGAAGGGAAAAGGAGGTGACCCTAGAGGCAAACCTAAACAAAATTATATGAGGTGATTTGAAAGGTAGGAGAGCTGATTTAAAAGGGATATGAAGGTGAGGTATCAGATTTGAAAGGAAAAAGGCTAAAACTCTAAAAAATCAAACGTCTGAAACAGCTAAAACTCTTCCACAAAATTGGAGGGTACTAAAGCCCTAGGGGGCTATATTCCCACTTAAATGAGTAAAATAGATCAGAAATAGGTCTAAACGGGCGGAGAAAAACGCTGGAAAACCCTGACAGAAGCTTTAGACAAACCCAGAAAAATTGCAGAAAATTTGTAGAAAAAAGTGTAGGTCGCAGGTCGCAGGTTCTAACATGTTTTCCGTCCAGGTAGCAGATTCTAGGCTGAAAAGTGCGTCCTGCAGTGCAAGTCACAGGTTCTGGGTTAAAAAGTGTGACCTACAGCTCCAGGTGTCTCGGCGGCAGATTTCAGAAAAATTTGTCATCTCAGTTGCAGCTGATGCCGGTTACCTGCGCAATAGGGCCAAAAACACACGAAAGTTAGAAATTTTAATGTTTGAGGGTTTTATAGGTGAAAAAAAACATAAAAATAAAAAAAACAGCTGAAAAGAAACCCTAGGTTCTGAAGCAGCTTGATATGCAGGAATATGAAAAACGACAGTGGTCGTAATTGAAAACTTGTGTGGAGTCGCCAATTGTTAGTATGAATCTTTTTTCAAAGTGTACGAAAAAAGACCACTTTAGCTACACATAACTTATATCCCTAACATCAAATATGCCTGCCAATATCTTTAGATCTACAGTTAGTTGATCAAGACAAATGCTGCAAAAATCTAGATCTATGCATAAAAAGATATTAAGTAGTGAAAATAAGGTTTTTCTCCATACATCCAATAGACAAGACAAGAAAATTATTTTTGAAAGAATTTTATATTAAGGGCACCTGAGAGGAAAACGAGAAAGGTGTTTCCAATTCTCCTTAATGGGATGGGTTCTTAAAAGTCCTCAGCACTTCAGATCTAGCATTTCTCTCTCTTGTTGGTGTAGAAAACCCAGACAAACATAGAACTCAAAGGGAGCTCACAAAGTGAAATAATAGAAAATTTGACAATGATAATGGCTCAAAGTCAGACCAAGAGCATAGATCCAGAGTGACTAATAGGCAAAAAAAGGTGACAAATGAATGGGGAAACCCTTCTATTTATAACAAAATATTGGGTCATTCTAGATCTTGGTGCATGATTAAAATAATATTAACCAAATCTAGATCCACCTTTTATGGAATATTTTATTATATTTGTTGGAGAGAAAAGGCATTTGACATGGGTCAAATCCCTTTATTTGTAAATAATAAATAAATAAATGATTTATTTATTATTTTAAGGAAGTGGTTGAATGATAATTAAATATATAATGATTTATTTAATTATTTATAGATTATTTAGTCATATTTAACAAGGAATATTATTTAAATAAGATTTAAATAATTATTCCTAGAAAATAAGGATTTATCTAATTAATTTCCTTGTTTTGGGTTAAATATGACCAGGAATAATAATTTGATTATTGTTTAATTAATTATTCCATGAGGAAAACCAAAAAAATATAGATTTGTTTAATATTTCCCCTTGGGTTTCCTGTTTAGACCATAAACAACCTAATAAATGTGTTTTATTAAGTTATTTCACATAGTGAAAGAAATTTTACTTAGGGTAAAATTGGTCTTACATGGTGTACTTGGGTCCATCAAATGATAATAGGTTAGATGACCAAAAAATGGTGTAACAACGGGAATAAAGTATGAAGGAAGCGTATCTAGAGTTTTTCAAAGAATAAGTAGAGAAATCTGCAACACCGAGGGCAGTGCTTTTGTTTTAGGGGGGACTATGTAATACCCATATTTATAGCTTTTATGTTGTGTAAATAAATCCTTGGTTCAGGTGGACCTATGGAATAATTTTGTATGAACATATTTATTTTTGAAGTAATAAATAATTGTGAATTAAATATTAACGTGGTAAATACAAAGTAATGGAGACCAAGAATTTTTATCTATTAGGATGGACTAGAATTCCATAATTTCCCAAAACTCTACCAAAAGTCCTTGTAGAAAAATTTAATAAATAATTTTCATATATGGGAGAAAAATATCTAATAAAATCCTTAGTAAAGTGGAGAGTTACTAAGAAGAGGTAAAAATAAAACCGTTCTGAGGAAAAGCAAGTTTTAAAGAAATCTTTTGTGGAAAAAACAAAAGAAAGGTTAGGCTATGGGAAGCAATATCCCATAATAATGGAACACTGTTATGGAAACAAGCTTAGGGAAAGAAGGCTTAAAATAGCCATCCCTAATGTAAAAAATGTGTTGTCTACACTGGGAAATATTGGTTTATGCTCAAGGGAGAGCTGAGTAGAAGCTCATGGTTGGGAGGAAAATTAGTCTTTACACAGTGGTATGTGCGTACTGTGATTTTCAAATAATTTTACGATATTATAGAATTGTTGTAAGTACTAAAAATAATCTTACATCAGAGGCAGAAGCCTATCTAGAAGACATGTTTTGATATGTAGGTTGTTGTACATGCCATATTAGACAAGCAGTAGAGTTTTATTTCAAACTGTTGATTTGCAAATGTTATTACAATATTCAGTAAATACTTCTATGTTTATTGTACATTCAATTTTTTGATCTGTATTGTATAGAGTCTTCTTTCTAATTAAATACATTGAAGCCTCTGGTTTTGTTACACATACACAAGAACTAATAATAGATAAACCATCAGAATTTATACAAAACCAGGGAAGGGTCCTATTCTCATGATTATTAGTAAGTGTAATTGTTTAAGAGAATTCGTAAAATACCACTATCAATAAATAATAAGTGTGAAGGCATGTATTAGTTAAATATCATCTTACATATATGCTAGTATGATTATCTTTAAAGGTAAAATATGTACACAACTATGGGAAACTATGTTAAATTGATATCCATTACATCTTGCAGCAAACCTAGGAAAAATTGATATAAATTTGATTTGATTGAATAAAATATGAAAAAATGATGTAAATTAGATTCCGTAAAAATATTACATTCCTAGCCCGAAAAAAAAATATATGTCCACGGATATATATATTTCCTCATGAAAATGTAGCAGAGATAATACATGAAATAGAGAATAGGATAGCCCAAAAATTCAATATATAAACTGTCAAGTTACAAGTTCTCTGAAATATTTTGAGGAAATTACTATCACACAAATCTAGAACACTAGATGGAATAAATAGTTAGATTCAGATAAGTAGGGTCAATGAGAAAGTGTGACATTGATACCTTATTTCTAGAAAAAAAAAATTAACTAAGTTAAGTGCCATAAAATCCTCAATGGTATAGCAACCGACCTGAGAAGGAAAGGATCCCTCTGTTAGATTGAGCTTCGAAGGTGACAGTTGAAACTTGCAAATGAATAAAAAAAAAACAAACCTACACAAGACCAGTCTAGAGTTAGAAAAATAATTGACGAATTAATAAAGTGAAATCCTACTGTCCATGTATCAATACAAGTATGAATACATGAAATGAGAAGTATCTTACCTGTGTGTACTCTTCCATAACATTCTTCTTCACCTACACATATAGTAGGGAAGTTGTAAGTAAGTGTGATATTATCTATAAATTGAATAAGTATAAAAGAGTACCAAATATTAATTAAGGATGACTGAGGTAACCTAAAATAGGTACGTATGTTGCATTCTGATCCAAGTTCTAAAAAGAGGAGAAATTCTTGTAGAGGTTACCCATATTAGACTATAAAAAAATAAATGGAAAACAAATAACAAATATGAAATGAATACATCACTAAATATGATTAACATAAATAAGAAAAGACTCGGAAACAAAAAGAGTATGGTGCCAACCTCATTACAACAACAGGATGTGTGAAGAGGCTATGTATTTCCTTAAGGATAAGTTACGCATACTTCGTAGATACCTAATGAAAAGAAGGGTATTGGGTATACCTATGCATTGAATATAAACAAATATCAGTGTGGCTAAGGGAATTTTATAAACAAATAAATCTAAATACAAAGGCATCAGGAAATGTTTCACATTCATAAATAATAAAAATAAACTAAGGGTTTTGTAACTTCATCCAATAAAATGAATTTGAATGTAACGAAGAAGAACAAATGAAAAAATATATATTTAGGAATCATAGTTTCTGGCAAACGAAAAACCAAAAACTCAACAATTATGGGTATTGAAACATATATCTATGTTATTTTGAATGTTTTTGCTTACATTTAAATCTATGCCTATTTATATATATTAAGAACATAGGATAGATTTCACAATGACATACAATACTAGTATTCAACATTTATAAACATTTAAAACAAATTATGGTGAGGGTTAATGAAATGCTTCCCAAAAAATAATTATAGAAATGCATGTATAAGTGTTACAATAAATCTGGAAAATACATCTACTTCTACCTCACAGACAGTGGTTACTATGTATGTCAGAGGATTGAGGGGACAATCTATAGATAACATAAACCTAGATTTCGAATGAATAAAATCATTAAAATTGAATGCAAAATTTTATATAAACTGCAAGATCAACATCTGAAGTACAATAAACTATAGATGAAATCACTGCACAGTTATGCAGACTCGAGTCAGCTTACTCTCATGCAGATCAAGCATATAGAGTACACTAGAGGTTAAATTACAATAATGGAGAAATATAAACAATGAGATAAGGTCAGCATAGCCTCTCTACAATAATTTCAAATAGAAAATACAAAGTAGAATCCAAAATATCCAATGCCAATAATATATATTTTAGAACGACTGATACTAAAATTCTTTGATGGAAGGCATAGAATAATAACGCTGGTAAATTGAACAACATAGCATACACATAAAATAAAACAGATATACAAGAAGTCGTGGGATACCTTAGTAATGTCGAATAAGCAGTCGACTTAACCACAATTGCACCCTTCCTGCAAAAGAGAGAAAAATATGGTTAGACAAATTCCTTTGAAGCCAGCTAGGAATCCATAAACACAAACCAAAATTAAAATCATACCTGAGAGTGCGAAGACACAGAACTTGCAATTGCAGGAAGGGAACACCTAAAACCTTTGAAATCAGTGAAAGAACTTATGCATAGTAGCATGAGACAATACCCCTGTTGTGTTAGCATGAATGAAGAACTCTGATCATGACAATGGTGGAGGAATCAACCATAAATAGGGTGGAAAATGGTGTTGCAGGTCCATCAAGTAGGGGGAGCACTAGATTAGTGGAAAACCAGAATCAAACAACAGAAATGATGAAATGAAATCTCGGGAGGGCAGGTCAAAACCCTTGGGGTTTGTGCAACAGATCTAGACCGTTGATATCAACCCAATGATCAGACGCATACATGTGGAACCTCAAGAGATGAGAAAAGGCCATGTGAAGTCCATGTGAATGGCCACTTGGAAATCAACGGATGGTCCAGCACACCAGTAGGGTAGGGTGAGTTAATGTGGACATGAAGCTATATACTCTTTATACCTATCATGTGAATTAGTGGAAGACATTAAAATTGTTAATTAAACCTTGGCATAAAACTATAATTCCACCATTAAATACTTAATATCAAATATATTGAAATACGAATCAATAACAGAAAGTTGATACGCATGATAAGGTGGGATAATAGATGTATAGGTTAAAAATTTTAATGGGTTACCATATGTATAAAATGGACCATATGTATGGGCATATATATATATATATTTTATTTTTTATTTTTTATTTTTATTATAGGTATTATAGGTAAGGAGATAATATATATGTTAAAAATATATATAGGTAAGATGAACTATAGGAATGGGGAGTGTTTATTATGTGGAAGGTTAAGGCATTGACTATTTTGGAGTATGGTAGAAGAAGACTTGAATAGTCACTGAATGAGGACATGGAATTTGAAAATAAGCATAGCGGAAAGGATATAGGGATAAGAAATAAAGGATGAAGGGATAAATTAGAATTGTCCTTAAGTGTATAAAATATATATATATATATTTTGGGAGTTGTTACACCTTAGAAATCACATGTCCAAAGTACTGAACTTTATCTTTATACAAATAAATTTTCCTAAACTTTACATACACTTGATGTTCCCTTAATGATAATAACATTATGATCCTTAAGTTCTCTTCATTTTTGGTTTTTGAATATATCATAACATCATCAATGAAAACCTATACAAAATTATCTAGATATTTATTGAACACACTATTCATTAGACATGTAAAGATATAATATGCCTTGCTAAGACCAAATGGTAGTACAAAAAATTCATATTGTCCATACAATGTTATGGGTGACGTTTTATGTGTGTCCTCATCTTTGATTCTTAACTCACGGTAACCTGATATGAGATCTATGTTTGAGCAAAAATTATCTTCGTTGACTTGATCAAGTAGGTCATCTATTTAGGGAAAATGTTATTTATTTTTAATTTTCATCTTGTTTAGTTGTTGGTAATATATGCACATCCTGAAAGTCCCATCCATTTTCCTTGGAAAAAATACTAGGGCTCACCAGGGGGAAACACTTGGTCGTATGTATCCTTTATCGAAAAACTCTTGCAACTGCATATTAAACTTCATAAGTTCAAGCACACTCATTTGATAACTTTCTTCAGACAAAGGTGTGGCTCGTAGTACTAACTCAATTGAAAATTATGCGTCTCTCCTTAGCAGTTATCCTATAATATCTTCCAGAAATGCATCCTTAATACCTCGAATTACTTATAGATTGTCTATAGTATCATTTGTGTTTTTTTTTTCAATTTATTCTATCTAGAAAAAAAACAATTCATAATCTTTATGGGCACACATTTTTAGTTGTAAGGCTACAATTATTTAGGGTGGATATGGGCCCCAGTATGCCTTTTGATTCTTAATCAATTCCTTCTTTGTTAGCATATGTAATATTTTTCTCTTAACAATTAATTATACATTGAATTTTATCCAACCAATCCATTCCTATCAATTTTTTTTTTATATATCCATTTAAATTTAAAGGACACTATTTAATCCAGTTTGTCACTTTTATTTTAGTGGTTGTAGTTAATTGAACCAACTAGATCTTTTAAAATTTTCTATTCTTAACTTGCATGTTTCGAAAAATTACTGATTGACATCACTAATATTGGCTCTCGGATATATTAATATAGATATAGGTTAGTCTAGTATTATATCTAGCATGTTGATCATGGTTGATTGATGCTTTGTCTTTCTGTCTTCTTATGTTAATTATTTTGGATACCTAGTGTATGGCCTACAAATCTTGGACTAATTTGGCATTGTATGGGAAGTTTCTACATAAATGGGGTTGTTCACAACCCAAATGTTTTGAAGGTGCTCTTTCTCTTCCTGCACCATTAATTCCTTTACTATTTAGATCAATTTGTTCGGAACTAGATTGGGACTCTACATGTTGTGGCTAATTATTCTAATTAACCCTCTTATAAAAAAATAAAAAAATTCCATTTCCAATTCTACTTTTTTATTTCTTATACTACTACTTTGAGCCTTCAATTTTATATTTAAATTGCTAATAACAAATTATTAGTTTTCGTATAGCTTCATCAATGGTTTTTGGATTTTCAAACTGAATTATTTCCTTGTATCAGAGAGGAAGGTAGTCTAGAAAATGTTGCACCTTCGCTTGCTCCTCTTAAATGTATGGAACATATCTTAACATGTTTGTAAAATTTTCCATAACATCATCCATACTCTATTTTTCCAACTTTTAATCATGAAAATCCTTGGACCAACCATGATAATATATCCCTTTTAAGTATTTTTACTTTAATTGTTTATGGAATTCTTCTAAGGCAAGTCTATTTGCTTCTATATGATGTTTTGTTTTTTTTTCCTCCCACCATAGTGAAGCTTTGTCCTATAATTGAGACATTGCTAATCTAGCCTTTAAATTATTTGAATATTCGTATCTTTGAAATAATTCATTGTATATAGGAGCTAGGCTTATCTTAATTCTTATTTCTCTCCATTAAAAGTGGTTTTTTTGATCATCTTGAACTCTCCTTGGAGTAATGCTCTCTTTTTCATTCTTAAATTCGTGCCTTTTGAAAATGTTTTATCGATCCCTCCCTCACTTTCAATTTTTTCATACTCATTTTCAAACTTATCATGGTCACTTTTATCATTTATTTATTTAAAAAAAATCATCTATGCCGTCCTCTATCTCTACATATAGAAGTTTGTGGGTTGAATTTTCAATCAACTCATTAATAAGCTTCTCCTACTTTGTGCTTGCTTTAAGAAAATTCTCGTTGTTGGCCTTAATGTTGGAAAATTCTTGCCTGATGTATTTTTCCAAGCAGATTGGCAGCTGGAGGTGATTTTTCATCTCATAATTGAACCCAAATATGCTCTCCTTCAATAAGATATATGGCCTATTTAGACTACCGAATCTAGAAAATACTGGCCTAGACTTCCAATTGATATACTACTAATATGGCCTTTAAATTATTGGAATATTCATATATTTGGAAACATATGGTTGTATTTAGGAGTTAGGATTATCTTTCTTCTTCTTTATTTCCATTAAAGGCGGGTCTTTTGATCATATTGAACTCTCCTTGGAGTTTTGTTCTATTTTTCCTTCTTAATCAGGTGTCTTTTGGAAATTGTTTATCTATATCTTCTCCACTTTAAAATTTTTCATACTCATTTTGAAACTTATCATGCTTACTTTTAGCATTTCTCTATTTGAAGGAGCCATATATGCCCTCCTCTACCTCTATATCTAGATGTTTGTGGGTTGAATTTTGTAAATTTTTGTAGTTGTTCTATGCTTGATGCAACTTTACTTTTTATCCCAATATCAGACAACACTCACATACACAACAAAGTAAAATGTTGATAGAACAGACCAATATATCGACAGAAGACAATCAAAAACATATAAGTGTGTTGGTGTGTTACGACGATCAACAGGATGCTTAAACTAGCAAAGTCTCAATATGGTCAGCCAACCAGAATTGTCACACAACCCTCTAGGACAACCAAAAGTCAACGTTGTTAGTCAACGGTCAATGCAAACAACAACAACAGCTAGATTAACACAGCCAAGTCAAAGTCTACCCTCGGGAATAGTGCCAAAAATGCGGTTTTGGAAAATCAAAATTATGGGAGATTTTGAGGTCTGTTTGACCTTGCGTTGACCAAAGTCAATGCTGGTCAACACTGTTGCAAAAAACCTAGGCCAAAAACAGAAATGTGTTGCTGCTGAAATTTTCCCACATGTGGAGGGAAGAGCCTCCAAGGTCATTGAACCAATCAGATGAGGAGAGAGAAATGTTTGAGGATTAGATGAGTGAAAATTTCCTCCAACGTTGACCAATATATATCCATCAATGAGGTTGTGTGTGACACAAAATCTGGGACACAAAACCTTAAGGCTGACCTGCACATATTTTGAATAAATTCAAATTAAATGTTCTGATCATCAGATTAAGATGATCTTTAGATCGATCTTGCACCTCTCTAAAAGAGGAGTCCAATAGAATATTGGTATCTTCATATAAGAATCACAACATGGACATTAGACCTAGTTGTCAAAAATTAATACTCCCTCTCAACTAGGGAGAACTCCATCCACATTTGCAATCGAAACACCATGTGTCATCCCATCGTAGCTTGCTTTTTTGGCTTATTTATTTCAGAATAGTAGTGGGTTAGTCACAAAGGCATCATTCTCGGCTGGCAGATTCACCCCAGAGGTCCGAAACCTCTATAGGACTCACAAAGAGTCTCATACCAACCCAAAGTTGGTTTACCTGACCCAAAGTCAGTTGGAGGTCTAAAACCTCATTATACTTGATCCCATATCAAGTGGTTGGACCATGCCATCCTAGATAGAGAGTACGGAAATATAGGATGCATCCATCATTCTTTGCTACTAGTCTTTAGCTTTTCCCACCTCACTGGCCAAATGAGAGGTACTTCCCATCAGCCCTGAACTTAATGGGTAGGATGCATACGGGGCATAGGTAATTAAAGGTGAACCAACTCAATCACCATAATGGTGGGGTAGAAGCACACCAACAAGGTTTGGCAAGCCTAACCCTTTGGTTTCTTATAGCTCCGAGAAGCTATCCCCAAAGCCCCCTAGAGCTCCCAGAGCTCATCATCCAACAGGACCCTCAGCATAGGGTCGTTCGACGATACCAAGATTCTAACGGAAGGTTAGGAACCTGACCTTCCCTAGGAGATTTAGGAGAATATCCATGACTTGCTCATCATTTCCTATATGATCGAGCCTTACGACGCCTCGCTGTACCATATCATGAATAAAGTGGTACCTGATATCAATATGCTTGGATCAATTGTGGAACGTGGGATTCTCTGAGAATCGAATCCCACTCTGGTTAGCATAGAGTATCACAGTGATATCTAGCACATGCCCAAACAACTCATTGAATATATTTTGGAACCAAACTACTTCACAATAGGCTATACTCACTGTAATGTATTCGGCCTCTGCGGTGCTCAAAGCTACCGAATTCTGCTTCTTGCTCATCCATGATATCGAATCATAACCAAGTGTGAAGAAACATCCTGATGTCCTCTTACGGTCCAGCACACTGCTAGCCCAATAGACATCAGTCTATCCATGGAGTCTCATGCTCCCGACATTGTATCTTAGCCCATGGTTTATCGTGCCCTAAAGATATACCAACATATTCTTGGAACCAACCTAGTGAATTTGATGAGGCTCAACCATATGTTAACTCAAATTTTTCACTGCAAAACATACTTTTGGACGAGTGTTCGCTAAGAACATCAAGGCCCATGTGAGATGATGATAATCAGTAGGATTTGCTACCACAGGCTCAGCAGCGCTGCTACTGAACTTCTTGAAGTTGAGGTCCATCGATGGAAACATGGAATTATAGTCCACCATATCAAATCTTTCCAGAAGCTTCACAATGTATTTTCCTTGAGAAAGGAAAATCTTTCTAGGTCTCTACCAGACCTCCAGGCCTAGGAAGTAATGCATCAATCCTAGGTCCTTCATCTGTAACATTGTCTCATCCTTCGGTTCTTCTTGATTTCCAAGCCTTGCTTCATGATCTTCCTCAGATCTCGGAAGACTGACTACTTTCCTTAGAGAAGCATCTTCATCAAAGGTGACATCATGGCATATCTCCACTTCCATTTGACTAGACACATAAACTCTATAGGCCTTTGAAGTTTTGTTGTAGCCCACAAACATTCCCTTCTTCCTAGAAGCATCTAGCTTGCTCCTCTTCTCTTTCCGCACATGAAAATAAATATGACATCCAAAAACTCTAAAATGTGAGACATCAGGTTTCTTATAAGAGAAATCCTATTCAGGAGTTTTTGTTTCCAGAGTGGAATGCAGGCATTGATTTTGTATATAAAAAGTAGTGTTCACATCTTCTCCCCATAGAAACTTCAGTAGAATTTGGTCACATAGCATGGCATGGGAAGCTTCGACAATGTTCCTATTCTTTCGTTTAGAAACATTATTCTGCTCATAAGTATAAACAGTTGTGGTCTCCCTCTTGATGCCAGCTTCTCTGCAAAATTTCTTAAACTCGTTCGTCTCATATTTAGTGCCATTATCGGTCATCAATATCTTGATCTTCTTCCCTGTCAGATTTTCCACCGAGGCTTTGAAGGTATGGAACCACATGAAAGTCTCATCCTTCTTCTCTAAGAATTATATCTAGGTTTTGCAAGAGAAGTCATCTATGAATGGCATATAATAAGAACATCCTCCCAAGGATGTCACAAGTAGCATACCAGACAGATCATAATGTATCAGTTGCAGTACGTTAGATGTTTTGTGACACTTAAGGGGAAAGGTCCCCTTGTATGATTTCCTTCGACACAATCCTGACATACAACTTCATTATTATTTGTGAAATCAGGCAACCCCGTCACCACCTTCCTTGCTTCGGGAAGGGCCTTGTAGTGAAGGTGTCCAAACCTCTAGTGCCATAGTTCTGTCTGTCGAATAGTAACACACGTCATCACTCCCAGTGGAGTTCCTCCAACCTGGTAGAGTGTATCAACTCTAAACCCAATCGTGATAGCTTCCTTGAAACTCTTCTTCCAAATACACACCTTCCCATCAATGAATGCCACATTGAAACCTTTGTCTTCCTTCGCTGAAATAGACACAAGGTTCTTCTTCAAATCAGGTACATAAAGTACATCCTTTAAGCGAAGGACTTGACCTTGAGACAAGTGGAGGGTCATAGTCCCTGTCCCTTTCATAGGAGATGTGGCATTATTTCCAAAGATAATTTCTAGATTAGTGTCCTTCTCAAAAATACTAGAAAGTGCTTCCTTGAACCTAGTAATATGCCTTGAGGAAACAATATCTATCAACCAGACATTCACAGTGTCGAGTGGAGATGCATTAGAGAGGGAAGATACAAGAATGAATTCATTTATTTTATCAACAACATTTGATTCCTCATACCTGTAATTTCTCGACCTTTTGAAAGGTTGACCATTTTCGCCAGATGGAGCCTTCCTCTTCTCGTTTAAATTATTGTTCCTTTGATTTCCATTCCTCTGGTTGTTGTTGTTGTCGTTGTTGTCATCATCATCGAGATAATCCTTCTTGAAAGGGCATTCTCTAGCATAGTGACCTGGCTTGTGACAAGTGTAACACTTGCCCTTCTTTCCTTGGGCCCCTGCTCTTCCTTTCTCCCTTGGATCACCAAATTTCTTCTTCCTAAAATGAGCAGGGAAGGAAGCATTTTGTTCATTTTCATATTCCTTCATCCTTGTCTCTTCTCGTATGCATCTCGATATTACTTTGTCAAAATAAGGTATCAAATTGTTATTGATAATGGTAATGTTGAATACATGGCATTCAGATGACAGACCTCCAAGTGCAGTGAGAACCATCTCTTGATCAGCTATTGTCTCACCAATAGCCAGAAGATTATTCTTGATCTCGGTCAGCTTCATAAAATATGATTGAATGGACTTATCCTTGCCTTTCTTCAGATTATTCAATTGATTCTTGAAGAATAGGACTCGATTCTCATTTTTGGCCTTGAACATGTTGACCAACATATCATACATCTCCTTGGATGTGCCTAGCTTAGAGATGTAGGAAACTGAACTCTTATGAATAGAGTCCCTGATCATTAGCTTCACTTTGATTTCACCCTTATTGTACTTTTTTTTGGCAGCAACAGTTGTAGTGGATGGAGGCTCTTGGTCTTCTAACATAAGGTCCAATGTCATCGTCCAGGCATGGAAGTCATCCTTCCCATTCAATTTTTCATTAGCCTTAAAGCCATTGTAGTTAGAGGAACCCATGCTTTTCTTCATTGATTGCTACAAATTAGGGCTTTGTCTTCACCTCAGCTCCGATGCCATGTAAATTTTTGTAGATGTTTTTTTCTTGATGCAAACTTAATTTTTATCCCAATATCAGATAACAATCACATAAACAATAAATTAAAATGCTGATAGAACATACCAGTAGATCGACAGAAGACAAGCCAAAATATATAAGTGTGTTGGTGTGTTTAGGTGGTCAGCAGGATGCTTCAACAAGAAAAGTCTCAATATGGTCAGTCAAATAGAAATTTTACACAACCCTCTAGGACAGCCAAAATGGTCAACCCAAAAGTCAACCAAAATTCAATGACGTCAGTCAATGGTCAACACAAACAGCAGCAAAAACTAGGTCAACACAACCAATTCAAAGTCAATGTCCAGCCTTGACAATAGTGCCAAAAAATGAGGATTTGGAATATCAAAATTCTGGGAGAGTTTCAAGTCCGTTTGACCTTGTGTTGACCAAAGTCAACGCTGGTCAATTCTACTGCAGAAACCCTAGGCCGAAAATAAAAATGTGCGGCTACTGAAATTTTCCCACGTGTGGAGAGAAGAGCCTCCAAGGTCATCAAACCAATCAGATTAGGAGAGAGAAATGTGTAAGGATGCGATGAGTGAAAATTTCCTCCAACGTTGACCAATATATATCCATCAATGAGGGTGTGTGTGACACAATTGCTGGGGCACACAACCTTAAGGATGACTTGCATAGATTTTGAATAAATTCAAAATAAATGTTCTGCTCATCGGATTAAGATGATCTTTAGATCAATATTACACCTCTCCGAAAGAGGATTCCAATAAAAATATTGGCATCTTCATCTAAGAATCACAACATGGATTTTGGACCTAGTTGTAAAAAATTAGCAGATTTTCATCCAACTTGTTAATGAGTTTCTCTTTCTTTGTGCTTGATTTAAGAAAATGCTTATTATTGACATTAGTGTTTTCCAATTCTTGCCTCATGTATTTTTATATTTCAAATAGTTTGGCAGTTGGAGGTGAATTTTCATCTCCTAAATGAACCCAAATTTTCTCTCCTTCAATAGGAGATCTAGCCTATTTATACTACCTAATCTAGAAAATACTAGCCTAGCCTTGGAATTGATATACTACTAATATGGCCTTTAAATTATTGGAATATTCATATGCTTGGAAATATTTGGTTGTATTTAGTAGTTTGGATTCTCCTGCCTCTTCTTCCTCTCCATTGAAAGCAGGTCTTTTGATCATATTTAATTCTAGTTGGAGTTTTGTTCTACTTTTCCTTCTTAGTATGGTGCCTTTTGGAAAAATTTTATCTGTATCTTCTTCACTTTCAATTTTTTCATACTCATTTTCAAACTTATTATGCTTACTTTTAGCATTTCTATATTTGAAGGAGCCATATATTCCCTCCTCTACCTCTATATCTACATGTTTTTGGGTTGATTTTCAACCAACTTGTTGACGAGTTTCTCTTTCTTTGTGCTTGCTTTGAGAAAATGCTCATTATTGACCCTAGTGTTGGTCAATTCTTTCCTTGTGTATTTTTATATTTACAACATTTTGGCAGTGGAGGTAAATTCTCATCTCCTAAATGTACTAAAATATTCTCTCCTTCACTATAATATCAAGCTTATTTAGACTAGCCTAATATAGCGAAATCCTAGCCTAGTCTTTCTATACCTACCCTAAAGTTTCCTACTCTACCCTACCCTACTCTATCTTAACCTAGCCCAGCCTAGGCATTGCTAGTCAAGCCTTTCCTAGAGAAGCCTAGCCTAACCTAGCCTACTCTAGTCTAGCATACTTTTTCCTAGCTTATCATACTATAGCCTAACCTATTGTAGCCTATCCTGACCTAGCCTATTCTAGCCTAGCCTAGCCTACCCCAACCTATTCTATCCTAGCCTATCCTAGCCTAATATAACCTATCCTACTCTAAGTTAGCCTATGTTAGAAGAAATTACATTTTCACTGCTTACTCCAGCCTAACCTTAACTATTTTATCCTACGTTAGCATACCCTTCCCTACCCTATGTTATCCTATCATAGCGTACTCTACCCTATCCTACCCTACTTTAGCCTAACATAGCCTAACATAATCCAGCCTACTCTAGCCTATCCTAGACTAGTTTATCCAACTTGACCCTACCCTAGCCTAGCATACTCTAGCATATCCAAGCCTATCATAGCTTAATCCTAGCATAGCCAAACCTAGCCTACTCTAGCCTACTCTAGTCAAGACTAGGAAAGCCTACTTGTCCTATTCTAGTTATCCTAGCCTACTCTAGCCTACCAAATTTACAAATCTTTTTAGCTATGTACCTTATATTAGGGAAGATAAGGCTAAGGTACAACAATTTTTAAATTGTATGCATATTATCTAAAAGGAGAGGACATAATTTGATAATCCCAAGACAATGGATGAAGTTGTGCACAAGCAAGACTATGTTATCATCAGTTGAAAGGCAGACACAATCAAGTGAAAAACTGGCAGAACAAAGAAAAAGGAAAAGGTGACTCTAGTGGAAAATGAGTAAAACCATAATACTTGAAGAACTTTTGGAAAAATTGTTATGAATATAATTCATAACAAATTTAATTAATATAGTCATTAATAGTTAAATAGGGATTATGTAAAATAGTCATTAGGTTAATGAAATGGCATCTCTAAAAGACATGCCCATTCATGAAAAGGCACCTGCATGGGTATAAAAGAAGGTCTTATTGTAATCATTCAAACATCTTATCATATATTTTTATAAATAATATATTATTATAAATACCTCTTGTGTATTTTCATAATTAAAGCCATTTTTACAATTAAAGTCAACAAACATACTAGTTATGTTGTTACAGTGATATCGGAGCCATATCAGATCCATATTGAAGCCAAGTTGAAGCTATGGCACACAACATCATTCTAGAAGAGTACAAACGTAGTTTACAAGATAACATTCTAGAAAAGCTTCAGCAATTAGAGAATTCATGTGCAGAAATCACAAACGGTTATAAAAAAATTTCTGCACGTTGTAAAAAAAATTCTGCAGTAATCCATAATAGAGAAGATGAACAATTCCATAAAAATGTGGAAAAAGAAAAAGAAAAAAATTATGAGAAACAAAAAGATGAAAAATGCTGTAATAATGAGAAGGCAGTTAGTTATGCCAAGGGAAAATCAAGTAGAACATCCATGGAAAATTCAAGAAAATACATTCCCCCACTAATGCGTAAAGGAAAACAACCAACTAATATTGAAAGAAAAGAAGAAGGGAAATGTTGGAAGTGTGGAGACAAATATTTCACAGGACGTAAATGTGCAATCCAAAAACTTCATAACTGTAAAGCAGATCAAGATGATGATGAAGATGTGAAAATGGTTGATCCAGAAAAAGATGATAAAAAATTAATATTAGAGTCCACGATAAACAATGAAAAGCTGGAAGATATTGGGAATGTCACTTAAGATATTGAAAATAAAGATGGGGAGACATGGCTCCAAAAGCTTCACAAGAAGCCTTGGAAATATTGAAAAAGAGGATCGCTGAGAATGAAGGGTTCTGCATATCGGTGGTTTCTTATCAAAATAATCTAGATGCAGGAGTTTCGAAATTCAATAAAGAGAACGAGAACATTGATCAAGGAGGACGGTTACCTCACAATGTTGATCATTCAAGATTCCCTCCTAATGTGCATCGACCTGGAGGAATGCATCACAACATTGAAAAGAAGGTCACTTATATAGCGCCAGGAGAAGTGTCCACACAAAGTCCTTCAAATAATGAATGAGAATTACACAGATCGTTGCCAATCATTAGCTTGAATGGAAATTATGCGTCCTTGCCCTTTTCCCTTGGGCCTCCATCGCCCATGATTCTGCAGTTGATTTTGCTGGGCGTATGCTGTAGTAGTAGTGGTGATGGAATAGATACGTATGCTGAAATGTCTTTGCAACCATTACCGGATTATACGATACCATCTGATGGTGTAACCATGACTTGTGTGGCATGCACAGACATTGGTCACATATTTCTTGTTGGGCAAGATAGCCATATATATGAATTTCAGTACTCAACGCGATCAGGATGGCATGGACGTTGCCATAAAGTTTGTCTCACAGGGGGGCTCAGCAACCTGATTTCAAGGTGCGTGCTACCTAATGCGCTGAAGTTTGGAGCTGTTGATCCAATTGTAGAGTTGGTGATTGATAATAAGAGGTATATTTTATATGCGCAGATTCAATAGTCTAAGATTCAAGTATTTGATCTTGGAAAAAATGGAAATGGCCTGCTTAAAAAAATTACTAAAGAAAAAAAATTGAGTGATCAGAGAGATGGACGCTATTCTGTCAATTTGAACGATTTTTATGGAAAAAAGGAACCGGCTGTGAAGACTGTTGCAGTGATTGGTTCAGGATCTGTCGTACGTCAGAGGGGAGCCGGCCATGGTGGCATGCTTGTTCTTACACAACCTGTAAAGCAGCAGTGAAGATTGGTGGTGGAAACTTGGGGGTAATTTTGAAGAAGGAAGACCATGAATCCTTAGCAGTGGCTACGAATAATACTGGTGGTTGGACTAAGAATTCACATGTAGAGTTTGAAAATAATGTGACAACAGTTGATAAATCTGAAACTTCTCATCTGAAGAAGAAGCGAGATGTTTACGTTCCTCCTGCAGTTTGAGCTTCAGAGGCTATCCCTGTGCCCTTTACATCTGGAAATGTGCCACGCTTCATGGCAGTAAAGGCTGAAGCTCTCTCTGGTAAGAAATTTCCTACATTGCAAGCCTCGCTTGCTCTAGAGAGCACCAATGGCCAGCAACATAGAATTAAGGATTTGCAGCAGAAGCAAAAGGACAAGGAGTCGGATGAGAAACAACTGCAGGAAAAGTTGTAACAGATGTCACTACAAGCAAATTTGAAAACTGACACTGACTCTGTTGTTGAACGGTCGCAACCTATGTGGTCACAATTGTGGCCACAAAAAATGAGAGGGGATCAAGGGTTTGTCTCCACGAAGTCCCAAGAAATTATCGGAAGGCCAGAAGGACTTCAGTCCGGTAATTTTCATTTAACGAGTGGTGATCATGCATCTGATTAGGCAGATGATGAGAGAGAAAATGGATTCATTGTGAAGCCTAGTGGTGCTACAGCCAGCTGTAGACAAGGCAGTGGTTACTCTGACAAAATAAGCAAGTATAATTATAGCTGTGGTTCCTCTTGACCCCTGGAGAATGCACAGCCAGAATCTGTTGTTGATGTTATTGAAGAGCCATTAGATATTGAAAGTTGGCATGATAAGAAAGTAGTGCCCCCTCTTGGCTCAGGAGGCAGATATCGAAGGGAGCCATTACCCCGATCCGGTTCAGAAGTATATAGGTATGAAAGTGATTCATCACCCAGACCTGCCTCAAGAGGGTATAGGTATGAAATCGGAAACCCAGGGCTTCACGCAATTCCCAATTACACTAAAATATTAAACGAGAGTGAAATGAGGCTTCCATTAGAGGATTTCATGTCCCATTATCGGAATATTTCTTAGAAGGAGAACGAAAAGAAGGAAGACACAGATTGGAAGGTGTTGTGGGAGATGCTCAACCGGATCCGTCTATATTGAAAGTATGAGGAATCGAACATAGATTTGTTTTCTACAATCCAGGGATACCACTACTTGTTCATGGTGGTCGATACACAGCTACAATCTTCCTATTCTTTAAGTGAATAAAGTAGGGAAGTTTGCAGAGAAGTGGCCAGAATAGTCGATATTGTCAGCTTCAGACTGAGGGATTTTGAGACAATTCCTGAAAACTCTATAGCGGCATTTGTACACATTCTGCCTAAGCTTGGAGAATCCAAGTATTTGAAAATCTAGAGTATGGTCCTCAAAATTTATTATGACACGTTTAATACCCAAAATATCAATGTCGATTTTCCATTTCTGAATAAGGAAACAACAATCCTTCCTTATGTCATCCTAATTACTCTCAAGTTGTTAAGGCGCAACAATTCAAGGGAGAAAATCACAAATGAATATCTCCACAATGGGACAAGGATCGTGAAAGTCGTGTGCCACGTGGATGTGGAGGAACGTCACTTTTCTTCGATTTTCCAATTACGTGGAAATTCTTAGAGAAGTGGTAATGCTCTGCATTTCCCATTATGAAGAACATGTATTATCTTCCCAACAAGATGTGGTGTTTGAAGTTAGGGTAATCCGGTCCGATTGAATTTAGTTAAAAGTTCTAATATGTATATACATATATATTATAATTATATAATTTATATATATATATATATATAATTATTATTATTTAATCTAAAAATAATATATATATATATAAGTTTAATTGTAAAAAGAAAAAAAAGGATTTAGGGACAGAGTACAAGTGAAAAATACAAGGGAGGTACCAGTGATTAAAGACATGCTTAGCAGATAATTCCCAGTGAAAGAAATTGTCAGTAGTATAGCTTTGAGGACAAAGCTCTCGAAGGAAGGGACAATGTTATGAATATAATTCATAACAAATTTAATTAATATAGTCATTAATAGTTAAATAGGGATAATGTAAAATAGTCATTAGGTTAATGAAAAGGCATGTCTAAAAGACATGCCCATTCATGAAAAGGCACCTGCATGGGTATAAAAGCAGGTCTTATTGTAATCATTCAAACATCTTATCATACATTTTTATAAATAATATATTATTATAAATATCTCATGTGTATTTTTATAATTAAAGCCATTTTTACAATTAAATTCAACAAACATACTAGTTTTGTTGTTACAAAAATCATCAAAGGAAGAATTATAACAAAACTAGAGAAAATCAACCAGACCAATCACAAACATGATCGAAACAGATAGATGTAAATAGTAAGAGATGGAACTATAAAAATGAGGGAACCACTAAAGTGCTGGGGTTGTGGAGAGCCTTATCTGTTATGAGAATGTCCTCACTAAACCATTCAGAACATTCAAGTGCTGAGAGAGAAAAATACTATAAATGATGTGGAAAGAAATGTTCCTAGAATCAATGCAGCCTTAGAATATTGTCAAGTTGAACACCAATCAACCATGGTCGAAATAGAAGGTATGATTGCTGAACAACCTGTTTCTATTTTGATAGATCAAGGCGTAAACTTAAGTTATATATGCCCTAAGATGGTGGAAAAGTGCAAATTAAAATTAGAAAAATTTAGCAAGCATGGTTAGTTCAGTTAGCTACAAGAACAAAAAGGAAAGAGACCCATAAATTACCAAATATTCCTGTAAATTTAAATGGGTATGAAACTGAACTGAATTTAAATATTTTACCTCTAGGTTCCTATGATGTATTAGTGGGAATGGACTAGTTAGACAAACAGAAATAAATACTTAATTTCTTAGATAAAATAGTACATTGTATAGATAGTGAGGGAAAATTAGTGATAGTGAAAGCAAAACCCAGACCAATATATGCTAGATAGATTTCAACACTACAGTTAAAAAGGAAAGCAAGGAAAGGCTATTAAGTGTATGTTGTACATGTTGAAGAATTGGGAGAACAAACCGAAAAAGAAACTGTAGAAAATTTACTAGTAATAAGAGACTTCAAGGATGTATTTCTAGATGAAATTCCTCAATTACCCCCTAAAAGGGAAATTTATTTTTCATTTGAATTAATACAAGGAGCTATACCAGTCTCTAGAGCACCACACAAAATGAATACCCCAGAGTTGTTAGAATTAAAAATGCAGCTACAAGACTTACTCGAACGAGGCTATCTTAGGCCAAGTTTGTCCCCATGGGGACCACCGGTATTGTTTGTTCAAAATAAATATGGTACATTCAGAATGTGTATATATTACAGACAAATGGAGAAACTGAATATCAAAAATAGATATCCTATACCCATGATAGATGATTTATTTGATCAAGTGAGAGGAGCTACTGTCTTTTCAAAAATTAATTTAAGGATAGGCTAACATCAACTGAGAATAAAGGATGAAGAAATAAATAAAATTGCATTCAGAACTAGATACATACACTATGAATTTATAGTTCTACCTTTTAGGTTGACTAATGCACCTGCTATCTTTATGTGCCTAATGAACAATTTCTTAAGTAAATATCTAGATAAATTCCTTCTAGTGTTTATTGATGACATTCTGGTATATTATAAGAATGAACCTAAACATAAAGAACATCTTAGAATTGTCTTACAAACAGTTAGAGAACATCAGTTGTATGATAAGCTTAGCAAATATGAATTTTATAAAGATAAAATTTAGTACTTGGGTCATGTAATTTCAGAAAGAGGATTAGTAGTGGACCCAGAAAAGATACAAGCTATCATGGATTGGCCTGTGCCTACTGATGTGTCCTCCATAAGATCATTCATGGTAATTGTAGGATACTATAGGAGATTTGTAGAAAGATTTTCAGCCTTAGCATATCCTATTACCTCTCTATAGAAGAAAGGCATGAAGTTTGAGTGGACAGAAAAATGTCAACATAGTTTTGAACAGTTAAAACTTAAATTAAAAATTTCTCCTATTTTGAAGATTTTTGATCCAAACCAAGAATCTGTAGTATGTACAAATGCTTGTGAAGAAGGATTAGGAGGAGTGTTATTACAAGAAAACTTAGTCATAACTTATGAGTCAAGAAAATTAAAGAAACATGAATAGAATTATACTATGTATGACTTAGAGTTAGATATTGTAATACATGCTTTGAATATATGGAGACATTATTTGTTAGGGAAGAAGTTTGTATTGATGACAGACCACATAAGTTTGAAATATTTTTTCACACAACCTGATTTGAATTCTAGATAGGCTAGATGGTTGTCCTTCCTTAGTGAGTTCTACGTGGAGATCAAACATATCAAAGGAAATGAAAATAATATTTCATATTCTTTAAGTAGGAATAATCATCAAGATTTGACTAGTGTTGGGAGTAGTGCAAATTTTGACATTGAATGATTGATCCAAGAAGTAATGAGTCAAGATCCAACTATGAAAACTCCAAAAAAAATTGCAGAATAATGAGATAGTGGGATATACTCAAAAGCAAAAAGGATTTATTTGTTACAAAAACAGGTTGTACATTACCAATGTGAACTCATTAAAAAGTTAAATTTTAGATGAATATCATAAACGACTCTATGTAGGATATCCTGGGTATCAGAAATTTATTTCAGCCTTGAGAAAGAATATGTTTTGGCTAGGTATGAAAAAGGACGTGGCTAACTATTTAGCTAGATGTTTGGAATTTCAACAAGTAAAAGTAAAGCATCAACATCGAGCCAGATTGTTGAATCCTTTACCTATCCCATAATGGAAGTGGGAAACAGTTTCCATAGATTTTATAACTCTATTGCCAAGAACTAAATACCAACATGATTCTATAATGGTATCTGTAGACACATTGAAAAAAACTGCACACTTCTTACCAATACAATCAACTTTTTGTACAACTCAAGTAGATAATATGTTTATGAAAGAGATTGTAAAGTTACATGGTATTCCTAAAATGATCATATCAGAGAGAGATTCAAAGTTTACCTCAAACTTTTGGAAGAATAGGTTTGGGGGAGTGGGTACCAAATTGAACTTTAGTACTGCATACCATCCCCAAACAGATGGAAAAACTGAAAGAACAAACAATATCTTAGAAGACATGTTGAGAATGTATGTTATGGATAGACGTACAAAGTGGGAAGAATTTCTACATTTGGCATAGTTTGCATACAATAACAGTGATCAAGCCTCAATCAAGATGAGTTATTTTGAAGCATTGTATGGTAGAAATTGCCACACACCTCTTAGTTGGAGCCAGTCATAGGATAAGTTAATACTTGGACTAGATGCATTGCAGTGAAATGGAAAGAACTGTGAAGAAAATTCAACAAAATATTAAGACAACATGAGCCATGCAAAATAGCTATGCTGATAAAAAGAGAATTGATAGAGAAATAAAAGTGGGTGATCATGTTTACTTGAGGATTAATCCCAAAAATAGTACTTTGTACACGGGTAGCTCTACTAAATTAGCACCATGCTACTGTGGACCTTTTGAAGTGCTAGAAAGAATAGGGATAGTAGCATATAAGTTGGCTTTACCTAGTCACATTAAGGTTTACAAATTTTTTCATGTTTCATTATTAAAAAATTATCTACATGATCCTACTCATGTCATTGATTGCAATATGATACAGGTGGAACAAGAAGGGGAATTTCTTCCAGAGCCACTTCACATCCTGGCACAAGAAGAAATTGAGCTCTGAAATAAGACAGTAGCCACAGTGAAAGTGCTGTGGAAGCACTTTGCACCCGAAGAAGCTACGTGGGAGTGAAAAGAAGATATGAAGGAAAAATATTCATCACTATTTGAAACATGAATTTATATATTTTTTTTTGCAACAATGAGGACAGTGTTTTGTTTTAGAGGGGGAATATGTAATATCCCTAGTTTTACTGCTTTTATTAGACATTTGAACAAACCTAAAGGGTCAAGTGGACCCAAGGGAAAACAATTATTGTGGAAATTTTTTATTATATTATTTTGAATAAAAATGGAAATGGAATTAGTTGTGTAAAGACTAGAGTACAATTAGAGATCAGGAGTTCAAGTCAATGAGGATGGATAAGGCTCCAAAGACTTTCCCAGTTCTACAAAAATCCTTGGAGAAAATAGATTAAATATTGATTATTAAATTGGAGATAAAAATCTAAAAAAATTCCCCATGAAAGAGGAAAGTTATTGGGAAGAGGTGGAATAAATATAGAAAGAGGAAAAGCTAGTTTTAAAGTACTTTTGTGGAAAAAACAAAATGAAAGCCTAGGAAAAAAGGAAAACAACATCCTGATTAACTGAACACAGTTATGGAAACAAGATGATGGGAAAGTAGGCTTGAATAATAACATTTTTGGTACACAAAAGCTTGTCTATTGCTGGAAGGAATTGATCTTTGCTCAAGGGGAGTTGTGGAGATAGAGCTCAAAGGTTGGGTGGAAAATAGTCTACCATAATTGGTATGGACAAGTTAATTAATTTTGTCTTCATTTTGTGTAATTATGCTAGAGTTTATAATTGTAATGAATTTGGTAGCAAGAGAGGTGAATGAGTATTTTCTATGTATTTATGCAGTACGACACTTTTCTTCTAGTCGTAAAGTATTCAGATCTGTGCATTTAACAGAACCTACTATAATACATATAGTGTAGTTCTATATTGTTGCACAGATAATTTTAGGAATAGTGCCAACTCACTAAATGTATAAATCTTTGAAGTAGGTTTAAATCTAAGGTTAGGCATAAAATTTCAGTTATACATACAAAAAGTAAATATAAGAGAAATAGAAATTATCCAACTGACTATGACAACGTGTTAAATAACAGTATACTGAATGAAAGAACTATGTTCTAGTATTAGGCATGAATCTAGGAAATTAAATTCTATCTTCTGCTATAACATAATTAGAAGATTTTGAATTTATACATAAGTTATAGTATTATATCAAAAATGAAGCAAAGGTTACATAGAATATTAATTATGTTGAATAGTAGATGTAATTTCATTTCTGGAAATAAAGTATAGTGGATTATACTGAATTAAAATAATTATGGAGACTTATATATATACATGATTGTCAAAAAAATTATTTCCCAAAATTTAATTAGATTTTGGATTTAGTCCCATGAATTAAAACTACATAACCCCTATGAAAATAATTCAGATTTATATTAAGGGAAGTCCTCAAGGAAGTTTTGGACCAACCTGTACAATGAAATCCAATCATTCTGTCACTATATCATACATAATGCTAACCAAGCTGTAAAATGAAATAAGAAGGTAAAGGGTACCTGCACATAAATAAATTTATAGAATTTAATAAATGTCTTTAAATTCAGGAAAGTAGCAAAAATTGAAACAATAGATAGTGAAAAATTAACATATAATTATTACCTTACTGGTTGGAATACAACAGGAAGGTAAATCTGCCTATAAATGAATGTAGAAAACAAATTAAATTCTAGAAGAAGAGGAATAAAATAACAAAAATGAATTTCTATACATATAGGAAAGAACGAGTGGCTGAAAGTATTGCAATAGAAGACTGGACATACTTTGAGTGACCGAGGAAAATTTTGTACTCTTGTACAATAACTTATATTACATTAAATATTTGAGATTATTACCTACTATCAAGCTTTAATAAGGTATTATGAAAATTCAATTCGAATAAACAAAAAGGTGTATAAGTCTCAATGCTTGAGAAAAATTGAATAATTCTAGAATGAATAATATTCTCAAATTGTCATAAGAAAACGATGAGTTGCAGTAAACTTAGAATCTGAAAAATTGTAATCAGAAAAAAATAGTAGGAGTCCTAAGTCAATTCCTAAATCGAATTTCGAATGGATGGTGAACATTATAAAATGGTAAGGATTCCAATAATTGTAATCAGTGTCCAAAACCAATGAGGAATTACATTTGTAAAAACATTTAAAATCCAAACAAATTACAATCTCAATGCAGAAATTTTGTAAGGGAATTGAAAAAAGTATTATAAAATGAAAACTCCATTAATTGGACAAACTTTGTCTATGAAACAAGGGTAGGCATGTCGAAAATTACACTTGCTTTTTAGAGGAGAGAAGAGCCAAGTAAAATAACAAATATAACATTTAATGAAAACCCATAAATTTTATTTTACCACAGATGCTCGATATAGAGTAAAAAGATGTAGAATACAGTGTATAAAGAGTACGCATACATGGAGTGGCAAGGTAATGCTGAGAGGAACAAATGAATTTGGATAAATCTAGAGTTAGGCAGAGTGTGAAAGAGGGATTCGTTCTCACGAAGGAAATCCCCCACCTACGTCCAACAAAAGGAATCATTAGAAAGTCAAAATTAAAGTCAGCAGAAATCTACAATTTATGACAGAGATGAATAAGAAACTTAATCGTATATAAAAATGTTGAAATGGAGTCCATACCCAAAACGAATAGTAATATTATCACATAGCAATAGCATGACAGTAAATTAGAGTTACTTTCACTAGTTGAGGGCTCTAATGCTTGAGAAGCAATAGCAATTGGATTGACCATAACATGGAAGAGAAAATTCAACGTTGTTTGCAAAAAGACGTAACCATCCTGGAGTAAAAATCAACATTTGAACCATAATAAATAATTAATTATTAGTTTTAGAGAAGAATGGTTAAAGGAAAATTAAATTCAAAATACAATCAACCATAGAGATCTTCAAATTCATAAATGTTACAACAAGAAAGGAACCTTACTTGAAATTCATCCTGAAGGTGAAGAAATTGTAAACCTCTGCATCATGGGTTCAGCTCTGCATATGAGTTTAACCTAAATCTCTTGAAAACAGAGTGTCTGTGGCAGACCCAGAGTCGAATACGAAATGATGCCAAAAAGGTGGAACAGAACAAAAGTATGGTAGAAGAAGAATAAACCTAATCAAGAATACGACTAACCATCAACCGTCCACTTGTAACACATGAAATAGAGGGATTATCCCAGTAGATGAGTCGTTAAATCAATAGGACAGAGCCATGTGATGGCTTTAATGGCGAAGGGACCACTTATAAATGCCAAAAATACTGAGATGATAATAAAAATCAACAAATTGGACTTAAAACCATATGGCTCAAGATTTCAATACTAAATTCATATATGCATAATTGATTTATGTGCCAGGTTGATACGTCACGTAAGAGGATTGTGTGGTAACCCTATGAATAATTTGGAACTTACGTTAACCCCAAAGGAAGGGATACGTAATGTGACTCCATAGTATGACAACAGTCTACATAGGACTGAGGAAGTTAACATGTAAGGTTGAAATTCAACTAAGGTATTCTCATACAAAGAGTTTGAAACTCGAAACAAATATTCATATATAAAGTATGTTGGAGGATGAATTTAGTTACATATGGTAGAAATTAAATAAGTATGATAGATATGTAAAAAGGCTGAAATTAGTTAATTGATAATTGGATCCCTTGTGGCCAGAATGTGGGTAAGTAAATAAATTCAAAAATAAATCATATGGTGAAGGTTAAAACTATAACCTTAATCCAAGATTTAATTATCAATTGAGGGAGGTTGATAATGTAAAGTAAGTAATTAAATATAAAATGATAAGGTAATTAGAGACCAACAAAAATATATATTTTGCTATTATTATAAGAAGGAAATTCAAATGGTTAAAGCATAATATAAAAATCTTATTATGATAGAAACTGTATACGAAGCCTCAATCATATTTTAGTCACATAAGGTGGTAAAGGAATGTCGCCAATACTAACTTCTAATAAAGTTGCTGATGAAAATTGTTGAACGTGAATTCGACAAGAATTAGACAAGATTAATGCAAACATTAAATCTAATAGATGGGTTCGTAAAAATGTGATGAAACACATTCATGTAGTTGTAGGTAGTTATTAATTAACCTATAAAAAGAAAAAAAAAATTGTGGAAGCAGATTTGTTACACTAGACTAGCCTAGCCTAGCCTAGCCTAGCCTTTTCTAGCCTATCATAGTCTACTCTAGCCTAGTATACTCTACTCTAGCCTAGCCTAACCTAGCCTAAATTATTGTATCCTAGCCTAAAGAATTCTAGCAAAGCCTAGCCTAGCCTACTCTCGCCTAACGTAGAATTTCCTACACTAGACTAGCCTAGCTTAGCCTTGCCTACTGTAGCCTAGACTAGCCTACTATAACCTAGACTAGCCTAATGTAGCCTAGCCTAGCCTACTTTATCCTATCCTACTCTAGCCTAGCCTAGCCTACTCTATCCTAGCCTAGCCTCGTGTACTCTTCAAATTATGTCTTATTTTCTTTACTAATTCATCCATTTATTGCAGAATATTAGGTTTGAGAATCAACCTCTCTTTGAGATGACTCCAACTAAAAGCAGTGCAACATTTCCACACATATAGAGCTTCAAATGGGCTCTTATTTATATGCACATGATAGCTACTATTATTAGAAAACACCACTAAATGTAAATAATCCTCCAACTTGGTGGGTTGTTCTATAACATATATCTGCAACATATATTCTAGTATCTGGTTTGTTCTTTATATTTGAACATCTATTTAAAAATGGTAGGTTGTACTAAAGTTCAGTTGTGTACCCATCCTCCAAATAGTGTTTTCCCAAAATTTGAAGTAAATTTGGTGTCCTATATAATATAATTTCTTTTAGTATTCCATGTAACCATTCCTTCTTGAAAATCATTGCAATATATGCTACCTTGTATGTAGAGTGAAGAGGTATAAAGTGGGTTACCTTTCTTAACTTGTTTAGTAATACCATAACTAAATCATATTGTCTCCTAGTTATAGATAGACGAGTGATAATATTCAAGGATATGGCATCCAATTTACACTTTAGAATGGGTATATGCTTTATTAATCTGGGTTAGCATTTGTGTTACAAATTCACCAAGTAGCATTATAAAAACTTTTCCAAATACTTTTAAGTGTCACATTTCATACGTAGCTAATAAAATTATTTTCCTAAGCCTATATTCACCTTTTCATATCTCTAGCAGCCTAAAAATGGGATTTGATAATGCTAATACATAATTAATTATTTAATGGAAGACTCATTTGGAACATATATTATATTCCTAGAAGATAACATACTATCTTTCTTTTGTGCATAACTAGGAAGTTCTATATTTTTTTCTTGCTATTGCAAGAACTAATAACCTTAATATTTTAATGTTGTTGCCCCTCTATGTTTTGCAAATTTTTATTTGCACTAATTACATCAAAGAGATGGCATCCGATTTCCCTCTAGAATGGGTAAATGATTTGGTAATATAGCTCAGTGTTCGTGTTCCAAATTCACCCAGTAGCATTCTAAACACTTTTCCAATTACTTAGAAATGTCACATTTAATATGTAGCTAATAAATTTTTTTTCTTAAGGCTATAATCATATTTTCATATCGCTGGCAACCTGAAAATGGATTTTGATGATGAGTATTCATAATTAATTGTTTCATGGAAGACTCATTTGGAACATATATTATATTCCTAAAAGACAACAATTTGTGTTGCTTTTTTAGCATAACTAGGAAGTTGTATATTTTTTACTTGCTATTATGACTACTCGTTAACTTAATATTTTAAGGCTGTTGCTGTTCTTTTTTTTGAAAATATGTCTTTGCACTAATGACAACAATTTCACCTATTTGATTTTCATTTCTACTTAATTCATCTTCTACCTCATTCTCCTTCTCCTTTATATGCTTGACATCAAATTCAAATTTGCTCAAGAAGGCCATGCATGTTACCATTGTAGTGTTGAAATTGGGCTAGATGAAAAAATACTTTAAACTTATGTAATCATGGTAAAAAAAATTCTTAAGAGATAATGCCTCCACCTTTTTAATGCGTGTATAAAAATAGCCAATTCAATATCATAAACAACAACATAGATTTTCTCATGTGTCTTTAATTTTCTTGATTCATAAGATACCACATAATTTTCCGGCATCAACAAACCACCTAGCCCCACAGGGAAAGCATTTGTACAAATAATAAAATATTTTTTTTGGATCAACAATATTCAACGATCAGGTGATTGTTAATAAGTATTTTAATCTGTCAAAACTCTTTGGACACTTTGGTGTCCAAATAAACTTCACTCCTTTTTTCCACAAAAAGGAGTTGGGATAGGTTATCTTACAAAATCTCTATATTAATCTTCGATAATATCAAGCAATACCCATGAAGGAGTTAATATCAAGAACATCCTTATGTATTGGCCAATTTAAAACAACCTTTACCTTTTTAGGATCAACAAATATGCGTTCCTTAGAAATCACATGTCTCAATTAGTGAACTTTATTTTTATAAAAATCATTGTTCCTAAAATTTACATACAATTTATGTTCTCTTAATGTTAGTAACATTATCCTTAACTGATTTTCATGCTTGGTATTTGAATATATCAGAAAAAAATCAATCAAAACCTATGCAAAATTATCTAGATATTTATTGAACACACTATTCATTAGACATGTAAAGATATACGATGTCTTTCTAAGGCCAAATTGTAGTACTACAAATTTGTAGTGTCCATACCATGTTATAAATGAATTTTTATGTTTGTCCTCATATTTGATTCTTAACTCATGGTAAACTAATATAAGATCTATATTTGAGAACATTTTTCCCGTCCAACTTGATCGAGCAGGTCATTTATTTAGGGTAAAGGATATATATTTTTAATTGTTAGCCTCTTTAGTTGTTGGTAATCTATGCACACCTGAAAATCCCATCCCTTTTCCTTGCAAAACATATAAGGGCTCCCCAAGGGGAAACACTTGGTCATATGTATCCTTTATAAGAAAACTCTTGAAATTGCATATTCAACTTCATAAATTCAAGCCCACTCATTTTATAATTTTCTTCATACAGATATGTCACTCCTACAACTAACTCAATTGAAAAATATATGTCTCTCGTTAGCATTTATCCTATAATATCTTCCAGAAATGCATCCTTAATAACTTTAATTACTTCTATGTGTGTCTATAGTATCATTTTGTGTTTTCTTTGTAATTTATTCTATCTATAAAACAAAGAATTCACAATATTTTTGGGCACACCTTCTCAACTGTAAGGCTAAAATTTGTAGAGTGGAGATAGGACCTAGTATGCCTTTTAATTCTTAAAAAAATCATTCTTCATTAGCATAGGTAATTCTTTCTTTAAACAATTAATTATACATTGAATTTTATCCAACCAATCCATTCCTATCAACAAATCTGTTATGTGTCCATTTAAATTTAAAAGGCATTATTTAACCCAAATTTTCACTTTTCTTTTAGTGTCTCTACTTGGCTAAACCAACTAGAAATTTTAAATATTTCTATTCGTAACTTTCATATTTGGAAGAATTATTGATTGACATAACTAGTATTGGCTCACTATTGATTAATGCTTTGTGTGCTTGTCTTGCTTTGGATGCCTATTGTATGGCCTGCAAATCTTGGAATAATTTGGTATTGTATGGGATTTTACTAAGTAAATGGGATTCTCCACAACCCAAATGTTTTCAAGGTTCTCTTTCTCTTCCACCATTAATTCCTTTACTATTTAGATCAATGTGTTTGGAACTAGTTTGGGACTCTACATATTCTAGATAATTATTCAAGATAAACCTCTTGGGCTGATGGATTTTCTGGAAAAACAAAAAGAGAAATCAAAATAGAGGATCTTGACTTCTTAATTCCAATTCAAATTCTACTTTTTTATTTCTTAGACTAGTATTATGAGCCTTCACTTTTATATTTAAATTGTTGATAACAAATGATCAGTTTTCGTATAGCTTCATCAATGGTCTTTGGATTTTCAAACTCAATCATTTCCTTGTGTGAGAGAGGAAGGAAATATATAAAATGTTGCACCTTCGCTTGTTCCTCTTGAATGTATGGAACATATCTTAATAGGTTTGTAAATTTCTCCATAAACTCATCCATACTTAATTTTCCCAACTTTGAATCATGAAAATCCTTGGCCCAATCATCATAATATATCTTTGTTAAGTACTTTTCCTTGAATTGTTTAGGGAATCCTTCCCCGGTAAGTCTATTTTCTTCTATACTATGTCTTGTTTTTGTTTCCTCCAAACATTGTGAATGTAAAAATTCCACTTATCATAATTTTTTTTTCTAATTATAGCATAATTACTAATTTGTCATCAAGGACATTTATGTATTTCATCACCATTCGATGTAACTCTATCGTTGTATTTTCTGTTGTGAGAATTTCCTTCACAACTTATGATTTCATGTATACAATATTTTTCAGAGATATATGATTATTTTGTTTCTGAACAATTTCATAATTCAGTTTTAGTAGTGACTGTCCTTGAAGACAGTCCTTCACCAGCTTGTTCTACTATAACTGCATTTACAATTTCTAGTGATTTCTGTCTTTACCATTTTATACTATATCTAGCATAATATGTTAACATCATACTTTATATTATACCTTAAAATATGGATGGTATTCTAATCTCCTTTCATCAATTTTTCCAGTTCCACATTATATAACACCTTTAACACACTATATGGCACTCTTAACATTTATAAGAGTTAATATTATTTATGCTATCAAATTTTACTATTTGATACATATACCTTTGTTTAAATAAAAGAGTATAACTAAACCCATTCAAAGGATGTAATGATACTATTAATATATCCTCAAGCATATAACGGTATGTAACTTTATAACAAGAAGTTGTATTATACAGATTTAATATTTTCCCTTCCTACCTTAATGACGAATTGGCCCTTCGTAAGATTGTTACGTTATATCCATCACTTTAAGATTTCATTTATTTTATAACATACATTACATTATCAATATGTAAGTCTTTACACATCAGTTCTAATTTAATTTAGTGTCATACATTAATCGATTTGTGGATTCGAATATATGATCCGTAGATATCTAAGTGAGAGGTTTTAATACCTTTATAGTTTCGAGATTTCCATATTTATGATTGTACTCCAGTCATTAAATTAGGCACTTGTCTCCAAAGATTTTTTATACCCACTGTTAGTTTAGATCACTGCCATGTTGATCGTCATGATGTTTTCGTATGTCTATCCTGGTTAATTTCGTAGAGGAAACCCAATTCCAATTTCTCATTTTCGTTTTGGCATTTCCAACTCTTTAGCTCTGGTTTTTCCATCAAACCCTCCTCTTTGGGTTTCTCATGTCATCCATCGAATTTTCCAGCCTTACCACACAAACAATCTATTGGTTGGCCGTAAGGCTTCATTATCAAACTGGTTCACGTTTTCTTGAGGTAAGGTAGTATAGGTGTTATGATTTTGTTATTGTTATGAGAATGCTACCTCTGTAACATTTATTTTGTTTGGTTTAAAAAATTTTGTTTAGATTTTATTATTATTCTCTGTAGCTAACATATTTCGTTTTGGTTGCAGGGGTTTCATTTTACCCGAGGTTTTTTTCAAATTGTCATCCCTAAATGTTTCAGGAAGATGTGAGGTATATTTCTTCCCCTCCACCAATAGGTACAAACTTAACCTTCCTTGGTCGTCGTATTTTATACTCTCTCCATGACTATAGTTTTCATATAGTGCTTCCATTTCCTTACCTTACTATTTTACAGTGGATTGAATCCTCGATTTAATTAAGTTATCTCTGAACTGTATGTTGTATTCCTACCCTTATACTATCTCTGCGTTAATACAATAGCATAGTCGTGATTTTAAATCCAGCATAATAGTCTATGTTGTTGATTACAGATTCATTGCCTGTCAAGATGGCTCCCTCATGCATTATTCATCGTAAATGTTTCCACCTATGCTTAACTTGGAAAATTTGAATTTTAATCAGAGTTTTTCCAAACTCTTTGCAATTATAGCTTTTGGTTAGATTAAAATTTTGGGTTTTCATTGAATATGAAACTTCATTACGCAACTTCGATTTTTCCCCAATTTAATCTGAGAAGCTAGCACTGAGCATGGTCATTTTACCATTCCACAATCTATGTAATTGGTTTTCTTTCAATTATCTGGACAAACATTGTGTACTCTTATTCAATTTTCACGTTAACAAGATTTCACTTTTGGTTTTCAAATCGATTTCAATTCCTATCCAAGGTAACTATTACCAAGAGTTATATGTTACATATTTCGTAATAGAATTAGGGAATTTCTATTTCGGTCTTCTCTATCACTATATTCGTATTTTCCAATTCAAATCTATATAGAAATTTGATATATTTCTTTAGTTCTGACGTAACCAATTCTCATCAGATTCTTATATCTCTGGAATGATTGATTCATCTGAATTAGATTTTATTTTTTAGGTAGCTCAAAAACCCTCATTCGCTCATGAGGAATTTCGAGTTTCATTGTCTCTTTAATATTCTTCATAACATTCTCCTATTCATGAAGTTGACCTTTCTGTTGACATAGTATATTTTATATGGAATTAACACTATAGTGTTACATATTTATATTCTGTATGAAATTTTCAACTTTACACTTATGTGTTTATTGAGAATAACATGAATAAATTTAGGATTTTATTAATTTCCTCAAATTAATAAAATCATGAATTGTATAGAAACAATTAATCAATTACACACAGTTCCTCGTAATTTTGATATGCACGCTGTCGACGAGACTAAAGGTAGTCACTTTCCCTCTCATTAGATTAATTTTCTCTTTCTCTTCTATTAAATTCTAATTCTTTCATTTAAGTATTTTTCTCATATGTATATGCATGTTTATTTTCACTGTCTAATATAGCATAGTAAGGTAAACTTTTCCATATTTAATTACTCGTGTCACTTATTTGTATATTATTTTCTTTACTTAAATTTAAAGACATTTGTATACATACTAATTCATGTATATAATTGTATGTGTGGGTACTCCACTTCGTTCAATGCACATTTTTACTGTTTTAATTTATAATTCTATAAATTTTGGGCAAATCATTCTGCCATTCATTCATAGTAGAATTTGGTTCCCTTTATAAAGGTTGATCCATATCGCTTTGAAGAATTCATCCTCTTGAATTATGAACTATATTCAAATTGATAATTATGTTGTAATTATTTAGTTAGGACCATGGACACTGTCTATAATTTATGATAGAATTAAATTGTAAATTATATACAGAATGATATCATGGTTTAAATTATTGCATTATGATACAGTGTAGTCATCCTCATAACTTTGAGTTATATTTCTTTACTGCATGTACTTTATGTTATCTGACTTTTGTTACACTTCTGAGTTAATGCAATAATTTATGTATATGCATAATCTTCTAGTTATGGTACAATAACAAATCTACTTGGAATTTACAAAATAATGTTTACTAATAGAAAGGAATTTTTCTCTTTATGTATATATTTTCCTATTTAATGTTATTATTTTACAACTCATAAATAAACTAATTTAACTTCTTTCTCCATGTATTTATCTATGTTTTTGTGTATACAGTGTTAAGGTTTACAACCTAACCTCAGATTTAAACCTGATACCGGGGTTTAAATATTCTGAGTATTGGTTTATTAAATTATAATTGTCTATGTAGCCATACAGATCAACTATATCTACTATAGTTGTTTTCTATTAAATACATCATACTGCCTAAACAAATTTTCTACATAATTTAATCATGCATAAAATTAACTTTAAGACACAATTCCATCTAATTTACTTGAATCCTTAATCCATGCAAATAAAGAATTTCTAACTTTCTTTAGCCTTAAAATTCGTACACAGAATTGAATTACTTGTGCATACCAATTTTGATAATACTAATTGCCACCCAACCTTGAGCTTTCTCACTATAGCTCCCCCCGAGCAGAGACCAATTCCTCCAAAGTATAGAAAACCTATTGTCTACTCAGGAATGACTCATTTAATTTTACTTTCACTTCAACATGTTTCCATAACTATGTCTAGTTAATCAAGATGTTTTTTCCTTCTTTTTTTTTGTTTTTTCCACAAAAGTACTTTAAAACTAGCTTTTTCCTCTTTCTAGTCTTATTTCACCTCTTCTCAGTAACTTTCCACTTTACTCAGGTATCTTTAGATTTTTATCGCCAATATAATATATTAAATTTAATTTATTTTCTCCAAGGATTTTTGGAGAATATGGGAAATTATTTGGAATCTTATCCATCCTCATGGATTTGAAATCTTGATCTCCATTTATACTCTAGTCTTTACACAATAATTCAAATTCCACATTTATTAAATTAAGAAAAAATAAAATATGTCAACAATAAGTGTTTTCCTTTCGGTCCACTGAACCTTTAGGACTGTTCAACTGTCTAATAAAAGAAGTAAAAATAGGGATATTACATATTCCCCCTCTAAAACAAAACACTGTCCTCGGTGTTGCAAAGTATCAATTCACTTTTCAAACAATGATGGATATATTTCCTTCATTTCTTCTTCTCGCTCCCAAGTAGCTTCTTCAGGTGAAAAGTTTCTCCACTGCACTTTCACCCTAGCTACTATCATATTTCAGAGCTTGATTTCTTCTCGTACCAGTATATGAAGGGGCCCTGGAAGAAATTCCCCTTCTCGTTGCATGTGTATCAAATTCTAGTCAATTACATGAGCAGGATCATGTACATAATTTTTCAACAAGGAAACATGAAAAACATTTTGAACCTCAATGTGACTAGGTAGAGCCAATTTATAAGCTATTGCCCCACTCTTTCTATAAATTCAAATGGTCCACAGTAGTGTGGGGCTAATTTAGCACAACTACCAGTATGTAAGGTACTCTTTTTAGGCTTAATCCTCAAGTAAACATGGTCTCCCACTTTGAATTCTCTTTTTGTCTGCATAACTCTTTTGTATGTCTTGAGCTATTTTAATGTTTTGGTAAATTATCTTCATATTTATTTCCATCTCTTGTAATTCATCCGGTCGAAGAATTAAATTATCTTATGGTTGACTCCAACTAAGTGGTGTGAGGCACTTTCTACCATATAATGCTTGAAAATGACTCATCTTTATTGAGGCTTCATAACTATTATTATATGCAAATTCTTCTAGATGCAGAAAATATTCACATCTTGTAGGTCTATCCATAACATACATGCATAACATGTCTTCTAGAATCTGGTTTTTCCTTTCAGTTTGTCCATCTGTTTGGGGATGGTAGGCAGTACTAAAGTTCAATTTGGTACTCATTCCTCCAAACAGAGTCTGCCAAAAAGCTGAAGTAAACATTTCATCTCTGTCTGGTATAATCATTTGAGGAATACCATGTAATTTCACAATCTCTTTCATGAACACATTAGCTACTTTAGTTGTACCAAAAGTATATTATTGGTAAAAAGTGTGAATCTTTAGTCAATGTGTCTAGAACCACCATTATAGAATCATGTTGATATCTAGTTCTATGCAATCTAGTAATAAAATCTACAGAAACTATTTCATGTTTCCATTCTGGAATAGGTAAAGGATTCAAAAACCTGCTGGATGCTAATGCTCTACTTTTAATTGTTGACATTCTAGACATCTTTCTAGGTAATCAGCCGCATATTTCTTCATACCATGCGAAAACATGTTCTTTCTCAATACTGAAATCAATTTTTGATAACCAGGATGCCCTGCATAGGCCCATTTATGATACTCATCTAAAATTTCTTGTTTTAATGAGCTCATGTTTGGAATATCCAATATGATTTTATAATAAATAAGCCCTTTTTTATTTTCAGCGTATCCCAGTATTTTAGCGTTCTGCAATTTTTCTTGTATTTTTTCATAGTTTGGATCTTGACTCACCACTTCTTGTTTCAATCCTTCTATGTCAAATTTTACACTACTTCCAACATTATTCAAAATATGATGAGCATTCATACTCAAATCATCTACAACCTTATTTTACTTTCCTTTAATATGTTTGATTTCCATGTCAAACTCACTAAGGAAACACAACCATCTAGCTTGTCTAGCATTTAAATAAGGTTGTATGAAAAAATATTTCAAGCCTATGTGATCTATCATCAGTACAAATTTCTTTCCTAACTAATAATGTCTCCACATTTTCAAAGCATGTATTACAATAACTAACTCTAAGTCATATACAGTGTAATTCCTTTCATGTTTCTTTAATTTTCTTGATTCATAAGCTATGACTGAGTTTTCTTGTAATAATACCCCTCCTAATCCTTCTGCACATGCCATCTGTACACATTATAAATTATTTGTTTGGATCAACAATCTTCAAAATAGGAGCAGTTGTTAGTTTAAGTTTTAATTGTTCAAAACTATGTTTATGTTTTTCTGTCCACTCAAACTTCACTCCCTCTTTCTGTAAAGATGTAATAAGATATGATAAGGTTGAAACCTTCTACAAATCTCCCGTAGTATCCAGCGATACCCATGAATGATATTATAGCTGGAACATCAGTAGGTGCATGCCAATCTATGATATCCTGTATCTTCTATGGGTCTACTTCCAATACCTCTTCTGAAATTACATTAACCAAATACCGAATTTTATCTTTGTAAAATTCACATTCTCTAAGTTTGGCATATAACCTATGTTCTCTAACTATTTGTAAGACAATTATGAGATGTTCTTTATGTTCTGCCTCATTTTTTGAATATACCAAAATATCATCAATGAACACCAACACAAATTTGTCTAGATACTTATGTAACACACTATTCATTAGACACATGAATGTAGAAGGTGCATTAGTCAACCCAAAAGGTAAAACTACAAATTCATAGTGCCCGTATCTAGTCCTGAATGTTGTCTTGTTGATGTCTTCATCTTTAATTCTTAGCTGAAGATAGTTGTTCTTAAATCAATCTTTGAAAAGACAGTAGATCCTCTCACATGATCAAATAAGTCATCTACTCTCTGTAGAGGATATATGTTCTTTATAGTCAATTTATTTAGTTTTCTGTAGTCTATACACATCCTAAAGGTGCCATCTTTATTTTTAACAAATAGTACATGTGCTCCCCAAGGAGACACACTTGGTCTGATGTAACCTCTGTCTAGCAACCCTTGTAGTTGCAGTTTTAATTTTAACAAATCAGGAGTACTCATTCGGTAGGGTTCTCTAGAGACGGGTGTACCTCCAGGTACCAATTCAATTGAGAAATCAATTTCTCTTTTAGGGGGTAAATGGGGGATTTCATCTGGAAACACATCCTTGAAATCTCGAATTACTGCTAAAGTTTCTACAGCTTCTTTTTCAATTTGTTGTTCCAATTCCTCCACTTGTACAACATACACTTGATAGCCTTTCCTTGCTATCCTTTTTAGTTGTAGTATTAAAATATGTCTTATTGATATGAGTCTTGCTTTTCCTTTTACTATCACTGGTTTTCCCTAACCATTTATACAATGAATTGTTTGATCAGAGAAATTAACTATTGCTTTTTGCTTTTCTAACTAAACCATTCCCACTAACACATCATAGGATCCCAGGGGAAAAATATTTAAATTCAGTTTAGTTTCATACCCATTTAAATTTACAACAATATTTGGTAGTCTATGGGTCACTTTTCTTTTTGTTCTCGTAGCTAAATGAACTAACCATTCTTGTTGAAATTTTTCTGATTTAAATTTTGCACTTTTCCACCATCTGATGACTTATATAGCTTAAATTTTCTCCTGGATCTATCAAAATAGAAACAGATTGTTCAGCAATCATACCTTCAATTTTGATAATGGTTGATTGGTGTTCATGCTGGAAATCCTCTAGTGCAGCACTGATTCTTGGAATGTTTCTAGCAACATAATTTACAGTAGTCACCTCTCTTAACACTTGAATGTTTTGAACTTCTCAATGAGGACATCCCCTTAACAGGTGAGGGTCTCCATAACCCCAACACTTTAATTGTTCCTTCATTTTTACAATCCCTTATTTCTTGTTGTTTACATCCATTTGTTTAGATGGAGTTTGTGATTAGGCTGGTTGATTTTCTCCAACTTTGTTAAAAAAATTTCTTTGATGATTTTTCCCAATTTTTTTCAAATATGATGGTTTTACTCCTTTTCCACTAGAGTCTCCTTTCCCTTTTTTTTTGTTTTTCTAATTTTCTGCTGATCATTTCTGCCTTTGAATTGTTGATAACAAAATCTTGCTTTGCACACCGCTTCATCCATTGTCATAAGATTATCAAATTCTATTCTCTCCTTGTAGATTATAGGTATGCAGTTTAAAAATCATTGTACCTTGGAAATTTCTTCTTTGATATAAGGCACATAGCGAAGCATGTTAGTGAATTTTGTAACAAACTCATATATAGTGAGTTTTCGTGATCTCATCTCATGAAATTCTTTCGCTTTGTCATCATAATATCTCTCATTCAGATATCTAGATTTGAATTTAGTTTGAAAGTATTCCCAAGGAACAGTTTTCTCATCTATTACATGTACCATTTTGGTTTCTTCCCACCACAAAGTAGCTTTACCATGTAGTTGGTAAATAGCCAATTTGGCTTTCAGGTTACTCCATATTCATATAATTCAAATTATTTTACCATATTTAGAATCCAAGCTTCTGAATCTTCATCCTTTTCACCATCATAAGTGGGAGGTTTATTTTTTTGGAATTGTCCTTGCAATTCCTTTTTCTCTTTGGACTGTTGTCTAACTACTTCACCATTCTCAGATCCTTCGAAGTTGGTTTCAGCTTGTTTTCACTTTATTCTAGAGTCTTCACTTTCGTGACTAGAACTTGAGGTTAATTCCTTAATCAACCTCTCTTCCTGTTCGCTGGTTTGCAACAATCATTCATTTCTGATTCTCACATGAAACAATTCTTGTTGCATCTCCCTGAACATATCCAACAACTGAGCATTTTGATTCGGTGGATTTCCCTCAACACCCAGATCTACGTACACCCCTCCTCCATCACTCATAATGGCATATCTACTTTTCTGCACTAAATCACTGTACACAGAAAATAAATTAGTGCAAAAAAAATTCAATTTAAATTAATTTGCAGGAATAATTTTTTTTTTTTTTGGATTTTTAGTTTCATGTATGAGGACACATATATTCCCAGTGTTTCAACATGGGCTCTAATACCATCTGTAACAACTCCACCTACCACAATTTTTTTCTAATTATAGCATAATTACTAATTTTTCATCAAGGACGTTTATGTATTTCGTCACCATTCGACGTAACTCCATCATTGTATTTTTTGTTCTAAGAATTTCCATCACAACTTATGATTTCATATATATAATATTTTTCGGAGATCTGTGATTCTCGTGTTTCTTAACAATTTTATAATTTAGTTTTAGAAGTAGCTGTCCTTGAAGACAATCTTTCGCCACCTTATTCTACAATAACTGCATTTATAATTTGTAGTGATTTATGTCTTTACCATTTTATACTATATCTAGCAGAATATGTTGACATCATACTTTATATTATACCTTAAAATATTTATGGTATTCTAATATTCTTTCATCAAAATTTCCACTTCCACACTATATAACACCTTTAACACAATATATGGCACTCTTAACTTTTATAAGAGCTAATATTATTTATGCTATCAAATTTTACTATTTCATACATATACCTTTTGTTTAAATAAAAGAGTATACCTAAACCCATTCAAAGGACTTAATGATACTATTAATATATCCTCAAACATATAATGATATGTAACTTTATAACAAGAAGTTGTATTATACATATTTAATATTTTCCCTTCCTACCTTAATGATGAATTGGCCCTTTGTAAACTTGTTGCATTATATCCATCACTTTGAGACTTCATTGCTTTTATAACATACATTACATTATCACTATGTCAGTCTTTACACATCAGTTCTAATTTAATTTACAGTTATATGTTAATAGATTTGTGGATTCGAATCTATGATCTATAGATCTCTAGGTTAAAGGTTTTAATACCTTTGTAGTTTCAAGATTTACATCTTTATGATCGTACTCTGGTCATTAAATTAATCACATGGCTCCGAAGATTTTTTCTACCGACTTTTGGCTTAGATCACTGCCACGTTAATGGTCAAGATGTTTTCATATCTCTGTCCTGGTTAATTTCGTAGATGAAACCCTATTCTAATTTCTGATTTTTGCTTTGGCATTTTAGGCTCTTCAGCTTTGGCTTTTCCATCAAACCCTTGTTTCTAGGTTTCTCATATCATCCATCCAATTTGTCGGTCTTACTGCGTATATAGTCTCTTGGTTGACCGTAAGGCTTAATTATCAAACTGGTTCACTATAATATTCCAAAATTTTAGCCTCCAAGCTAAATGGAATGTTAGAGTTGTTTCATCACTAGGTAGGTGAATAAATGGGTAGGGAGAAATTAACCTCCTTAGAGGGATCAATAACACTCCTAATGTGAAAGGAGTAAGAATAAGAAGCTAATTTGAGCACCATTGGGTGTGAATAGAGATGGGATCATGTTGATTCAGTCAACTTTGACCAAGTCAACAAAGTTGTCTAGATACATTGAACTTCCTTGATGGAAAGCGCAGTTTTGGTGGAGGACAACTTGCATGAGCTTGATGGCACATGTGGATGGGACCCAATGTGGAGAGGTTCAGTTGCTATATATGGAGAGGATGGGAGCCTTTTTTATTCATGATTTTGATTTGATCATTTGATCTTGTCTGTTTAGTCTTGGCTTCATCTTGTTGTTTAGCAGGGTTGTAGTAATGTTGAGCATAGGGTGTTCCTGAGCGGGAATCCCACCTCTTCATTTGAGAGGCCTCTTAGGAGAGCTTGTCCTGTAGTGCTCCACATATAGGCTTGAGGCCAAGCACCATTCTTCAGTTCCAGTGTTATTTCTGTAGCATGATCTTTCTGAGTTATAGGGTGTTGAAGTAGAGGTTTTTTACACCACTTCTGGGTCTATTTCTTAGTAGAAGGTGCCTTCCTTCTCTTGAGAGATCAGCTAGAAAGGTTTCTGAGCATATTTAATATCTTGGCAGTAGGCCAAAGTATTTTCTCATCTCCTACAATACAGTCCCTTGTAGGAACTGTGTCATTTTGCATAGAGTTTCTGCAGCAAGGTTAAGACCCTTGTTTCTGAGCTAGTTTCCTAGGGAAAGGGCCAACCCTTCTCTCGAAAAGCTAGAGGAAGGGATTGTCATCCCTCTTTTGTATTATTCAGCTATATTTCTGTAATTTTGTAGTAATAATGCATTTTCTGAGCTGAATATTCATATCTTCTCTTTTTGTACTTGTACTTTCATGAAACCCTTATCGGGTTGGCTTTATAATGCAGTAAGGAGGTCAGATCTTCATTTTCTTAGCATATTGTTCCATAAAGTTCCAAATCCATGTTTTTCCAGCATTATTCTATAGAAACCCTTATAAAATAATTCTATCATTTGCTTCAGTCTTTTTTGCATAACTTAAGTCATGGGATTTGGCTATTTTTGAGCTAATATGATGCCGAGAGGTCTATTTAACATATCAAAAGGTATTTATTTCTCATCCCCTTTTGTATGCAAGGGCCTAACATCATATGCTAAGGGAACCAAGCATTATTTCACCCATTAAAAATGTAAATCTTCATAAATAATGTTTTCAGGGTCTATTTGCTGCATTTTCCCCACTTGGGAATGTGTAGAAGCTCTTCTTTTGCCGATGTTTCACTCATTTTATGGATATGTGTTTTTTAACACATAATATGAGTCTATTTATCACCTAACATCCATTATTATGTTCATGTGTTGCTGTAACTCCAACTTTAGAATATCTCAAGATATTCTTATTGTTGTAGATTTTCCCTATTTTGGGATATTTCAGTGGTATCAAAGCATAGTCTTGGCTCAGCCTATGGAAATCAGCCATGAAAATATCAAGAGGAGGAGATATTAACAGAAAGAAGACTCCATTATGTGGAGAAAGAAAGGAAGATATGCTTACAAAGCTTCTTCAAACTCTATGTAGTGCATCACTGAAGATCTTAAGAAGATGAGGGGAGAGATGGAATCTCCTGAGGAGTTTAGATATAGAGCTAGATCTAGATTGGCATATGATAGGTGTGAGCATGCAGCTACACCCTATTATGCACAGCGCAGTCAAATGCCTAGATCAGCAATGAAAGAGATGAAAGAAGGGAAAATGCCGAAGAGGGAAACTCTTAGTAATTTTCTGCAAGAGTATGAATCTCAAACTAAAAATTTTAGAGATCATATTGCTTTCAAAGAGTTTTGAAAGATCAAGGTGGAGAGGAGAAAGCTGCATGACATCGATATATTTTCTCTATCTACCTTTGATGGATCCCCAACTTGTTCAACCAAAGCTTGGGTGGAGGAGTTGTGTACTTATTTGCAGCAGCACCAAGTCTCTGAAGATGAAGCCATCAGAGTTGCAATGCTGCACTTTGAAGGTAAGGCCTATGCTTGGTGGATGTTTGAGTCATTTTCATTGAAAAATCTTAATACTTCTTCTTTTGCAAAGTTCACTAAAATATTGGGAGAAAGGTTTGATAAAAAACATGAGACAATCAAACCAATGAAACTTTTGCATAACTTGGAAGGACTTGCAAACTCAAAACCACTTTAGAAACCTATTGGAGGAGATCACATCTTGCATGATACCTTGCTAGAGGCAAGATCCTTGTTTCATAAACTTGGACAAGAGGGCATGGAGGCTCCTTTTGTAAAGGAGGATCCAATTATTAAGCAATTACCTACTATTCATATTGAAGATGAAGAGAAGGATGGGGGTTACAGTGCTATCACATCTAGAGCATATCTAGTGCCTCATGCAGAGGACAGAGGAGCACATGCTCTGAATGGGGGATTTCTTGTGTCATTGCAAGAAGTTCCCCAGGATCTCACATATGGAAGGCAAAGTAAAATCAATGAGCATGATGATTGTGAGATGATATTGGTGGAAAGAAGAGGTAGGGAGGAAGGATATCATCATTTGATGAGAAGCACACACCCCCATCTATTTCAGAGAGCTGGTGCAAGGAGGAGAAAGATTGGTTCATGCTGTGAGGGAAAGGGCAAGGGTGCCCAACCATATGAATAGTCTTCTCTTACCATTGATGTCTCACTGTATGGAGGCATTCCACCGAGGAGGCTACTAGATCTGGAGTTGGTAAGAGAAATCTTGCCATTTGATTTACCACTCTTGGATTTTGGAGAGGTGAAGAGTTTGGAGGAAGACTTTGGCATGGGGGATGTCAAAGTAGCATGAAGCATCATGAGGAGAGCTTCACATGCTAGATCACCAGCGCTGTCTCTTAGGAGGATTGATCCATATTGGAGGTCTCAACTCTTGGTAGAGTACTCCAAGGATCTTGGTGCTTGCATGATCCTTGATGACCCTGATGGAGATGAAAGATATATGGTAGATGATATGGTCATCTATTCTTATGGCAGAGTCTTCTTGACTATAGCTTCTAAGCTCAAGGGGAAGCTGCTACATGCAGCACATGAGGAATTATTTTCCATGCATTTTGATGCATATCTTTCCTTGGCAGAGGAGTTCATTTGGGAGGGCATCCAGGATGACATATTTCAGCATATGGAGAGATGCATAGCTCGGATGGTGATAGAGAGGAGTTCAAAACCACTTCCCTACTCTTTGGAGGTGAGGAAGAATTTCCAGTTGAGCCATTTTAGCTCAAGATCTCAAGTACATGATGGAGGATGTACAATTTCACTTTATGTTTTCTACTTCTTTACTTTATATGAGTATTATATTGTACCAAGGAGGTCTATTCCTTCTTGAATATTGTATAATAACGTACTTGAAGCCATTTGTAGCATTTAGATTGGCTAAATCATTGGTGGTTTGTGGGGGAAGCCACATGATTTTTGGTATTCACCATTGACATCACTTTGTACTTTCATGTTTATATCTTGTAAGATGATTGTGGCAGAAAATAAGTAGCTGGAAAAACACTTTTTTTTATTGATTTGATGCAGGCAAAGGATGCACTGCGTTGGTCCCTTGTGTGGGACCTTGATCCACTTTCAATTTTTCATATGACAACTTGTTTCTATTGGTTTTTGCTTCCATGTACTGCTGATATTTCTATGTTCATGGGAAGCTTTGTTTAGAGAGTGGGATATGAGTTGAAGATGCCCATTAGGGGTATGATTCTCCCTAATTTTCATGATGCATGCTTCAGGAGAAGCAATGGGCAGCCCATGATTGCCAAACTACATCTCTCTTCTTCATGTGGGAGGAGCCATTTGGAGAACTTGAGTTTTTGGAGGAGACACTTCATGGTTTATTTTTTTGGTGGGGTAGCTTGGGTCACTCTTGGAGGTCATAATATTTCAGCCCAAGAGCAAAAACAGGCCCATACTTATCATTAATGGAGAGAGAAACCACTTGGGTGGGAGGATCCAATCTCTACATGTAGCCCCAACACATTGTATGAACCAGGGGTTGAGAATCTTTTTCAGCTAACTAGATTGGCTCACTTCATTTGGATGATAGCATGGGTGTGGAATTCATTCATTGGGAATAATATTCCCCATGTTCATCATCACTCCTACCTTGAGAAATCCATTGGATAGTAGGGAGGTTTCCACTTACCTCTTCCACCTTTCTATGATGTAAGCCATATGGTTTTGCATGCTTGGGAGGAAACATTGGAGGACATATTTGTAGCAGATCATTTTGAGCAGTGGTGGAGACTTTTGATGAGGAGGCCAAAATAAGAGGAGGGGAGGATTTTTTCTCTCCTTATACAGTTGCTTGAGGACAAGCAACATTTTGGAGGGGAGGACTGTAATATTCCAAAATTTTAACCTCCAAGCTAAATGGAATATTAGAGTTGTTTTATCACTAGGTAGGTCACTAAAAGGGTAGGGAGACCCATTAACATATTTATAGGGATCAATAAAACTCCTAACATGAAAGGAGTAAGAATAAGCATCTAATTTGAGCACCCTTGGGTGTGAACAGAGATGGGATCATGTTGATTCAGTCAACTTTGACCAAGTCAACAAAGCTGTCTAGATACATTGAACTTCCTTGATGGATAGCATAGTTTTGGTGGAGGAAAAATTGCATGAGATTGATGGCACATGTGGATGGGAACCAATGTGGAGAGGTTCACTTGCTATATATGGAGAGGATGGGAGCCTTTGTTATTCATGCTTTTGATTTGATCATTTGATCTTGACAAATGTATTTAAATCTAAGTAAATAAAAGAATATATAAATAAGTGACAAGAGTAATTAAATATGGAAAGTGTAATGTGCTATCATTTCCTGAGGGATCACATTCCACAATAAATGTTTTTGTGAAGTATGGCGTAGCTAAGACTGGTGCTAGGCACATTGCCTCTTTAAGATGTTCAAAGGCCTTAGCTTCTTTAGGAGTCCATGAAAAGGAACATTTCTTTAATAATGTTGTTAGAGGTGGTGCTATTCTCCCATAATTCTTAACAAACTTGTGATAATACCCTGTTAACCCTAGAAATACTCACAACTGCTTTATGGTAGTGGGGAATTTCCATTCCTTAACAGCTTTAATTTTGTTAGGGTCTACCTTAACACCCTCATGAGATACAATATGACCTAGATATTCCACCTCTTATACTCTAAAGAAACATTTGGATGCTTTTTCATATAATTGTTTCTCATCCAATAGTTTGAGCACCCTCTCAACATGTTGAACATGAGCCTTCCAAGACATATTGTAGATTAGTATATCATCAAAAAATACTAGCACAAATTTTCTAAGGAAGGGTTTGAAAATGGAATTCATGAACCCTTTAAATGTAGAAGGTGCATTGGTAAGGCAAAAAGGCATGACCAAAAATTCATAATGACCCTCATGAGTTCGAAATGTTGTTTTTCGAATATCTTCAATCTTAATTCTAATTTGATGATATCCTGAACAAATATCAAACTTGATAAAATAAATTGCTCCATGTAATTCATCCAATAATTCATCAAACATAGGAATAGGAAATTTATCTTTAATAGTGAGCTTATTGAGCTCCCTATAATCCGAACACATGCGCCATGATCCATCCTTCTTGAGCACCAATACACTGGAGCAGAGAAAGAACATTGACTGGGTTGAATTATACCAGCCTCTAACATTTTTGCAATCATACATTTAATTTCACTCTTTTGGACATAAGGATATCTATAAGGCCTGATGTTTGGAGGAACACTTTCTGGAATCAAATGAATTGAATGATCATGATCGCAAGTAGGTGGGAGTCCTTTGGGAGTTTCAAACACCTAGAAATGATTGTCCAATAATTTTTGGAAATCTAGAGAAATAGATAATTTTGAGTTGGAACTTCTAGTGAGCATAATTGTGCAATTATGCCTCGTTGTTCTTTCTTCAGAAGCTTTTTCATGACACTAGATATTATTATCTTTCTTGGCTTCCCTGCGATCCCCATAATTCGAATTCCTTTCATTTCGAAAAAAATTTCAAGAAAAGTTCTAGAAAATTAAAAGCTACCATCCCCAAATATTGTAACCATTGTACTACTAGTACAACATCAAAACCTCCCATTGGAATGGAAGCATTGGACTCTTAAATACATATTCCCCCATGATTATCTTAATATTATGGCATTTTCTAGAGAAATTTATAGTTCCTCCATTTGCAACCATCACTTGACATTATGGTGTGGGGTATAGGAAACAATTCAATTCCTTGGCTATATTACAATGAATAAAATTATGGGTACTAACCAAATAAATCGACACTATTACCTTTTTCTTCTTGATATTTCCTTATATCTTGAGAGTTTGAGGAGTGGTAATTCCTGCCAATGCATTACACAATATAGTCTAAATCATTTCTTCTTCTTCTAGGGTTGGTTCCTAGTGTGTATCCTCTTCTTTTGAATTTTCTTGTTCATTTTCTTCCTCCTCTTCACAATCTATGTAAAATAATTTCTTCTCAGAACACTTATGACCTTTAGTGTATTTTCTATCACAACTGTAGCAAACCACTTTTTCTCTTTTTTCTTCCAATTTTTGTGTTGTTAACCTTGTAGGTTGTGGAATTCTAGGAATAGCAAAACTTCCATCTTTATAGATGTGAGTGGTAGGCTTCCTTGTCGCCATAATTTTACATTCAATTTTTCTTGCCAACCTGAATGCCTTATCCAATGAATCATGTACCCAAACGCGAACCTCATGTTGGATGTTATCCTTTATAGTCCCTATGAAGACATCAATCCTATGCTCATCTGGAATATCAGTTAACCTTATATTAAAGTTTTATAGTTCTTCAATGTGATCCACCACTGAACCCCTTTGTTTTAGATTTATCAATTGGCTAAAAAAGGTGTTGCTCTTTGTATCCTCATAATGTGTTATCATTTCCTCCGGAAAAATTGACCAAGTGACAATTTTTTTATGGGAGCAAAGCCATCGATACCATACAAATGTATTTTGTTCTAAATATAAAGTTTCAATGCGTGCCTTTTGTTTGTTTTGCACATTATTGAGATCAAAATATTAATCCATCTATAGTATCCATGTTACGAGATCCTTGCCATCAAAATTCCTCATATTGATATTTGGAATATGGTGGGTCTTCCATCCAACATTAGAGTTTATGAAATCACGATTAACATTTTTTTTATTCTCATCATGAGTTTCCTCTAATATCTTTTCACCATTAGGAAACATTTCTTGTATCAACTTTGTCAAACCATCCATGTCTGCTTTTAGATCATTCTTCATGTTATCGATCTTAGCCTCCATATCTTCCATGCCATACATGCCATGCTTCAAACCATACATATTATCTTTCATAACTCAATACTGATATATATTCAACAATACTGAAGGGTTTATGATCCATTGATGAGTATGCTTCATCATCGATCAAACCTTTAGAAGGCCTCTGATCTTCCTATTTTGGTTTCTTATGACCCATGGATCATCACCCAAGGTTTCATCCATTATTCATGGACTGTGGGAGGGCATATTGGACCCTTTCCTTCATTAAAAACCTGCACAAAACACAATGTTTTAGTTTAAAACCATGTTAGGTGGGCCTGAATGCATTTTCAGGGGTTTTGGGTGGTCAGAAGGTGCTTACAGAGGGAGAAAATGGAGAAAGAGGCAAGGTTCTGTATGTAATACCAGGCAGAAATTCGAATGGACGCGGAGAAATTCGAATTATGGCGTGGATGGGAAAAGTGGTTTTCAAAAACCACAAATGGTTTATCACACGGGTAAAGGGAAGTTTGTGGTTTTGGCCCAAACACATGCAATACCATAGAGCATATGTCATGTGGCAAGGCGAAAACTGCCCATTTAGTGCGGGTTGCGAGGCTTTAAACGCATCGCAATTTTCTATGTGATATGCCTTTTGGGCCCCTTGATCTCAGGTAGTGAGATTGATGGTACAGAATGATATGTGGAGTGGCGAGTAGATTTTAAGGGTGGAGCTCAGGGACAGGTGGTGAAAAATGGTTGGTCGGCGGGGTTTTAGTGGAAGGCGGGCCCGGGCGCAGGGTGACATGGAGATATTTGTCGAGTAGCGCGAGGCCATAACAATGCGGAATTAGGTTGAGGATGCGATAGCTGTTGGATCGGGGTCCAAGGCTCCTGATCAATGGTGGAGATGGCCCAATGAAAAGAAAAGGCGGGGTGAGGGAAAGCAGGGGCCCGCATTTTAATATTTCAAAGGTAGGGGCTTTTATAATAAGGTTTTGAGGGAGTAAAAACAAAGGGGCGGAGGTATGTTTAAATGGGGAGGGGCTAAGAATAAGCTGAGGGCAAGGTTATATGGATTCGAAGAGGCTAGGGCTTAAGCAGAGAGGGGCTTAAGGCCTATTATGTCAAAAGGGGCGGGTTTAGTACATAAAACATGGTTTTTAATAAGATTAAAAGGACCCGATAGGTTAAATTTTAACCTTAAACAATGTAAAAAGAGATTTTTACATTGTTTAATATGTTTCTTAGGAATATGATGAATGGGGGGGTATTTTAAGAGGGTTTTGAGGGGAAAGGAAAAATGGGTTTTGTAAAGGAAAATAGGGAGTGAATGAGAGTGGGGGTAAGGTGTTGGAATGAGGCAAACAGGCCTAAAATGATGTAGTCTTTCTTTGAAGCAGGGGTATATTTTTAGGAGGCAGAGAGAGGGAAAATATAGTAAACATAGTTAGTTTAGGATAATGAAGGCAGTGAGATTTCTAGAACTCACAATATTTCTCAAATCTTGTTTCTAGAAATCTAGGATCATAACTTAGTCATCTTTGGATATTAGCAAAAATTACTGATGACTAACAGTGGCTCCACTTGGGGAGAGCATCTTTCCTTTCAAGGTGTCCAGAACCTCCAGTTTATCAAATCTCTGAGTTTCAGTAGACCAATGTCTTTTTCATTGGGCAGATTTCCCTTCTTTTTCACTTGCTGATATTTCTTTCAAGTGACAATCTTAACAATATGCAACACATGATTCTTTCAATAACATCTCAACCTACCCAATCCTACTTGTCCTAAATTTTTTTCTTCTTTGAGTGCACTTGGACTGGAAAACTCTTTGACATTTTATTTTTCAAAAAATAAATAAACTATCTACTTCTATCCTTATTTCATCCAAGAGTTCAGATTAAACTAGTGAACTCTTTTATTTTCTACGTGAACTATTTGACTACCAAGATTAAGCTGTTTGGCAGTCTTGATTCTCTAAACTATTGACATGAAATTTAAAGCATGGTTCAAATCAGGATTAGAAAGTCCGATTTACTATGGTTGTGGCATTGTAACAAGCTACACACAAACATTATTTTGCATAAAAGTAAATTTAGAAAGATAATGCTATAATTTATCATTTGCAATGCATCTTTATCTTCCTCTTTGGTTCCGTTTTTAGCATGTGGAACCAGTATCTTTTATTTCCCTAATATATCTTTCTTGACAAGTCAAGTTTGAAATAATATTGACAACCCTTGTTTTCACTAACTTATCAATATAAATTTAAAGCATGTTCAGCCATGAATAGGCTAGATGACTGAACAATGTATCATTTCGAATCAGCAGTGGCATTTAGACTTGCACACTTTCAGCAATACTATTTTTTGGGTATGGGGTTGTACCTCTTTTGAATTTTCCCTCTTTTTCTTTTCTTTCATTGTTTTTGTATTTTCTATGATTTTTCTCATGGAGATGTTATGTATAATGAATGAAAATTTTTATACTAAGGGATTTTACAACAATGGTACTTGAGCATCATGTCCTCAAAAGGATCTCCTGAAATTCTTTCTTGATTCAAATTTTGTAGAAAGATATCATAGTTACCTATATTTGAAGGAATGGTGTGAATTTTTTTCCAAAATTTTTCAAACAACCCATGCGCTTCTCGATATTTCCTTGAGTTTTTCTTCCTAAATATGTTTTTGTCAAATGTCCTCCTCAGGTAAAAAAAGTATTCTTTATCAACTTCAAAACAAATAAAGATGTCACTAATGTATATTATAGTGAAGAATTTGAAATTAGGGGCCATAACTCCTTGGAAGATATCTTCAGTACTTCTTGGTCCTGGAAGCATTTGGTCAAACATGCAGCTTTTCCAAGGAATTTTGAAAATGTCTTTATGCTGATTGATCTGAGGTGGTATCATTTGATGATAACCTGAAACACTATTATGAAATGACATTTTTGTTAGAAATTCCTACCCTTGGCACAGGATGATTTATCTTGGAAAAAGGATGTTTATATTTCATGGAGGGTTTACCTAGGTACCTAAAGTCTACACACCACCTATATCCTTTGGTTTTCTTTATTAATGACACAATTTTCCCAAGGGTTTCATGGTATTTCTTTGAAGGTGGTCCCCTTTGAATAATGTCAGGGTTATAAGGGTTTAAGCTTTCATTTCTATATAAAAAATCATCTTGAAGATTTTTGCACAGTCTTATATATTTCATTTTTTGTGTGTAATGACAAGGTTATGGATAATTTGATCATTTTGGGTTTTCCTAGGCTGCCTACATTATATTCCTCTATACTAGTTTCAATAGATACTTCTTTAGGATCCATAGCAATATTTGTGGGAAAAACTTCTTTGGAAGGGACAACGCTCTTTGATGATGAGGTATCTATGTAAGGAAAAAACATAAGACTCTCTTGATCCAGATTTTTAAAGATTTTTGTTCTGTGAGGGTATTTCAGTATTTATGGATTGGAAAAAGGGAATAATTGTGTTTTTGAGATTTGTCCTTCATTTCAGCAACCTGATTTATTTTCTGGATTGATTTTAGGTTTTAAAATTTCAATTTTAGTTTGCAAAAAATCAAATCCAATTTTACCATCATGGGGTTTTTCAGAGCTCCTATAGTTTTGTGAGGGTTGGGGAGGTTTTTTCTTATTTCCCCACTTATTCATGAATGTATGGTAGAGGGATAGGAGATTATAAATGCTACTAGGATTCAAGGTTTCTAACCATCCTCTGGCTTCTCCTTCTAAGCTTTGGGCAAAAATCCTCATTTCCATGGAATCTTCTTCAATTTCCATGAGGTCAAAGGTATCAATCGTTTTATCTACATGTTGTTGGGTAGTAGTAGATTTAGTTCCAGTGAAATGGGGAATTCTGGATTGATAATAATTTTGTAAAGGGACTAGAGGTTGTGGTAACACTAATGGGGCATACCATGTTTCCATGATGGGAGTAAATGGGGGATTTACAAGAGGTGGATTTGTGGAATGGAAAGTGAATGAAATGGAGTGTTTTGAATAGTGGAAGTATGGATGGGTGTGTTGGAAGTACTTGGACCAGCAAACTGATTTTGAGCAGATTTGTTATGGAAGGAGCTGAAGTGATAGAGAAGCTAAAAATCAGGAGGAGTAGAAGGGGAGGCTTCTCTACTAGAACTCTGCTACAAATCTTTGGGCTCAAGGTCAGTTTGGTATATGTCACTATGTGACTTGGTTCTGAATAGGTTCTTTTTATGAGACAATTCAAAGTGAGGATCTTTCAAGATTGTAAAGTTTTCAAGGACAAATCTTGTTCTTTGGATAGTCCTAACAGTAGTTAAATTTCCATCTCTAGAAGTTTGCCACAAAATATTTTCTCGATCATCAACTATTGTAGGAGGATTCCGATCTGGATGAGATTTGGTATTGGTCCTATGTGAAGCTAGATTTAAAATTCAAAATTTAGAGAGGCTAAAAGTTTAAGGAATTTTTTCAGAAGTTTGACCTCTCTTAGTGTCTGAGTATACTTCTAAAATATGGGACTAGGATTCTATACTTCTAGGGACTGATTTGATACAATCTTAAGGAAATTTGAAAGTACTAGTGGAGTAATAGGCCTACTGGGGCTAATGGAGTTGCCAGGTGGAAATTTTTAGCTTTTTTGAAGGTAAAATGTATTATGGTCCACCACTAATAAGTAATAAAAATAAATCTAGGGATGTTTTTGGGGTTTTTCTGAGTTTTTGTGTGGTTCTATGGTTTTTAAGAGTGTCCTATACCTGAATAATCATTTAGCTAAGATGGTGAAACAAATAGAGTCTACTCTATGGATGATAGCTTGAATCCTCTATGATTTGATAAGGGTTTCTAGAGTCCTAAGGTGTTCTTAGATTGTCACTGACTCAGAAGGTCTTACCACGATCACCATTGCGTTGGTAATGTTTGAGGTAGCTATGATTCACTGGATGGGTACTTAGTGTTTTATCTTGGGACTTTACTCAAAATGTCCCACTATGATCGCCATTATGTTGTGGTCCTGTGATTTGGAAGATTAGTAGACCAAATGACAAGGAAACATCAAAACCAATCTTTAGAGTCCTAGGACCTAGCCTTCCTAGACTCAGAGAGGGATCTCTCTATTTGTTTGCAAAATATATGTGCTTGTTTTCTTTTAAGTGTTGATTTTAGGATAGTTATTAAGTATGGGTTTTTTTGTTTGTTTGTTTTGGTTGGGTATGATGATCAAAGCAGCATAGGTAGAATGAGTAAATATATAAGTCAATGGGAAATGGAGTCAAATGAAAGTCATGATAAGTTCATCAATGGATTGGGGAGTATCATAGGGCAGATCTAACTTGGCCAGTGGATCTTCAAAGTTTTTAGGGTAATGAGATGGACATTAATTGTAAGAATGAAAATTAGGAAAAAGGGCAGTTAAGAATCCTTTATCATATGTACTTCTCAGCAAAGGGACTTAAACAAATCTCAAAGCATATAGTGGCAATCAATAGACAGGGAAAACCATAAATTCTATGATCCAACTACAGTTCATAATTATTCAAGACAAAATTTTCCAATGAAATGTAGAAGGCGATAAACTCATTTAACTTCTAGTGATTTCACCTTCAAGGACAGAAAACACTTAATACACACATATAACTGTAATCAGGGAAGAGGGAACTAAACATCCTCGATCATAGCTGTAAAGATCTCTAAAACAATTAGTTAAGAAAGTACAAAGGGTATGATCGAAACAAAACCTCTTTCCCAGACTTCAAAGAATGGTACTTTAGAGAGAGACTTCAAAAAAACAGTGTTTAAGTGGCAGCAAGTAAGCAGGGAAACCCATAAATCATGCTTGAAACCAACTATATTCAATTATTTATGAAATAAACAAGCTTAGGGGGTCTAGAGAGCAATTATGAATTCTCTAAAATGTCCTAGAAGAAGAAAACATTAAGGCAGTGAAGAGAAAACATAACTAAGGTGCTTTCAAAAGACATTTCTTAGCCTAAAAATTTTGCTCTACTACAAAAAAGAAAGATGGAAACATAATGAAAACAAGAAATAACAATAAAATATTAGAAGCACTTCACCAAAAACCAAGGTCAAGGATCTAGTGATCTAGCCTCCTCCATCAACAAACAAATCAGGGCATCCACAAGTTCCAAGACATCAATTTCCTTTCAAATTCCAAGAGACTATGTATTACTTCAAAGAGTCATCAAATGCCAACAAGATAATGAGTTCAAATGAAGTATTTAACCTGCAAATGAGGAGGTGAAGCCTAAGATAGGGTTTGAGTATCATTTATTACAGAGTAAGTGCATTCCTAACCTTGAAGACCATGCAAGGCTCAAGGCAGGAATATCTGTAGCTACTTCTCTATTTTAATAACTCCTATCTTAACTACTAAGAGAAAATAGGTGAATTTGTTGACATTAAGACTTATTCATAATTTTTTACAATAACTGTTTGACAGATAAAATATCTCTGATTCAGCCCAATAACTACGTAATGCTTTATTGAAGGGAACAAAGCGCTTAGGTGGCTAAAAAAAATCTTTGAGAGGAATAAGTGCTATGAGGTGAATCATTCGAATTTGTTTGGGTTAACCTGTCCTCTATTTTTTCTTTAATCTCCATCTTTAAGCCTTAAACATTGTCTTTATGACTGTTTTGTTCATGAATCCTTCTTTTAACCTTTGATCTTCGGTCTGTTTTCATTACTTTTAATCACTATCTGCCTGCCTAATCTTCTGTTTTTATCCTTTGATTAGGATTAGCTCTATAATCCTTCTGATATTCCTTTCTTTTACTACTTCTTTGACTTACTGTGTTTGTCCTTTGTGCATGGATGTGTTCTTTATGTGTTGGAGGGTTTATGATCCATTGATGAGCATGCTTCATCATCGATCAAACCCTGACAAGGCCTCTGATCTTCCTATTTTTGTTTTTTAAGACCCATGTATCATCACCCAGGGTTTCATCCATCATTCATGGACTGTGGGAGGGCGTCGTGGACCCTTTCCGCCATTAAAAACCTACACAAAACAATATTTTAGTTTAAAGCCATGCAGGGTGGGCTTCACTGCATTTTCAGGGGTTTTGGGTGGTCGGAAGGTGCTTTCAAAGGGAGAAAATGGAGAAGGAGGAAAATTTATGTATGAAGAACCAAGCAGAAATTCGAATGGAGGGGGAGAAATTCGAATTGGTGTGGAGGGGAAAAGTGGTTTTCAAAAATCACAAATGGTTTATCATGTAGGTAAAGGGCGGTTTGTGATTTTGGGCTAAATGCATGGGATACCATAGAGCATCTGTCGCATGGCAAGGAAAAAACCACCCATTTCACACTGGTTGCGAGGCTTTAAACCCATCACAATTTTCTATGCAATATACCTTTTGGGCCGTCAGATCTCAGGTAGTGAAATCAACGGTGCAAAATGATCTGTGGAGTGGTGAGTAGATTTGAAGGGTGGACACCGAGGATAGGTGGTGCAGAATGGTTGGTCAGTGGGGTTTTAGTGGAAGGTGGGCCTTGGTGTGGGGTGACATGGAGAGCTTTGTCGGGTAGCGCGAGGCCATAACAATGCAAAATTAGGTCGGGGATGTGACAGCCGTCGGATCAGGGTCCAAGGCTCCAGATTGATGGTGGAGATGGCCTGATGAAAAGAAAAGGCAGGGTGAGGGAAAGTAGGGGCCCACATTTTAATATTTCAAAGGTGTGGGCATTTATAATAAGCTTTTGAGGGGTTAAAAACAAAGGGGCAGAGGTATGTTTAAATGAGGAGGGGCTAAGAATAAGCTGAGGGTGAGGTTATATGGATTCGAAGAGGCTAGGGTTTAAGCGGAGAGGGGCTTAAGGCATATTATGTCAAAAGGGGAGGGTTTAGTACATAAAACAGGGTTTTTAATAAGATTAAAAGGACCTGATAGGTTAAATTTTAACCTTAAACAATGTAAAAAGAGATTTTTACATTGTTTAATATGTTTTTTAGGAATATGATGAATGAGGGGCTATCTTAAGAGGATTTTGAGGGGAAAGGAAAAATGGGTTTTGTGAAGGAAAATAGGGAGTGAATGAGAGTGGGGGTAAGGTGTTGGAATGAGGCAAACGGGCCTAAAATTATGTAGTATTTCTTTGTAGTAGGGGTAGATTTTTAGGAGGCAGAGAGAGGGAAAAGATAGTAAAAATGGTTAGTTTAGGATAATTAAGGTAGTGAGATTTCTGGAACTCACAATATTTCTCAAATCTTGTTTCTAGAAATCTAGGATCATAACTTAGTCATCCTTGGATATCAGCAAAAATTAGTGATGACTAACAGTAGTCATGACATTTATGAACAAAAATAATGCAGTCCTTGAAGATGGTGGGCCAGAAATACCCAGCACGAATAATTTTATGTGCAGTAGCATAACTAGACATGTGACTGCCACATGAGCCACTATGACAGTCATTCAAAGCTTTCTCAGCCTCCTCGAGAGTAAAACACCGATGGAGAATGGAATCAACTCTGATGCGATAGAGTGTATCCCCGACTATACGACAAGGTTGCGATTGGTGATGAATGCATCAATGAGCACCCTTGGTCAACTCAGATATGAAGGTAGAAGTCTGAAAATATATGATGATATCACCATACCAAGGATCAAGGGTGCTAATCAAAAAAAGCGTATCTTCTGGAATGCATTCCTCAGAACCAGATAGAGCGGAGTTAGAGGGGAGGGAGAAAATTATATTGACAAAGAATAATGATTTCTTCGACTTGGTGGTAGAAAATTCCAAATCGAACTCTTGGAGGATGACAATCCACTTCGAGTACTTGCCCCCCAGCAATTGTCGAGACAATATGTAGGTCATAGGGTTGCAGTCAGAAATCACAGTCATTGTACACAGCAGAATGTAATGATGGAAAATTTGAACTACTTGAATGACAGCCAATGCCAACTTCTCAACATGTGCATAGGGTGTTTCGGTATCGAGAAGGTTACAAGAGAGATAGTAAATAACATTATTGTCACCATCATCATCGTCTTGTACCAAAACCATGGCAATCGTGCTGAAAGTGACGAATAAATAGAGGGAAAAATGATGATGATAGTTTGGAGGACGAAATAGAGGATCATTGACAAGCAATGTCTTCAGTGCATTGAAAGACTTCTGGGCGATATCATCCTAAAGGAACAGGATGCCCTACTTCAGTAATCGTGTGAATCCTTTAGTCACTTCGGCATAGTTAGGTATAAAAAACCATAAAAATTTAGCCTTCCTCTGCAGACTCTGTAGCTGATGTAATGAGGATGGAGAGGGGAGATTAATGATAGCCTCAACTTTGAGCGGATCGAGGCAAATCCCGTCTTTTGAAATGATAAACCCTAAGAGTCTATCCAAATCGACGCAGAAGATGTACTTATGCAGATTTAACTAGATGTTATAGCATCGACAATGAAGAAAAATCTAATGGAGATGGTTAGGGTGGTCCTTACATTTAGCTGAATGAGCTAGAAGATCATCTAGATAAGGCTGAACGATGTTCTTAATATTGTGAAAATCATATGACATTGCTCGCTGAAATGTAGCCCCAACATTCTTCAAGCTGAAAGGGAGCTTCTTATACGAAAGTACCCTAGGGACATATAAGGGAAATCTTATGTTTATCGGTTGGGAGAACTTTAATCTGGTTATAGCCAGAAAAGCCATCCATAAAGGAAAATATCTCACTCCCTGCACAGTCTATAATGATTTTATTAGTAAAGGGAGTAGGATAATTATCCTTAGGACAGGCCCGGTTTATGTCACGATAATCAACACAGACCCGAATGGTACCCTATTTCTTATCTACAGGGACAATGTTGGACACCCATTTTGTCAAGGGAATCAGATAGATAAAACTAGATTTGAGAATTTTTTCAACTTCACCCTTAATGGCGGCAGCCTTTCTGGGGTGCACAGGACGAAGACGCTGACGAACAGGCTTCACACCAAGGTAGGTAGGAATCTCATGCACCACTATAATATGATCGATGTTGGGCATCTCTTCATAAGACCATGCAAATACATCACAAAACTCACAGAAAAGGCTAGTATAAACCTGAACTTTATCTCAAGAATATGTGAGCCCGATATGGATGTTCTCGACAATTCTTGATTTCACAGAAATGTTGATAGGCATTGTTTCAGTGATATTACTCAAGTTACCCTCCGTAAGAACTTCATGTGTCATAATAGGCGTTTGAAGCAGAGAAGAAGGAACCTGATATACAAACCTCTCAAGACACGCATACGTGACCTTAAGGCCAGACATGAACGAGGAACAATGATGACTATCATCCCACTGAGGATCCTCGAGAGACATAGTTTCCACGATGGATTCATTGGAGGGAAATATCTCTTTCAAGGGATCGGGTGAATCCAAATTGTCGAGCTAAGGGGATTGAGAATAAGAGTCAAGAGAAATTCCCAAAGGAGCATGATCAGGAGGCGGAGGCTCTGAAGTCAAAATAAGTTCACAATAGTCAATCTCGATTGGACTCAATGGCACCTAATATCCAAAGGAATAAATCTACTCAGATGAAGGGATGATCCATGGGTCGTCAGACTGAGAGATAATATTAATCTGAACAGTGTTGGGTGGAGGAAGAGGAAAAATGCCCTTGAGGGCAGGATCTTTGAAGAGACCCAGCCCTACACTCTTGTAGGGAGTAGGAATTTGATCCACATACGGAACGTTGTTCTTGGAAGAAGAAGTGAAGAATGAAAATTGATCAAAAGTAACAATCTTTCCTTCGTGTGTAAATTTCAAAACACGAAAGAGAGTGGACAGAACACACAACATGGGATGAGTCCAACTACGACTGAGGAGAATATTGTAATTGAGCTTGGCATCATCAACTTCAACCTCGAAATTGATTGTCTTCGCTTCTAGAGTAATCGATAAACTAGCAAGAACACTAAGAGGTTTTTATTCCCTTCCATCAAATGCTTCAAGAGCATTTGGCGATGAATTCAAAGCTGGAGAACCAATGGCTTTCCAACAGATAGATTACATGACACATGTAGATGCACCCTCGTCCACAACCGCATCATGGATATTCATTCCATTAATGCCAACTTGTATGATGAACGCAAGCTGGTGCAGGAGATGTGGGACGAAATTCTCCAAGTTGAAAGTGATAAGGTTTCAATCAGCAGGATCAACCTCGCCGATCGCAGATAAAAAATCCTTCCATTGAGACAGACAACTCTGAAGTACTTCTAACACAGACATTACAGATGCTGCCTAAACCAAATCCTCAACAATATTGTAATGTTGAGCAATATGGGCGTTGGGATTATAAGAAGACTTATGAAGTACACCTTTGGAAGGTGGTCGTACAATGGGCTCAGTACTGGGCCTTTCAATCTGAAAAGGGCCGAAAGCAGGCAGAGGAGGAGGACCATTAGCAATCTCTTTCCCCGCCGCCTAACATGATTCGGTATAATATTTCGACTAGGTAGCGATAGAAATGATTGCAAAATCGTTCATCATGAAGAACTGAGAGCCAAATCAGGTAGAGGACTGAGGTTGCTCTATCATCTTGGTTTGCTATGATGGAAAAGGTTCTTTGAGAACAATCGTAGTTCCTTGGGTGCCTTTAAGCAATCTGCTCACTTCGTCTCGTCGAGGACAGTCCTTAGTGTAGTGCTCTTCGTCACAAATAAAGAAAGGGTACTTCGGCTTACGTTGTGAACCATCATCAGCATGATATTTTTGAGAATACTGTTTTAGGGTATCAGCTTTGCCTTACCATTACCCTTCTTTTTCCCCTTGTAATTTTTATCCACTGGATTCAATTGAACGAGATTGAATTTCACAGTTGTACCAGAATTTAGAGTAGGCTGAGAAGTAGTATCATTGGAAGGATTAGAATTTTTCTTCCCAGGGTTTGAAGGAGAAGACTTCTGAGAATTCTGAGACACGAACCTGATGATACCATTGACGGATGGCGTCCCCAGTGCTTTGGAAGTTCCAGGTCAAGGAGCATCATGAAAGATATCATACAATGTGCTACACTGAGAGTACCTAAGATCAAGGTATTGGGCATGAGAAATGGCATGTTCTTCAGTTACACATGCCCCCATAGCTATGCCTTTAGTGATTTTATTGACAAATGAGGTAGTGAACCAATCAGTTAGAATATGATCAGGAATATCAAACTTGATCAAGCGATGACGATGCCTCCATTCATGAATATGATCCAAGATATGAGTAGCTCAATCCTATTTAAAGGATGTGAGGAGGTGCGTCCTGGTCTCATACCGGACCGGTAACTAAAAATGCATGAGAAATTCCATGGCTAAAGAGTTTAAATCTTGAAAGATGCCATGAGATAATTAAATGTACCACTTTGCAGCAGCACTAGTAAGAGTCTGTTGGAAAATACGAAGTTGGATGGACTTGTCAACCCAAGAGTTAGAGGAACACCAAAGATGGTATGTCATAACATGCGCTTGGGGGTCTTCTCTAGACTTACCCTCAAACTTAGGACAATCACCAGGAATTTTGGTTGGAACTGGAGGCCAATACAGATTATGAAGAATTGGATCATTTGTCAATTTTGACACATCAGGAAATTCCAACGTAGCAAGAAATGACAATTGAGGATTAAAAGGCATTAGAGGTCGTTGATAAGGACCTGTGTTAACATTCCACCCAGGCTGAGAGAAATTTTTCCCCTATATGTTTTGTCTCGAAGGATTCTATCCAAAGGGGTTATAAGTTGGATAGTTCTGCCCATATTGAGGTTGAGGATTGGGATATTGATTATGAGCATACCGTTGAGGTCCTTCCTGAGAAATATATGGATTCTATAGCTGAATGTAAGCATTTCCTTGAGGTGGATTGTACACGATCTGGGATTGATTTTGAGGGTAATAAGTAAAAACTTGGTCGCACTATATACCGCCTGATACTAACCTTGAGGAGGGTAAGTAGCGCCTTGAGGTTGAGCAGGTGGTACCTACTGAGCAGGTTGAACGGGCTGCTGAGCTGTTTGAATAGGTTGAACTGACCGCTAAGCTGGTTGAATAGGTTGAAATGGTTGCTGAGTAGGTTGAGCAGGTTGAGCCATCTACTGAGGTTGGGCAGGCTATCCCTGTAGAGTAGGTTGGGCTAGATATTAAGGGCCACTGAGTTTCCATTATGGAAGAGGTTGGCCTGATGGTTGCGATGGACCAAGTTTCCTTTGATAACCAGGTTGACCTAGAGTAGGACCATAGGGTTGTCCTTTTTTTACAAAAGCTTGGCCTTACGGAATGTAAGGTCGTTGGCTGTTGCACAAAATGTTGTCCCTGTGGTGGATACATTTTCCCCCCATGAACATAAGACACTCCTGGTTGAAATTGAGGTTGACCAGAAGTATTGTAGGGTTGCTGGACTAAAGGATGACCTTGTAAGGGTTTTCCTTGTGGACCATAAAGGTGTTCCTGCTAGATCAAAGGTTGTCCCTGTAAGGGTTGTCCTTGTAGACCTAAGGGTTTTCCCTGTATCAATGGCCCTTGATGAGGAATGGTCTGATAGGGATCAGCTGGAGGTAGATAAAGAACCTCATTTGGATCGATAGGGGGCAAATAAATGGGGTTACCATAGACATCATAGTGATGGGGAGGATTGATAGGAGCTTGTGGCTACTAAGAACCCTGAGATTTTTGCTACTGAACAGCCAATAGATACTCATTGAAAGTAAGGCCACTAGGAATAGAAGTAGAAGTAGTAGCCGTATTAGAAGCAAGCATGGTTTCCACAGCACAAGCTTGTGATCTACTCATGATTGGATTGACAGGCCACGTGGGATTAAGAAAGATAGAACTGCAAGTGTGAAAAGATCCTGACAATTGTTGCATAACAACCGGTGCAAATGAAGCCGCATAGATGGTAGGTTCAACCAGGACAGATGTAATAGTGACCAATGAGCTAGGCATCGAAGGCGACAGTCCTAATGAAGGAAGGACCGAGCTCCCTGGAGGAGTCGATGTACTGCATCATGCTATGGACGCAACACCAGAAATAATCTGACTCAAAGTCCAATAACCAGGTGGAAGTGACAACGATTGAGGAGAAGGTTGACTAGAAACATGCGGGAGATATTCTAGGAAAAGCTTGTATTCCCCTATAGAAATAAGAATTTCTTCACTGCCGATGGGACTTGAAGAATCCATGTCTGACAAAACCATAAGATCGTCGGAAAGACGACGAGGAATAGGAGGTAAAGCAGTGGCTAAAAATGGTGATCCTGAAGTAAGAGGAGGGAATTCTTCCTCGCTCCCAAAAATAGACCAAGCACCCTGAGAAGGCCAATTGACCTCAACTGACTCTTCAAGAGGAGATCAGGTAGCAAGAGGCAAGACAATCGGGAGGATAGGCTATGAAAACTCGGTAGACAGAGTGGACTGAGGTATTTCGAAATAAATGTTAGGAAAAAAAACTACCACTAGGAGGCAGTGAAGAAAACGACGAAACTGGTGGTTCTGCCACTGTGACAACATTTCAATACAGGAAGGAAAAGGAGAGAGCCAATTCAAGGCTCCAAGATAAAACTCTAAGGAATTCCAAAAACAAGCCAAGTAAACAACTTTTAACGGGCATGTGATCATGGGTAATTAATTTTATGACATCAGAATAGAACTTTGTTGTTTCATGTTTAAAGAGTCGAGAAACAGACAAAAGATGACTCTAGTCACTTTCAATTTTAAACAAGAATTAAAGGACAAGTTCTCGATGATCTCTTCTCTTTTCAAGGATTCATGAAAAGATCGAAATGACTACTCAGGTAGTCTAAGCAAGAGGGTGTACCAAGTTTCCATGAACTTCCATATACACATTGGTGATTAAATGAAAGAGAAATGATCAAGGACTTAATGTATGTGCAGGTAGTCTCTCTGAATGCTGTGTTTAGTGTATCATGGTCATAAGGTGGTAGACTCAGCTTCCTATGGATAAATGATTTGAACCTATGAGGGTCTCCCTTTATATACACGACAGTTTAGGGAGCACAAGTCTGTACTAGTGCTGTCTAAAGCCAGAAGACGAACGAAAACTACTAGGTTTAACGACGCCAGAACACGTCACTAGCCTAGACCTCTAAAAATATTTTTGTTAGGTTTCAATGCTTACTTATATTTATTGAATTTATTTTAAAGTTGATTTTTAATTAATGTTTCAGTTTCAAGGCCCTACCAAATTTGGTCTGAAATTTCCTAAATGCAAACTACATGCAAAAGAACACCATTTTCCATTCAATGAATGATAACTAAGAGAAGGATAGAGATCTTTCAGAAAGTAAAAAACAATGAAGTCATGCGAAGAAGTTAACTAATGCATCCAATACAACCAAAAAAAAACCAAAAAACTCTTTCCTAGTTCATCAAGCGCTAGTTATGCAAAAAAAAAATTCATTTCTGATGCAAACGAAAGAATGCAATTTTTTAATTTTTTAATGAATGAAGCACACATGCACTAATTAAATTAAAAAACAAAGTGAACACTAGTTTTGAGTGCTGCGAATGTAGAGATCTATAATGAATAATACAAACACAATACAATCATAAAAACACTCTCAAACCAATGATGCACTCTTTCAAACAAATATAAAACTTTCAAAATGACCCAAACGAGCAATGCGATCTATGGTCGAAGTGACGAGATGGAGATTCAAACAGAAATTGAAGTGATCATTCAACTAACCAAAAACAAAAAGGATCAAGAAATAATAATATATCTAATCAGGGAATCGAACTGACCAAAATCAAAAGACACAAACTTCTATCAGAAGGCTTAGTGAGCGAAAGACACCTAGAAACCCTAGAGATGTGAACTGCATTGATGAGAGAATAGACAAACAACTGAGAAGAGAAAACCTACAACAGTAAAAAAAAATTCCAAAAGACCAATTTCAAATCAAGAAACAATCTAGAGTCAAGCACAACTGATCAAAAACTTAGCAATAAGGCCAAACCAAATCCTACAGGATTTGGCGCGATTGTGAGGCGATAATCCGTGCCAAACATGGGTTGGAACTACTGCAACAAAAGCAACAAGCGCAAATTGGCGTGACTATTCAAAGCAAACCTGTGCCAAGCCGGATAACTATGGGAGGAGGGAAGAACCACTGAGCATAGATCAATCTTGACACTCTGGAGTTGAATAGGAGAATTCTAAACAATCAAGCAAGACAAAAAATACAAACAAGTAATCAAACGACCGAAGTCGACTTGACAAGGCTAATTGCAAATGAGCAATGAGATGAAAAAACTCACATTGATCCCCAGTGGAGTCGCCAACTTGATGGAAAGGTAAATCCTCTCTGCAGATAGAGATGATCCCTCTAGCCCTAGAGTGGGTCTAGCAACAAGGGAACATGCTAAGGTATATGATCCTAGCTAACGAATGGAATAGGTTGGGATAGATGTCCTACCTGGAGTTCAACGCGATTGTCACAACTGTAGTAGTGGCGGCCTCTTGATCTCTATTGTGACAGGTTGTGGTCCTTCAACAATGGTACTCATATTCCTACCCAAACATCAAAGACAAGAGCAATATACAAGACAATAATTGCATTCGTAACTAACTAGTCATTCAAGGAGGACTAAACACATTGCGTAAAATAAACCATATTAATACAAGATGGGAGCCAGATAGTAGTCATGTATATATAAATAGATGAAAGAGATTACAACCGGAGCCTTGACGTCGCAGCCTCCTTCAGTGGGTTCAGTTGAAGCACATCTCGAAGGATTGTTAGGGAATTTGGACGAGGTGAGGACACAAGCCTAAGCTCTCTCTCAACAAATGTCTCTTTGTCTGCTCTATCTCACTAAAAAAATGTTCAGCAATTGTCTTCAGCTATTCAACTATAATATGTTCAGCTAGAATATCAATGGGAGATATCTTTATTTATAGAGGGAGAGGAGGAGGTTGGGATCCCTACAATGGTGAAAGGGAGGCATTATCCTTTGGGAGGTTTCCCCAAAAGGTGGAAACAACAAGCCAAAGGAGGGAGTCTATGGTTATTCAGTCGAACCTCCCAAGCTAACTCACCCATGAAGTTGTTAGGATAGAAACTTTGCCTCTATATTTAAAAAAAATTCCAAAAATAGCTTGGTGTGGGTAGCTCACTAGGACAGAGCACCAATGGGTGTGGGGCCCAGTGTCAATCTTCCTCATTGGTGTGAGGGAGAAACAGTCTACCAACGCCAATGAAAAAACATGTGTTTCTGATGGTTTGCTCAGGGAATTGTCAATAGAAGGAATTTTTTCCTCATGGAAAGGGATGCAATGATGGTCTTTGCAAGGCATGACACCTTTTATTAGTCACAGAAATTATCCTCCAATGTGTAGGATGGGGATTGCAGGGACAGTGAAAAAATGTTGTGTAACAGCCCTAACTTAACCTAGCCTAGCCTAGCCTAAGCTAGCCTAACCTAGCCTAGCCTAGCCTAGCCTAGCCTAGCCTACCCTAACCTATACTACCCTAGCCTACATTAACCTAACCTAGCCTAGTGTAGCCTAACCTAACCTAAACTAACCTTAGCTAGCCTAACCTAAGCTAACATATAATAGCCTAGCTTTTCCTTGCCTAGCCTAGGCTAGACTAACATAGCCTACTCTAATGTAAAATATCCTAGCCTAGCCTACCCTACACTACCCTACTCTAGCATAGCTGTTGTGAAACCAGCTCCAAAAATAGAAGAGAAGAGAGATCAATGCCTTAGAAATCAGCCACTTCAAGGGGGAAACCTCCAATACATTACATAAATGAACAATTATTGGATGATACACATGAAAAAACCTCTTTTCTATATATAGAAGTCCATGTGGCCACAATTTAATCATAGTGGGGCTATAATGTAATCCTAGCCAACCTAACAATAATAATTGAAGGGCACAATAATAACAATATGGGGGTTACAAGGGTACAAAAATAAAAATAAGGGGATTACACTAACAACAATAAGGGACTATACTAGTAATATAGGGACCTAACATGCTCCTCTACTTCAAAAAAGTGTTGTCCTCAATGCTGGAGTAGCTTTGGGTGCTTTTGTATGAAATTATCATCCTCCCATGTAGAATATTCAGTGGGTAAGTTCTTCCATTTGATGAGATACTCTGAAATTGACAGATTTCGTAGCTGTCGAGTTCTTGTTTCTGTGACTGCTTCACGCTCCAATATGGTTTTCCTTCCTCATCAAGTTCTGGAAATATTGTTTGAATTGGAAGTTTATCCCCTATAACCTTTTTTAAGCATGAAACTTGGAAAACTGGATGCACTCGTGAAGAAGCGGGGAGCTCCAATTTGTATGCCATAGTATCAATCTTTTGGAAAACCTTGTAAGGACCATAGTACTTTGGCGATAATTTATTATCCTTCTTAGCTTGCTTGAGGGACATTTTTTTGTATGGTTGTAGCCATAAAAATACCCATTCTCCCACATCAAAACTTCTCTCGATGCGATGTTGATCTGCCTGTTGTTTCATTCGATTTTGTGCCAAATTTAGGTTATCTTTTAAGAGTTGGAGAACTTCTTGTTTATGCTTGATGTGATCCTTGACTGCTTGAACCATAACATTTTCCCTTAAAGAATATGTGATGGATGGTGGATGATATCCATAAAGTGCCATAAATGGGGTCATTTTTGCTGCAATATTAAAGGAAGTGTTATACCAACATTCAGCGAGAGGTAACCACTTGGCCCATTATGCTTGCTTATCAGATACAAAACAACGAAGATATCCTTCCAAACATTTATTCACTATCTCTGTTTGACCATCGGATTGAGGATGATAAGATGAGCTATGAGCTAGTTGAGTACTCAAACAAGAAAGTAATTCCATCCAAAAATTTCCTATTAAAATGGGATCTCTGTCACTTACAATAATCTTCAGGTTTCCATGTAGCTTTTGAATTATTTCCATAAATCTAGTAGCAACTGTACTCGCTATAAATGGATGAGATAATGCACAAAAGTGTGCATACTTGGTAAGTCTATCAACTACCACCATGATGACACTCCTTCCTTTGGACTTAGGTAAACCTATGATAAAATCCATTGAAATATCCTCCAAATTTTGACTTGGAATGGATAAAGGTTGTAGAAGACCCGGGGTTTTAATTGTGTCAACTTTATTTTGTTGGAAAACCAAACATTCTGCCACAAAATTTTGAATATAAGATTTGAGGCCATCCCAAAAAAATTCTTTCTTCACCCTGTGGTAAACTTTTAAAAATCCTGAGTGTCCTCCTAAAGAATAAGTGTGCAATTCCAAAAGAATATTTTGTTTTAGTTAGGAATTCTTGCCAATATATAAGCGATCTTTGTACCATAAGGAATCATTTTTCCAACTAAATGTATCAGATGTACTAGGATCTTTGTGTAACTTTTGAATGAGAGTCCACACTTCTTTGTCCTTCTTCCATTCATCCCTTGCTTCAGTTATCCAATCTGGTTGGATAATTGAAATGGAAAAAAGCAATGCTTCCACCTCTTCATCCTTTCTTGAGAGTGCATCTACAACAACATTTAGCTTCCATTTTTTGTAGACGATTTCAAATTCATAACCCAATATCTTTGTGACCCATTTTTTCTGCTCTTCTGAAGATAGTCTCTGTTCCAAAAAGTGTTTAAGACTATCATGATCAGCTTTTACCTTGAAGTGTCTTCCCATTAGGTAAGGTCTCCATTTCTTTAGTTCATGTAGAATTGCCAACATTTCCTTCTCATAATTAGCCTTTTGTAAATACTTTCCTTTGATTGAATGAATTTCAAAAGAAATAGGTCTTCCTTCTTGCATTAAAAAAACACCAATTCCATTTCCTGAGGCATCACATTCCACAATAAAGGCTTTTGTGATGTTTGGCGTAGCTAATACTGGTGCTAGGAACATTGCCTCTTTAAGATGTTCAAAGGCTTTAGTTGCTTTAGGAGTCCATGAAAATACATCTTTCTTCAATAATGTTGTTAGAGGTCCTACTATTCTCCCATAATTCTTAAAAAACTTGTGATAATACCCCATTAACCCGAGAAATCCACGCTACTTCTTAATGGTTGTGGGGACTTTCTACTCCTTAATGGCTTTAATTTTGTTAGGGTCTACCTTAACACCCTCATGAGATACAATATGACCCAGATATTCCACCTCTTTTACTCCAATGAAACATTTGGATTTTTTTTCATATAATTGTTTCTCCTCCAATAGTTTTAGTGCCCTGTCAACATGTTGAACATGATCCTTCCAAGACCTATTACAGATTAGTATATCATAAAAAAATACTAGCACAAATTTTCTAAGGAAGGGTTTGAAAATGGAATTCATCAACCCTTGAAATGTAGAAGGTGCATTGGTAAGGCCAAAAGGCATCACCAAAAATTCATAATGACTCTCATGAGTTCGAAATGCTATTTTCGGAATATCTTCAGTCTTCATTCTAATATGATGATATCCTGAATGAAGATCCAACTTGGTAAAATGAATTGCTCCATGTAATTCATCCAATAATTCATCAATCACAGGAATGGGAAATTTATCTTTAATAGTGAGCTTATTGAGCTCCCTATAATCTGCACACATGCGCCATGATCCATATATCTTGTGCACCAACACTACTGGAGCAGAGAAAGAACTTTGACTAGGTTGAATTATACCAGCCTCTAACATTTCTGCAATCGTTCGTTCAATTTCGCTCTTTTTGACATAAGGATATCTGTAAGGCTTGATGTTTGGAGGAACACTTTCTGGAATCAAATGACCAGCATGATCATGATCACGAATAGATGAGATTCCTTTGGGAGTATCAAACACCTTGGAATGATTGTCCAAGACTTTTTGGAGATCTGGAGAAATACATGATTTTGATGTTGGAACTTCCAGTGAGCATAATTGTGCAATTACGCCCCATTGTTCTTTCTTCAGAAGCTTTGTCATGACATTAGAGCTTATTATCTTTCCTGGGTTCCCTGCAATACCCTGTAATTTGATTTCCTTTCCTTCTGAAAAAAATTTCAAGAAATTTTCTTGAAAATTAAAAGCTATCATCCCCAAATATTGTAACCATTGTACTCCTAGTACTACTTCAGCACCTCCCATTGAGATGGAAAGCATTTGACTATTCAATAAATATTCCCCCATGGCTAGCTTGATATTATGGCATTTTCCAGAGAAATTTATAGTTCCTCCATTTGCAACCATCACTTGACATTCTGGTGTTGGGTATAGGAGACAATTCAATTCCTTGGCTACCTTACAATGAATAAAAATATGGGTACTACCCAAATCAATCAACACTATTACCTTTTTCTTCTTGATACATCCTTCTATCTTGAGAGTTTGAGGAGTGGTGATTCCTACCAATGCATTACATGATATGGTTAGACTCATTTCTTCTTCTTATAGGGTTTCTTTCTAGTGTATATCCTCTACTTTTGAAGTTTCTTCATCATTTTCTTCCTCCTCTTCACAATCTATGTAAGATAATTTCTTCTCAGCGCACTTATGACCTTTACTATATTTGCTATCGCAACTGTAGGAAAGATATTTTTCTCTTTTCCTTCCAATTTTTGTGGTGTCAACATTGTAGGTTGTGGAATTCTAGGAGTAGCAACACTTCCATCTTTATAGATGTGAGTGGTAGGCTTCCTTGTCACCATAATTTTACATTCAATTTTTCTTTCCAACCTGAATGCCTTCTCCAATGAATCAGGTTCCCAAACACGAACTTCATGTTGGATGTTATCCTTTAAAGTCCCTATGAATACATCAATCATGTGTTCCTCTGGAATATCAGTTACCCTTATATTTAATTTTTGGAAGTCCTCAATGTGCTCTAGCACTGAACCCTTTTGTTTGATATTTATCAATTGGCTAAAGAAGGTGTTGCTCTTTGTATCCTCATAATGTGCTATCATTTCCTCCATAAAAATTGACCAAGTGACAATTTTTTTTACGAGATAAAATCCATCGATACCATACAAATGTATTTTGTTTAAATGTAAAGTTGCAATGTGTACCTTTTGTGTGTTTTTCACATTATTGAGATCAAAATATTGCTCCATCTGCAGTATCCATGTTACGGGATCCTTTCCATTAGACTTCCTCATATCCATCTTTGGAATATGGTGGTTCTTCAATCCAAAATTAGAGTTTATGAAATCACTATTAACATTTATTTTGCTCTCATCATGAGATTCCTCTACTATCTTTTCGCCATTAGGAAACATTTCTTGTATCAACTTTATCAAACCTTTCATGTCTGCTTTTAGAACATTCTTCATGTTTTCCATGTTTTCTTTCATTTTTTCTTCCCTGTCATCCATCTGTAGGAATTTACAGGGTAGGTTCCATAGATCAAGAAGCAAAGGTCACCGCTCACAAACAGATCACAAATAAGTACACCAGTATAATCACATGGTTAAAACCCTCATAGAGGGAAACAGTCAACGCCCTGAGCCAACGTGGCCACTTCAGGGAATTTATTAATATAAAATAAAAGTTACATAGAGATCACGCTCTTTAAATAGAGACCATGAACCAATTGGGTGTTAAGCCATGGATCAAGTACTATTAATACCGAGGTGAGAGATAATCGTCGGATCACTACAAATCGTGACCGTCGGATTATAAGTTGCAAATGTACATGGTAAAGAAACACACTTTACCTAACTCTACACTAGAATAAGTTATTCTTAGCTATTTCCTATGTGTCGGAATATCCTAACATCCCCCTTTAAAAACAACTTGGGATAGGATTTAAGGATTTACGAAGGTGACACAAAAGGAGCCTATTTCCTATGTGTCGAAATATCCTAACATCCACCCTTAAGAAAAAAATGGGATAGGATTGAAGGATTTACAAAAGTAACACAATAGGAGAAGGAAGGAGGCATTAGAGCCTATCCCCCCTTAATGACAACTTTCCTGAACTCCAAGCATGGATCAAAGTTTGGTAAACTTTGCTTCTATGAGAGCCTTCATAAAGATATCGGCTACTTGATCATTGGTCGGACAATACTGCACTTCAAGAACATGATCATGAATGAGCTTTCTGATGAAGTGTATGTGGGGTTCAATGTGTTTCGTATGCTGATGCTGAACTTATTTAGACAGCTGAATGGCACTCTGATTATCACACCAAAGTGTAGCTGGATGCTGATGACGAAGACCAAATTCGGACAGGATCTGGCGAAGCCACATGGCTTCCTTGCTGGCTTCAACTGCACCAAGATACTCTACTTCTACTGAAGAAAGGGAGATGGCACTTTGTTTCTTACAAGACTAAGTAATAGGTCCTGAACCAAGAGTGAATGCATATCCTGCAGTGGACTTCCAATCATCAGGATCACCAGCCCAATCGGAATCAATGAAACCAATCAACAAGAGAGATGCTCATGCACTATAATGAATCCCAAACTGAACTATACCTTGAATATATGAATTATTCTTTTAGCTACTTTCCATTGAATTTCATGAGTTTGGTGCATAAACTGAGCGACAAGACCAATGAAAAAGGAATGGTCAGGACGGGTATGGGTTAGATACAAAATTTTACCAAGGTACAGCAGTGCATAGGTAGCATCAACTTGGCCTACTGCGTGGAGGCTGAAATCACCGACTCCATTGTAAGGAAAAGCCAGAGAAGGGTGACTTATAGTCTTCACATGTTCAAAAATGGTATAGAAGATGCAGACATACTTGTTTGAGAAGGTAATGCCTTGTAGTTGCAAGGGCTGCAAGACCAAAAATGTCAGTGTCCAAATTATGTTTCAAACTTCTTTTGAGGCTAGACTTCACATGGTTTATATGGTTTGGATCACTACCAGTAAGGATAAGATCATCAACATAAAGAACAAGGATGGTGAAGGAATTACCCACTTTCTTGGTGTAGACAGTGTTGTCAGAATGACACCTAGAAAAGCCATTATCTAAGATAAATCTATCCATTTTGGCATACCAAGCCCAAGGAGCTTGTTTGAGACCATAGAGAGACTTCCTAAGGTGACAAACAAGGCTGGAGTATTTTTGGATAAAACCACGGGGTTGTTCCATGTAGATTTCTTCATGCAAATGTCCATGTAAGAAGGCAGATTTAACATCGATCTGATGGACTTACCATTTAAAGGAGGCAGCAAGAGAAAGAACAAGGCAAATAGAATTCATTTTGGCAATAGGGGAGAAGGTGTCAGTATAGTCAATGCCTTCAACTTGTGAAAAACCTTTAGCAACAAGACGAGCTTTATGTCAATCCACTTTTCCATCTGGTCCAAACTTTTTTTTGTAAACCCATATGCATCTGACAAGTTTTCTTCCTTTTGGAAGAGGAACAAAGATCACTGATGTTGACACAGTAGGAACAAACATCTCATTCCTGCTTCATCCTAATCACTGGTTGTTGGGAAATATATTTAAGTTTTGATTAAATGTGCAGGGCTCCAAGCCAGCCAAAAGGAAAGAACTATTTCAAGCGGAAACGTGTGTGTCATCACTCAGTCAGGCAGAGTCCTGGGAGGAACTGCGACCTCCGAGACAGAAACAGACCTATTAGACGATGGGATGTAAAGTTTAATTTCTGGAGGAGGGTGCTATATAGATATATATCTGAACTAGAAAGATATTAGTAAAAATAGAAAGAGAGAGAGGTAACACAACTCTGTACACACAGATGGACTCCTTTAGCTGTGAGAACAAGGTATTTTGTAGACTAGGCTTCACAGGCTGATATTTTTCACTTAAAACTTCTCATCTCATACTATTGATTATCTTTTTGATTTTAGTTAGTCTATCCTTTGACATCTTCAGAATATCCAACAAAAATGCATTTTTCACTCTTAGGTTCTAAGGCTTTATGTTTTGCATCTGGAATATAGGCCCAAGCATCACTTCCAAAAACACGAAAGTGACTTACATATGGTTTGATTGAGCTCCAAGCTTCTTCTGGAGTTATATTCTTTAAAACCTTAGTAGGAGTGCGATTTACTATGTAATTTGCACAGTTAATGGCTTCTGCCCAAAAATTGAGACCAAGTCCTTTAGATTGAAGCATACAATTAGCCATTTCTTTTAAGGTGCGATTCTTCCTTTCAGCAACACCATTTTGTTGTGGAGTATATGGAATAGTATGTTGCAATTGAATGTCATGCTCAGTGTAGAAGTTGATAAAATTTTTGTTAACATATTCTTCACCATTTTCTGATCTTAACTTAATAATTTGATGTCCAGATTGTTTCTCAAAAAAGGCCTTAAAGGCCAAGAACATGTTAAAAACTTCACTCTTGAGTTTTAAGAAATATAGCCAAGTGCGTTTGGAAAAATCATCAATGAAGTTTAAGAAGTACTTGCAACCAGAGAAAGAAACAACAAGAAGTGGACCACATAAGTCACTATGCACAAGCTGCAAAGGGGCTGAAGCATGCCAAGAGGCACGTTTGTCAAAACTATCCCAATGATTTTTTTCGACTACACATCCATAGCAAACACCGTCCTGACAAGATACCATAGGAAGGCCCGTCACCATATTTTCCTTACACAGATTTTGAAGAGAGCGATAGTTTAAGTGACCAAATCGCTCATGCCAAAGTTTTCTCACATCATCATTATGAGCAAAAAAAAATAGAGGGAAGAGATGATGACCCAAAGTTGTCAAACTTATACAACCTTGTGGAATCATCAACAATTCTAGTAGTTAAAATATGTTTAGGATATTTGAGGTCCTTGATTACAACATCATGAGGTGATAATTCTACTATTTTCCCTTCACCTGAATGATTTATCTGATAAATAGATAGAAGGTTGCATGACAAGGTAGGAACACATAGTACATCATTAAACTGACCATTATCTAGATGAATGGTTCTAGATCCTACAACGCTAAGAGATCTATATGTAACATAAATATATTTGTTATTTTATTCATTTAAAGAAAAAAATGGATTTATTTTTAGCCATGGTAAGCTGGGGTTCAAGGAGAATAGACAGGTGGCCTTCCTCTCATTCTTTACTTGTAAAGGCTATCTTCTTAAACATTTGGATAAACTGTATGAATTGAAAAATTTGCAATGTCTATCTGTCTTCTTTCCTTTGTTTTTATATGCGTTATCATTTTTATGAGTTTCTTTTTCAGTTTGTGGTTGAAATTGCTTAGGACTCTTGTTTGGTTTTAGACCATACTTTTTAGGATACTACTTCTTGGGATTTTTTTGATATGATTGATGTTGGGCTACTAAGGCTTTCTTAGAAGCATTTCCAACAATGATAAGACCAAGGTGTAAAATTTTTTCTTGTTCTCTTATCAAAGAATCACAAAAGGCATCAAAAGAGGGATTCTTGTAGGTGGTTCCTCAAGAAATGATGGCTTCTCTAGTGGAATGGAAGGCGGAAAAAAATATAGAGTATGTAGGGCCAAGCTTAGTAAGAATGTAATAGATGAGGCTACCATCTTCCTTTTTGACCTTACAACGTTCTAAAAGAACTTTGAGGGTCTTGAATTTAAAAAAATTTCAATACAGTAGAAATTATTGGGGTCCAAATTAAGCAACTCATTTTCAAGTTGATGGGCCCTAATTTGATTTTGAATGCCGAAGACAGTATTTAGCTTGTCCAGGGCTTCATGAGGGGTGTCAATGTCAAGGATATGAAATCAAAGATCTTGAGAAATGGACATTCCTGTCAACCCTCATGCTTGATCTTGTCTATTTTCCCATTTAGAAAATTTATCATCATCAGAAGGTTTAATTTCTAGCCCTATGGCTACTCTATAAAGCCCTTTACTTCTAAGTATATCTACCATGTGAGGTAGCTATTGGAAATAATTGGTGCTGTTAAGAATAACCGGGCATGCACTTTCCATTTTTTTTTTTAAAATGAAGTTAAGAAAAGCTGAAACTAACTGCTCCAATGGAAATATCTCGAAAAATTAGGTCGTTTAAAAAAAAACGGCTCGAAAAATGGCTTCCGGATGAAAAAGTTATGCCTTTTGAAAAAAACTGAGTTGTAGATGCCAAAATAGTTACGGGAACGGGATGAAGTGCGGCTCTTTAAAACAAAATCCGCCCCTTTGAACAAATTTTTTTTACAAAAGAAGCTTGAGAAGGAGACTTGAACCCAAGACCTCTATTCTCATAAATTAACCCCTCACCAAGTGAGATAGTAAAAGAGGAATGAGAGATTATTATTATTATTATTATTATTATTATTATTATGGGAGGTGTGAGTGCCTTTTCCTGCATAAAAAACAAGAAAAAGAAACGAAATGCAAAGCCTTACACCAGAATGTTAGATTCTCGGTTAGCCTTACCAACAACTATCACCTTTTTTACTATTTCTGATTTCCCGAGATCACACAAAGACGTAGGGAAAGAGCATACGTAGCAAAAAAAATCCCTTTTTCCTATTTCTGATTTGCTGAGATCGCACGGGGCGCATATCAAAGAGCATACAGAGAGAAGAGGGTATAGATCCGACAAATAAATAAAACCTTGATATAGGAAAAAAACTGAAATAAGCAGAACTATTAACAAATATAACTGCAAAATAGATGCTTTATATGTCAATATCTAAACTGACATAACTCGGGTAGCCAGAAACCTTTTTGCATGAAACGAAAGGAATTCCTCACTGTAACAGATGCTCTAGACACAACCAAGTAGTTCTCCAAGCCCAAAAATGTTCAGAAATAGTAGATCTATAAAACAACATTCGCATGCAGTCAAACCAGCTTCAAATTTTGATCAACAATGGACGCGGCCCTCAAAATAGCTGTGATACCATGTAGGAATTTACAGGGTAAGTTACGTAGATCAAGAACCAAAGGTCACCGCTCACAAACAGATCACAATTCAGTACACCAGTATAATATTACCCTCCATGCTCTTTAAATAGAGATCATGGACCAATCAGGTCTTAAGCCACGGATCAAGTGTCATTAATACCGAGGTGCGAGATAACTGTCAGATCACTACAAATCATGACCATCAGAATATAAGTTACAAATGTACATGGTAAAGAGACACACTTTACCTAACTCTACACTAGACTAAGTTATTCTTAACTATTTCCTATGTTAGAATATCCTAACACCATCTTAGCTTCCATGCTAGCTTCCATGCCATTCATCTTAGCTTCCATGCCTTTCTTCAAGCCATCCATCTTTGCTTCCATGCCTTTCCTCAAAACTTCCATTTCATATTTTGTTGCTCTTTGCGAGAGCAAAATTTGGTGCACTTGCTCTTGTAATTTTGATAGATCATGTTGCAATTATTCATCTTCATGAGTCATAGTAGAGTACTCTGAGGGCTTAATGGATGTTGAATTCTTTTTAGGAGGCATTTCAGAACCCAATACTAAAATATATGCTCAATACTGATTTTTTTACACAAGAGTTATGCAATTTAGAAGAAAATACACACATTTTTCTTGCTTTTGAGGAGCTCGATATTGAAGCTGAATTATGTCTATGATTTCGGATCTTCAATATCTGAAATTTTTCCTTGAGGTAGCCCTCTGAATCCTCTTTCGAATGCCATGGGTTTGACCTGATTTGGATTCTTCAAGGAAAATTTGTGCCCAATCTCCTACGATTCCCTAATTATGGACAGGTTCAGTAGAGCAAAATTGTACGACTTGCCACGTATCACTATTTCTTCCTTTGGCTCTAAAATTTATAGATAGGAAACTATAGTCCATGTGATTGCGCCCACTTTTTATAGAATTCCAATATGATGCTCAAAGATAGAGTTATGAATATTGTCTCATGATCACCTCTTTGAGATGAAATTCGGGAGGCTGAAAAATCCCTAACTTCCACAGACCATATCTCCGAAAATATTGCGAACCAGGATTTGAAATTTTGTGAAGATTTTCCTCAGGATTTCAGCTTTGCGGTCTTAAAATTTCAACTTTGAAACTTTGTATAAAAAATTTTATAGCGAAAATTCCACGATGACCTATTTGGAGCAGCAAAACCCTAGAATCCAAAGCTCTGATACCAAATGTTGTGAAACCAGCTCCAAAAATGAAAGAAAAGAGAGATCAACACCTTAGAAATCAGCCACTTCAAGGGGGCAACCTCCAATACATTACATAAATGAAAATTTCTTGGATGATACAAGTGAGAAAACCTCCTTTCTATATATAGGAGTCCATGGGGCCACAATGTAATCCTAGCCGACCTAACAATAATAATTGAAAGGAACAATAATGTTACACCATTTTTTGGTCATCTAACCTATTATTATTAGATGAACCCAAGTACACCATGTAAGACCAATTTTACCCTAAGTAAAATTTCTTTCACCATATAAAATAACTTATTTGTTTATATTTCCTGGTCATATTTAACCCAAAACAAGGAAATTAATTAAATAAATCCTTATTTAATTAATTATTTCCTAAGAATAAGTTATTTAAATCATTATTTAAATAATATTCTTAGTTAAATTTGACTAAATCATCCATAAATAATTAAATAAACCATTATTTATTTAATTATATTCCCATCATTCCCTAAAATGATAAATAAACCATTTATTTATTTATTATTTATAAATAAAGGAATTGACCCAAGTCAAGAATCCTTTTCCCTCCAACAAATATAATAAAATATTCCTAAAGGGTGCTTCTAGAATTTGATTAATAATATTTTATTCATGCACCGAGTTCTAGACCGCCCCAATATTTTGTTATAAATAGAAGGGTTTTTCCCATTCATTAATCACCTCCATTGCATTAGATCACTCTGAATCTACTCTTGGTCACCATTTTTCCATTTTTGCTTTGTGAGCTCCCACTGAGTTCTATGTTTGTTTTTCTACACCAATAAGAGAGAGGAATGTTAGATCTGAAACATTGAGGACTTTCAAGAACCCATCCCACTGAGAAGAACCGGAAAACACCTTTCTTGTTTTCCTCTCAGGTGACAGACATCAGCCACAGCTGAGACGACAATTTTTTCTGAAATCTGCCGCTGAGAGAACCGGATCTGCAGGTCGCACTTATCAGCCCAAAAAGTGCGACCTGAGCCTTAGGATGCACTTTTCTGCCCCAAACCTGCGACCTCGACTGAAAAATAGTCAGAACCTACAACTTGCACTTTTTTTTGCAAATTTTCCAACACTTTTTCTGGGTTTGTCTGAAGTTTCTATCATGGTTTTCCAGCCTCTGTCTCTGCCCGTTTAGACCTGTTTCTGATCTGCTTCACTCAACTAAGAGGGAATCTTGCCCCTTAGGGCTCTAGTACCGTCCACTTTTTGTGGGAGAGTCTTTGTTATTTTAGACATCTGAATTTCTAGAGTTTCAGCCTTATTTCTCTCAGATCTGATACCTCTTTTTCAGATCCCTTTAGATCAGCTCTTCTCCCTTTCAAATCACCTCATATAGTTTTTTTTAGGTTCATTTCTAGGGCCGCTTCCTTGTTCCTTCTATTTTCAGCTGATCTCCTCCTTTTTAGCAGCAACCTTGCCTCTGATTCCTTGTTGTTCTCTGCACCTCTTTCCAGCAGATTTCCCCTTTAGATCCCAGTCCCTCCCAACCTTAGATCTATTGGCCTCTTTTTAGTGTGCTTTTCTTATTCTTTCCCTCTTATAGACTAGTTTTGAGAGACCTGCCTTCTTGGGTTCGATTGATGCATTGGTAGCTGTTAATTTTCTGTTCTTTTAGTCTTATCTATTGCAGATTTATTTTTAGTTATGCAGCACACTTTTTCTTTTACTCTCAAAACGTCCGGGTTTAAACAATTAAAATTAACGCACGCCACACACTGACCCTAAGTAAAGAAGCGCCTGGTTAACACCACCTAGCAAAGACTTTAAAATCAATTGTCACTGCACCTCTCTGCCCTTGACCTCCCTTGATTTTGTCCCTCCCTGCCCTTGTCGATTTTTCTTCTTCTTGTCATCATTGCGCCCCCAAGGCGCCTCTCCCGGAGACTTCTTGGCCTTCACCCTCAGTTTATGCTTGGTCGACTTCCTCCTTCCTATCGTTATCGAGTAAGTCCTCCCTTGAGTCCACACTCCGACTCTTCCTCTGACTGTTCGAGTTCTCCCCCTACTACTGGTTCTCCCCCTATCACTTTCACCATGTCTACTTCAGCGCCTACTACCAGCAACAACCCCAGTACTACTGCTGGGTTTGTTTCCAGTGGAACCACCTCGGGACCTACCTCGACTGCCCCATTTCTCCCTTATATGGCCGGATTTAGTATCCCCGACTTCAATCAGCTGATCAATGATCCTATCCGCCACGATGTTAGTTGGCCTGCTATGCCAACCAAGCTCCCCTCCGAAATTCCCAAGTTCGAAGGCCTTGCTAGTGAAGATCCCTCCAACCATATCCGATCCTTCAATATGTGGTGTTCCTCCAATTCCATTACTAATCACTCCATTCATCTTAGATTGTTCCAACGCATGCTTACCGGCAAAGCTTCTAAATGGTATGTTGAATAGGCCACTTCCTCCCATACCGCTTTTGCGACCATTGCCCAAGCCTTCTTATCTTATTTCCAGCTCCCTCTCCGATACGACACTGGTACCGAGCTTTTAACTTCTTTCCGTCAATCCTCTTCGACCTGCCTCTTCGCTCATGTCTAGGAATGGCGGTGAAGAAGAAGCTTATGTCGCACTCCTCCTTTTGAATATCGGGTTTATATGGATTGGTTCCCTTTCTCTCTCTTACCTTCCATTGGAAAATATGTCGCCTCCCATTTCCCTCAAAACGAAGAAGCCGCCCTCCAAATAGCCTTGAAATATGACCTTATTTATGCTCAATCTGGTTATGTTTATACCGTCCTTCCTGACCTCCCCAAACCTGATGGCACTAACACCCCGGGGGCATCTCACTCTACCGACGGTATCGTTGGAGCTCTTTTCCATCCCTTTGCCCAACCTCCTATGGGCTATAGTTTCCCTCCAGGAGGGGCTAGCACCTCTAGCACCTTTCCCCCTCTAGGTAGCATGTATCCAGGATACGGCATACCTCCTCCTTCTGCCCCTACTCCTGCTTACCTCACTGCTTCCCATCCTAACCCCTATCCTTACCCACAGCCTGGTGTCCCAGCTCCTCTAGCATTTGGACCTCTCACCCCCTTGCCTTCTCAACCCCCGTCGCAGCACTTACTACCCCCTCCAGGGAAAGTATTTGCGTAGCAAGGCGCGACCACTTATCTTCCTTCTCAAAGAAAGAGGAAAGGCAATCAATTTTCCCCTGGTAACTGTGGACCCAATCCTTCAAGTATTGATCCTCACACTGCCAAAAAGCCACAGGGTTCTTAGCCCAAGCTAGATAGGCCACTTCACACCAATAAGCCATGTTCGTGTTGCGGTGTTTATGGTCATTACACTCATGATTGTCCCTTATTACCACAAATGCGGCAGATGTGGGATTCTCAGGCCACCGTGTGGGGACAACACTCCTCCCCTACAGTCTCTCCCCCCCCAGCTACTTCTCAACCCGCTGTGTTTACCCATCCTATCCCTCAACAAGGATTTGTGGCCACTCAACCCCCTCATGCCCCGGTAACCACTCAACCTTCCCTTTCTAGTTCCTATGATTACCAGATTCTCATTATGGCCTCTGACCCACCCCTCACCGTTGACCTCAACCTTCAAACTCAGTCTCGTCAGTATTCCACACCTCCCGTTCCATCTGTCCCTGAGTCTCCATCTCCAGGTCCTACAGAGCCTCTCTCGACACCCAATGGTCCCTTGCAGCTCCCTCCGCCCAAAGCTGAGGTTCATCCCAAGAATCCTAAGGGACCATTACGTCTAGATGGGCTGCCTATTCATACAACATCGTAGATGATCTGACACAATCTCTTGCTACCATTTCAACACTGGAACTCCTCCAGTCATGTCCTTCTCAAAAGAGAGCTCTACTATCCGCCATGGGCGCTGTAGATCCTGCTGATGACCAATTGATTGATTTCGACGCCCGTCAGTCAAACCATCCCCCTCTTCCTCCTTCGGTTGCTTTCCAAATCCTAGTCAAAATCCGAAATGCCAATGTCACTCAGTGTATTATTGATGAGGGGGTATCTACCTGCGTAATGTCCACTTCGGTTTGGAAACAACTTGGATCTCTTGAACTGGCCCCTTCAACAATCACCCTTCGTGTGTGGGATGGCCATGCCTCCTAGCCCATTGGCCTATTCCATAACTGTCCTATCACCCTTGCAGACAAGACTGTTTATGTCAACATTGAAGTTATCGACGCCCCCCTTGACTACAACATTATTTTGGGGTGTAGTTACATCTATGCCATGTCTGTTGTCCCATCCGCAGTCCACTGCAAGATGTTCTTCCCTCATAATGGCAATATTGTCACCATTGACTAGTTGGCCTACCATGAACCAAAATCTCAGACCTCCCCTGAGTCCACCATCTCTACTATCACCAATAAACCAACTATTGATTCTTTGACCAGTGTTTCCCCTGGCGTCTACAAAGTCTCCTCTTTTCTTGGAACTTTTCCTAGTCCTCCCCCTCCTCCTGTCTTTGACCCCAGCTTAACGAATGTTTGCATGATGCAATCGTCTCAGGCTGGCCTTCCACAGCCTGCTCCGGCTAGTCAGCAACCTCAATCTCACCCACCGCAAATTGTTCCTAACCCTTCGCTTCCATCCACCGAACCATTTTCACCTGGTCCTTCCCATATACCTCTCACTCCGGAACCTCCCCACCCTCCTGAGTCGGTTCCCTTAGGTCCCCACCATATGGGAGCCGTCCCTCCTGGTCATTACCCCGCCGGTCAAATACCTTTCCTTGGTCCCCCCCCAGCGTCTATTCAGTCCCCGTCATGGCCACCCTTTCCCTCCCTAATTTAACCTTGGGAATCCCAATATGGTATCTTACTCCTCTAGCCGAGACCCCACCGGGCCACCCCAAACCATACATAGTCGTGACACCAGTGCAACTGATTCCCTTCGCTCCTTCCACTACGACAGTGCCTCCCCTCCGCAAGACCCTCCTCACGCTGCGACAACTACAGGTAAGAAAAGAAAAACTTGAAAGGGGGCATCCAAAGACAAGGCCACCGCACCTGACCCTACCCCTCCCACACCCACCAAGCCTTGTGCCTTGTGTGATGGTATCGGTCATCCCACCCATACTTGTCCTGAGTTGCCCCGTATCCAACCCATGGTTAAAGTCACGTTCCCTGAATCTACGGTCCCTGACACCTCTGTTTCTTCCTCATTCGTAGCCAAGAACCCAAATACTTTTCACACCAACAAACCCTGTGCTATGTGTGGTGTCCATGGCCATTATTCTCACCATTTTCCTCACCTCATGCATTACCGAGCCTCTTTAGAGGTCATTCGTGAGTACGAAGTTGAACAAAACAAATCCGCCTCTCCCATCCTTGCTCAATATGCGTCCGGTTTACTCGAGGATCCCCCTGGTACCATTGACATTCCTCCCCTTGATGTTGAGATGTTGGAACCCGCTGCTCCCCTCCTATGCCTATCATCATCCGCGCACCCCCCAGAGTACATTCCCTCTGAATCCACTCTACCTGTTTTGCTTGATCCTCCTTCAGATACTTTCCCGGGCTCTTCATATTTTGACCATATTTTTACCTGTTCTTCTGTCATTCCTCGTGATGACCTGTATCTACGCCTCTCTTCCCATACTGATGATTTAGGTACCTTTGCAGCCTCGTCTGGTCTCCTTCACCCTTCCATTCCCTCCCATACTCACGTTCATACCATCCATCTCTTTGATATATTTTGCAGCCTGAGTGCCCACTCTTCATCCCATAGTTCTCATTCATCTCCCTCTCGTTGATCTATGAGTCCTAGACTTCCTACCCGGACTGCTCCCTCCCGTAGCCGTCAATGGATGTCTATCCTCTACTCACACTGCCATCCTTTTTCTCATCCCTCCCCTTTCTTGTCCTGTGACATTATTACATCGGCCCTCCCATCCGCACATTATCTTGGCTACGCCGATGGGGCAAGTCGCTATTCCTACCATCTCACTTCAGCAGCATGGGACATCTTTACCCCCTTGCATACCCTGGTTCTTGAAAATGGGTTCTGCATTGGTAATGCCACCAATAATCAGGCCGAATATGATGCAGTTCGTGGTCTCTTAGCTGATGCCCTCTCTCATCACATCCTCCATCTACACGTTCATTTAGATTCTCTGCTTCTTGTCCTCCAACTTAATGGTGTCTATCGTGTGCATAACCCTGTCCTTTTTAGATAATATTTATGAGTGAAACTTTTGATACGTGAATTTAGATTCGTTACATTTCACCATATCCCTAGACATCAAAATCACTATGTAGATCAAATCGCAAATCATGTTCTAGACTGGAATTTATCACACACAAGACCATAACATTTGACATCATCAATCAAATTCATATAAATCATATATATTATACAATATGCGTTTTTAGAGTCCATCTACTCTGACACATATGACATGCCCCTAGCATGTTACAAAAAACAAAATTACAAAATGGGGGGCACCACTTGCCCCTACATAGCCACTGGGGGGCACCATCTTCCCTACATCTAATCACTCTCTAGAGGATCCCGAGCCAATGGCTCTGCTCCCACAGCTCGTAGATCATGCATAGCCTGATCGACCATTGCCATGCATCGCATGATACCTCACCACTTCGAGGGTAGCCCAATAGATAACTCTATGTACTGGTCGTCTCAATCCTGCCAACCACGCTCCGACACACCAGTCAGTAGCCCCTCACATCTGCGACGGATGTCCTCCACCAGAGCAGCCATATCCTCGTTCTGTGCAGTCCTTGATCCACTTGCACCTATAGCTCCTGCTACTGTAGGTCGTCCCATATATCTGGCCGGTTTTACCGGAGCTATATCTGCATTCCAAAAAATATAACAATTAGCACCATGAATACTAGTCACACATTCTACACTACACATAACAGATTAGTTGCTTGTCACTTACCATCAGGCCCCCACACTCGACCAGGTGGAAGTGGCAAGTCTGTATCTCCCCAATAACTCATCCCACTATAGGGATAGTCGTCTATGTATAATGGCATCTGATCCCAATGCATGAAGAACTCTGGTCGGAACACCCATCCGACCACCCCTCCCCCTCCTCTACATAGTAGGCATCCCCACCAATGCATCCGAGGCTCTCTTGGACCTCCATCAGCCAACTGTACACGAGGTCGTAAGGTCGGGATCTTCTCAAAGAAGAAAGAGCACAACACCATCCCATAGGCGCAATCATGATTCACTTGCCACTTGCATAGCGACAGCTATCATTTCACCGCTACCAACATCATCCGGGCCCACCCATAGTAGGTCCCACTCAGCACACTCTCCACAATCATCATCTACCCTCTAGTGATGTGATGGAATTCCTGGCTACCCAAGATCTGCAACACTACTGTGGCCACTTCCTGGGTCTCCAACCTCTCTAGATCACCAATGGATATCCGAGTCCCTTTGACTCGGACACCTGGTCAACAATGTCGCTCAACAAACTCCATAATGTTATGCCCCCACGGTAACACTGGCTATGTATTCCCCACCATCCCTAATGGTTGGAGACCAGTCAAGAAATACAAATCCTGGATCGTCAGCTTGATCCTGTGCCCCTACACTACAAACGCCTCATGATCTGGATCCCAATAACTGATAATTCGGGCCAACAAGGGCTCTCCAGCCCTCATCAAAGGGTTCTCCAAAAACTTCAGAACCCCATACCTCGCCAGTGCATGATGAACACCCTCATCCGCCTGGATTTCCGTCCGTAATGTACCTAAGTCTCTCTCTCTCCACTTGATCCGTATATCTGCCATATCTGCACAAAAAATTCATTTTTGTCAGCCTCCAGATCAGCAAAACCGCATTAACTTACACCAAAACAGAATCTTAGCCCATAACAACACTGAAACCTCCCACATCTAACAGGTCACACTTTTTGGGCAAAAACTGGGCCAGGTCGCACTTTTCAGGCCAAAACTTGCGTCCCAGGTCGCAGATTTTGCCCCAAAAAGTGCGACCCGACCATAATGATGAAGTAGGGGCAGTTACTGAGATTTAAAGCCCTAATTTGGAATTTGAATCCATCAAAAGAAAATCTTAGGATTAGGCCTCTTACCTGCAACTGACGGATCACAATTCCAACCGTCGGTTTGTCCGCTACGATCGCCGCAAGATTTAGGGCCTTCTCTCCTCTCCACATTCACCATAGCTACACAAGCAAATGAATGATTTTGGAGGGAAAATGCCCTATTAGAAGAGAACCCCTATTTTTTTCTTTCGCCCGCTACGACCAAACCGTAGCCCCGTTTGACACACCATCCACACCATTGAAAATCTCTCACTAAGCACTCAAATGGGTATCTATCAGTTTTTCATGTTTTGATACTTCACCAGGACACATTTTTTCCATGAAGGGTCTATTCACCTCTTCTCAAAATCGAATTTCTTCACTTAAGACACTTGTACTTGGGGCACTACTTTTCCTCCTTACTCATCTTCGTTCGTGTTGATTTTCATCACGAGCTACCCTATTGTACTCATGCTTTTATGGTCCCCCATTGGACCCGTACTCCGAGGCAGCGCCATCGAGTCACCCTTGCTTAGAGCATCCGAGTCGAGTCATCATCACATTCATGGAGTCTATCCCAAGTCCCTTTGTACCCCGCTATACTCTTCCATCCTTTCCTGCTTGGTCCCTCTCTTGTGTCACACATTATGTCTTTCAGTACCTTTGTCCACTATCCTTCATGATATTGTGTCAGTCGCTGCCAAGCCATTCATGCCATTTATGCTCTAACAAGGGAAATCGTCCCACCTCTCCTCCATTTCTCTCATTACATCATCCTCATCAGTGTCTACTTGTTCATCGCTCTAATTTTTTCCCTCGTGCCTTTGTTGGGGTTCCCTTATTGCCTCACCTATGGTGGACCTACTTCTGTCGACATCAACTCATTTACTCCAGAAGCCAGGTCTAGGGGGCAGTGAACCTTGGTTCAAGCTCTTCCTAGCATGATCGTGATATATACACTTGATGGTCCAGTGATGCAGCAGCAGCTATTGGTGATTCCCGGGCATGTGTGAGATGTCTCAACCCTCATGAGGGGGTGGCCCTGCAGGTAGCCCCCCACATGCCCGGCTGACTTCATCATTTCCGCCCTTGATGCAGCTCCTCTCATTTGATGATATTGGCCTCCGCTGCTTGCAGCACCTTTTCAATTCGCATGTATCTGTCAGATTTTGTGAGCCCATCCCCATGTGTAGGGGGAATTTGGGTGTATTTGTATCTCATCTTCTACCATATTATTGTATAAGTCCTAACGATTATTCCAGGCATCACATGTATGTGGGATTCATCATGTTATTTATCTGGCTTATGTTTAGGCCAGCACATGCTTCATTATTGCATTCCGTGGTTTTCTGGGCACCTTATTCTTTGTACTTTGTCTCGGCGGGCATAGATATTCCTCCCTCGCCACCTTTAGCACAAGTACCACTTCATAAACTAGAGACTTGTTGCACCTGTAAGTCTTTTCTCCTTAGGGTCTAGTCCTTTAACACCTCAGACAACCTTACATTTCTCTCTCTCACTTCCCTCTTGATGTCCAGTGATTGAGTTCTTACAACGTACTTCGGTCATACGATTTGCTCCTAACACTCGTATGTTGGGGGGAAATCTGTTACACCATTTTTTGGTCATCTAACCTATTATTATTAGATGAACCCAAGTACACCATGTAAGACCAATTTTACCCTAAGTAAAATTGCTTTCACCATATAAAATAACTTATTTGTTTATATTTCTTGGTCATATTTAACCCAAAGCAAGGAAACTAATTAAATAAATCCTTATTTATTTAATTATTTCCTAAGAATAAGTTATTTAAATAATATTCTTAGTTAAATTTGACTAAATCATCCATAAATAATTAAATAAACCATTATTTATTTAATTATATTCCCATCATTTCCTAAAATGATAAATAAACCATTTATTTATTTATTATTTATAAATAAAGGAATTGACCCAAGTCAAAAATCCTTTTCCCTCCAACAAATATAATAAAATATTCCTAAAGGGTGCTTCTAGAATTCGATTAATAATATTTTATTCATACATAGGATTCCTGAACCACCCAGTATTTTATTGTAAATATAGTTTTCCATTCATTAATCACCTCATTGCATTAGATGTCTGGATCTCTCTTTTAGTCTCATTTTTCCATTTTTTGTTGTGAGCTCCCATACCAGTTCTGTTTGTTTTCTACACCAAAATATAGAGAGGAATGTTATATGCGAAACACTGGGGACTTTCGAGAACCCATCCAGGAGAAGCCCAGGAAAACACCTTTCTTGTTTTCCTCTCAGGTGCCCCATTCTTTAATATAGTACAAAATTCTTTTAATTACATTGTTCTTGTCTTGTCTATTGGATGCATGGAGCCATATTATATTTTATCTGCTTAATGTCTTTTGTGCTTAGATCTGAATTTGTGTAGCAAACTTAAAGATATTTTGCAGCCATAATCGATGTTAGGGTTATTTGTTATGCGTAGCTAAAGTGATCTTTTATGACGAAAGATTCATACTAACAAATAATAACAATATGGGGGTTACAAGGGTACAAAAATAACAATAAGGGGGTTACACTAACAACAATAAGGGACTATACTAGTAATATAGGGACCTAACACTAGCCTACCCTAGCCTAGCCTAGCCTAGCCTAACAAGCTAAACTAACCTAACCTAACCTAACCCTAATCTTGCCTAATCTAGTCTAGCCTAGCCGAACCTATAAAACCCTAACCTAGCCTTCCCATTAGTAAGGTAGCCTACCCTACCTTACCCTAACCAAACCTAATCAAGCCAAGCCTAACCTAGCCTACCCTATCCTTAGGTAGCAAATCTGAGCCTAGCCTAGCCTAGTATAACCTATACTATCTTAGCCTAACCAAACCTAACCTAACCCAGCCTAGCCTAGTATAGTGTAGCCTAACCTAGCCAAACCTAGCCTAACCTAACCTAACCTAACCTAGCCTAACCTAACCAAACCTAGCCTAGCGTAGCCTAGCCTAACCTAACCTTGTCTAGCCTAGCCCAATTTAGACTAACCTAGCCTATCTTAATATAACCTAGACTTACCTAGCCTAGCCTAGCCTAACCTAGCCTAGCCTAGCCTAGTCTAGCCTAGCCTAGCCTAACGTAGCCTGGCCTAGCCTTGCTTGCCCTAACCTAGCCAAGCCTAACCTAACCTAACCTAACCTAGCCTAGCCTACACTAGCCTACCCTAGCCTACACTAGCCTACACTATCCTACCCTAGCCTAACCTAGCCTAACCTAACCTTTCATAGCTTAAACTAGCCTAGCTTAGCCTATCATAGCCTAACCTAACCTTGCCTAGCCTACTCTACCCTAGGCTAGCCTACTCTAGCTTAGCCTAGCCTTGCCTAGCCTAATCTAGCCTAGCTTAGCTTAGCCTAACCTAGCCTAACCTAGCCTAGCATAATATAACCTAGCTTAACCTAACCTACATTATCCTAGCCTAGCCTAACCTAGCCAACTCTAGCCCACCCTAGCCTACCCTAGCCTAGCCTAGTCTTTTCTAGCCTAGCCTACTCTAGCCTAGCATTGCTTAGCCCAACATAGTCTTCTCTATCATATTCTAGGCTAACCTATTCTAATCTATATTGACTTGCCTAGCCTACTCTTGCTTACCTTAGCCTACTCTAGCTTACCCTAGCTTGTTTTTGTATAGCCCACCCTAGCTTAACTTATTCTATCCTTGTGTAGCCTAGTCTAATTTTTTTTATCCGAGACCACTGTAGATTAGCATATTCTAATGTGAAACAATATAGATTCCTAAGAGTTTATATATATATATATATATATATATTTTTAGTTGAAAATTTTACTAAAAATATATTCAAAAACAACCTTAAGAAACATTTATAGTACATTTTAATTTTATCATAAATATTTAAATATAAAACATTACCACTTTAGCATAGCCTAGCCTAGCCTAACTTAACCTAAACTAACCTAGCCTAAGCTAACCTAGCCTAACCTAACCTAGCCTAACCTTACCTAGCCTACCCTAGCCTACCCTAGCCTAGCCTAACCTAGCCTAGCCTAACATACCCTACATTAGCCTAACCTAGTGTAGCTTAGCCTAACATAGCCTAGCCTAACCTAGCCTAACCTTGTTACGTGGATTAATCCATCTTGCGGACAAGAGCGATATCCCTAGTACTCCAACGAGTAACTAGAAAGAAAGATCCATTTGGAAACCTTTTCGTCTAGGTTAATTTCATTTCAGACTTATTATAATAAAGTAGAGAGGACAAGCCCCTACCTTGAAATCCAAAAGTTCGATGTAGTCTTTTATCCTATCACCTCAAAGTTGTTTCTCTAATAAGTAGAACCTACAATCAAAGACAAGATAAAGGATCAAAGCATCTGCAACATATAATAATCAAGAAATTCTAATCCAACTTAGTGATCAAGGAGTCTAAGTATTGATGTTATTTCAATAAGAATAGAAACAAGTCAATGAGAAAAAGAGATCCATATGTATTATATTGAATAAAAAGAGTAATCTTACAACCTGATGCCTTGATGTCATACATATTTCTCTCAGGGTCATGAACAATTGTTTCTCCTTCAGTCTGATAAGCCTTCCTCTTTGAATACCATCATGGAGTTATAGACACAAGGGTGTGATCATTCTCATGCGAACAACAACTCACTAGTGTAGAAAGTGTACACTCTTATGAACTCTCTTCAACTTAAAAACTGTATAAATTAGTCTCTAATTACATTGGTATCTACCATGTGTGTACCCTTCAACCTAAAACTTAAGATCAATTTATAGGAAAATGGAGGTAGTTTTAGTTCCATGAAGAGGGAGATGGATTCCTCTCATGAAGGGATTTGAGTTCCATGGACCAAGCGATAAGCTCCATGAGTGGAGGGATAAAGCTCGAACATATTGTGACTCTAGAAGCTTCTAGTTGGGAGAGTATTCGACCAACTAGGCTTCTAGAATCTATTTTTATTTTATTTTCTTTTCACGGGGGTGCGTAGGTAATAGTGGAAAAAAGTGTGGGAGTTGGCCACAGTCTATGGACAGAACAACAGTGCATGCACAAGGAAAGGCTAGTAAAATCGTGCAGGTAGACTTTGAAGGGTTTCACAGAGCTTTTCTCCAATTCCAAGACTTGATTTAGGAGCATTGGTTTTTATGACCTCTTAGGGACCATGACATAGGTGGTTATAGACCCATATGAACAGTCAGATGTCGTGGTGACAAAATGACGTGTAAGATATTTCCCCCTAAAGTGTGAAGTCTGAGGTTATTCTGAAGAGTCATGTGCTTTATCATTCTGAGGATTGGATTGGAGACACTGGTCGAAAACCTGTAAAAAAATTCAAAGCAAACATATAAATATAAATCATCGCTGAGGTAGGCATTCCCATACTCAGATCAAAACTAACTAAATGTTTTGGTACAGGTATGGTTTCAATATTACATCAAAAGTAGACACAGTATGGGCATAGCCATCTACTATGAGTAGTCTACTGTATAATGAATAATAAAACTCCTCGTAGGCTAGATGGTGGAAACTAGATCTAGGGTCTTGATTTCTGCTTCCTGAACTAGTACGAATCTATCCATGTGATTGATTGAGTCAAATTCGAACATGGTAGAAACCACTTGATAAATGGTCAATGATGTGAACCGTTAACAAGTGTGAGAGAAACCACCAATAATGACAATGGTTCTCAATGTACTCCAGTACAATCTATGAAGTGTGAATGAATGATTTGTAGTTGAACACTCATAGAATCGTTCAATTGAAGGTCCATTATGCAACCTGTCGTTGAAGGAAAGAAACCTGCCATTAGGGCATGCAGATCCCAAGGTACTGATAGGATTCTAGATCAAATTTCTAGATGATGAGATGACGTCGATAGAAAGTGATCCGTCGTAGGAAAACCCATGACACGAAACCATTAGATCAAGTTTTGAATAAATATTTTGTAAGGACTGACTCAAGGATGGTCAACATAAATGGAGACAAATGTTTGCAATGAATGGTTTATTTGAACTCTTTCTTGAACACATAACGACACTGTAGATGCTTGGCAGCATTTGACCTAAAGCTAATACCTAGAAACTAACTGAAGGCTTTCAATGTGGTTTGATTAACTTTTAGACAAATAATTTCCCAACCCAGGTACAAGTGTGACAAAGTGTCGTGTTCAAGAGTGGTATGCTGCTTTTTAAACAAGGGTGACAACTTGATTCTTTTTCTCTCTTTTCCCCCCACCATTACTGGCAAGTACCTCTCTATTTTTGTCAAGCTTGAGGAGGATAACATTTTATTGTTTCTGTAAGCTCATCCTTCAGATAATTCCATCTTAGTATTAAAATCGAACCCTCAGAAGGAGTGGTTCGGTCCTATTGTAACTGACAGGTCCTTTACTGTTAAATTTTAATGAGTCTAGTATAGGAGGAACTCAAAATTTTTTAGTTTTAGGGAGTTAGAATAAAAACATAAGTAGACTCCATGGTTGTTCTTTCTCATAAATTTAGTTTCTCAGGCCCGAAAAATGATAAAATAATGCAGGAGAGCACTCTATTGACCGTGATTAGTAAATGTATACATTTTTCGTAATTATTCCAGTTCATTCCAGAAAAGGGTTAAACTTATATTGAAAGGATGATCGTTCATTTACTTTAATGAGTTCGAATAGTCAAGTACGCATCGATCTTTTCATATTTTGAGAGTTTGAAAAGGGCTTAAAAGAGGACTCTAGGGTTTCACTTTTTCGTATTTATACAAAGCCCAAAAAAGTGATAAAAGTATACTCAATGTCAAAATAATTTTTTTACCAAAGATCTTGTATCCCGCACAAAAACTCAAAAGATTACAAATATCTTCTTCCAAAAAGTAAAATTATTTAAAAATGACCTTTTAATAGAGAAGAATAAATAAAATAATAATATTTTATTCATTAAAAACTATGAAAAGGGATTCAAACAAGCCATTTTTACCTTTTGTTTTCAGAATAGTGCATAGAGAGCTTTTGGCCAAAAAACTTCTGGAGCAAAAATCACGAGAACCGATTGTTCATTTCTCAAATCGTCAAAACTAGGTAGTCCACATCATCCTTAGCTATATTTTTATTCATTTAATTTTTATTTTGAGCTTTTATTTCCTTTTTTGGGAGAAATTTGTGTTTTAAAATACGCCCTCGGGGGTGCGCGGGTGATCCATGTGATAACCGCGGACCCGATGAATTTAAAAAAAAACAGTCGAGTTGTCATGGGTTCTGCATGGAGTGCATGGGGATGACTTGTAATATTCCCAATTAGTCATGAGCTAATTGGAATATTCAATTTTGTTTTACTACTTTTTTTAAAGAATAAAAGAGAAAAGGAGGTCCATAAAACTCCTTAAGAGTGAATAATTCAATGCCAAATATGAAAAGGCTAAATATTGGTTGTAAAATCAAGCACCCTTAGGTGTGAAAGGAGTTGGAAATTTTGACTAGGCCAACCTTGACCAAATATATAGCACTCTGATGGATGAGTGGCCATCAATGAGGGACAACACAGTTTTAGATGGAGGTGCCTTGTGTGAAAGAAGCAATCTCATTGGAAGTGGTTTAGGGTTTTGCAAGCTCTTGTCTTTTTAAAATGAAGGGGATGGTAGCATTAGAAGGTTGTTGATGTTTATCATATTTTTTGAATATATGGTCTGTTTAGAAATATATATTCCTCTTGCTTTTTAGCTGAGATTGAATGTTATTTAGCATTGGGTGTTCCTGATTGGTGATCCCACCTCTTCCCATTGAGTAGCTCTTGGGACATTTTGTATTTCATTTTCCACTCTCTAGCTTAGGGCCAAGCTTCTTCTTTCAACTACAGCACAGGTCCTGTTGAGGGTTTGGTTGTTGTTTCAAGCTACAGCAAGTGGAGACTAGATCCTTTAGATCTAAGCCATTTCAGTGCTCATTTTCAGTGGAGGAGTTTTCTACTTCATTGGGAGGACAGTATTGAAGGCATTGAGCCTAATTTTCAGATCTTGGCATCAGGCCAACCATGTTTTGATCCCTACAACATATTTAAGATCTAGATATGCGTTATTCCTATAGGTGCAGTTGCAGGGTGGTTTAGCACACCATTGGAGGATTGATTTTCTAAGTGTTGGGGGTCTGCCCTTCACTTTGGAAATCTATTGGAGGAGGCTATTATATTGCTTATATAATTTCAGCCACACTTTCCATATCTATAATTTTCAGTAGATTTGCAGTCTTATATCTTAGATCTACATCTTGTACTTGGTGTTTTGCTGAAATCCCCAAGGGGGTTGTATAGAGGAGCTTGTATAGTGCATGGATTTGATATAGATCTTTCTTTTTATACATATATTTTCTCTAGATCTGATGTGTAATCTACATTTGTAGTAGAGCCAATAAAATAATGATGTAAGGCTATTCTAGCCTTTATATATGGTTGCAGCACCTCATTTTGATGGATTTCTTTCATTGGAGGATTTATTTTCTTGTTATGCATCTTATGGGCCACTTCTTAAACATATTTTTCTACTGTAATAACAAATTAAAGGTCTCCATATTGGCCTTCTGCTATACAAAAGATGATTTTCGTTATTTTCCTATCTTTCTGCATTGTATTGCTGCATTCCCCATTTGGGAATATTACAGTGGTATCAGAGCATCATCTTGGCACAGTCTGTGCATTCTAAAAGCCAATATGTCTATTGTGAAACCAACTCCAAAAATAGAAGAAAAGAGATATCAACGCCTTACAAATAAGCCACTTCGAGGGGGTAACCTCCAATACATTACATGAATGAACAATTCTTGGATGATACAAATGAAAAAACATCTTTTCTATATATAGGAGTCCATGGGGCCAGAATGTGATCCTAGCCAACCTAACAATAATAATGTAAGGGCACAATAATAACAATATGGGGCTAATTCTCGGATGCAGGTGTATAGTTGGGCGATTAATGTGACAAGACAGGGGTGGGACGAGGTGTGGAGACACCTACCCACCCAAGACATGGCAGGCAGTGAGCAGATGGATGATGACAGATGGCATTTAAGATGTGCAGGGTTCATACATTTTGCATTAAGTTGTAACACTACTCATAACCAGTCCTCCTCTCCTGTTGACACCTCTGCATGCTCCAGCATGCTCTGGACTTCGGCTCTCTTCAATGAGAGATTAATGGCGGCTTTTTTTCGATGCCGTAGCAGGCAGGTTGATAAATTGGAGCTCTGCTTTGGTTTATCTACGGAGCTGCTTTTTTTGGACCATATGCATTTCTCTCTGGCCTCTAGCCTCTGCTCTAGCCTCTGTCTGTATTCTTCGTGTTTTTGGTATCCTCTCATCTCTCATTCCCCCATTATTCCTACTACTCCACCTCGTATTACACCTACTGCTGAGTCCTCTCCTATGCCTCTCCTGTGTCATAGAATGCGAAGCCGCAGGGGTAGCACCAGAGGCCATCCCCCGCGTGCGCCTTCCAGCCCCTCTTCCGAGTCACCTTCCCTCTCGAGTGAATTTTATGCAGGCCAATATCCTCACACCAGAAGTGGGAGAGGGCGGTTTCATGGTTCTGGCCACCGTTTGGGCTCCCCTATTCCTCCCCCCTCCACCACCTTGCCTTCTCCCACAACAGGCTCAACGCTTTTCTCCTTTAACTGCTCACTGAACCGCCCAAGGATCACAGCTTCAATTACTGTGGTTTTCCATGAGGAAGCCCAGTTGGAGGAGTATTGCACCCATCCAGTGGGCCTCTGCTCAGACAAAGCTCAGCTGTCTAGCCTTCAGGTGGGGATTGGAAGCGTGAATGCACAGGATCTGGAGACTCAAGTTTGCAGCACTCATGATGTGGAGATGGCATCGAGTGATACTGGACCTTCCGAGTCTGGAGCTGCTCTTGCCATGGATAGTGACCTGCTGGCCAAAGGTTGGTGCCGTATTGTCGAAGAGCCTATGGATGAATAGTTTCTTCTCTGTGGTTTGGTCATATTGCTTCGCGGCCCACATAATTGGGCGTGTTTTTGTTCATATTGCCATGCTAATTTTTTTTTTTTTTTTGGAACTCTGTAAACTCTGCAAACATCAAAGATATAAAAATTGGCTCCCCTGCATGGGCATTGCTAATCTATTCAAGACTGGTTTCCCCGTCACTGAGGCAGTCTTCTTTTATGTTTTTTTGACAAATCTACCTTTAATTTGGGCAGTTTGTTTTACTACGGTCACGATGTAACTTTATTCCCTTTGTTAATAGATTAATCTTGATTAGAAAAAAAAAAACAATATGGGGGTTATAGGGGTACAACGATAACAATAAGGGGTTACACTAACAACAATAAGGGACTATACTAGTAATATAGGGACCTAACATGCTCCTCTTCTTCAAAAAAGTGTTGTACTCAATGCTTGAGTAGATCTAGGTGCTTTTGTATAAAATTCGCATCCTCCCATGTAGAATCTTTAGTGGGCAAGTTCTTCCATTTGATGAGATACTCTGAAATTGATCGATTTCATAGTTGTATAGTTCTTGTTTCCATGAGTACTTCAGTTTCCAATATGCTTTTTCCTTCCTCATCAAGTTCTGGCAATATTGTTTGAACTGGAATTTTGTCCCCTATAACCTTTTTTAAACATGAAACATGGAAAACTAGATGGACTCGCGAAGAAGCAAGAAGCTCCAATTTGTATGCCATAGTTCCAATCTTTCGCAACACCTTGTACGGACCATAGTACTTTGGCAATAATTTATTATCCTTCTTAGCTTGCTTGAGGGACATTTTTTTGTATGGTTGTAGCCGTAAAAATACCCAATCTCCCACATCAAAACTTCTCTCACTGCGATGTTGATCTGCCTGTTTTTTCATTTGATTTTGTGTCAAATTTAGGTTATCCTTTAAGAGTTGCAGAACTTCTTGTTGATGCTCGATGTGATCCTCCACTGCTTGCACCCTAGAATTTTCCCTTAAAGAAGATGTGATGGATGGTGGATGATATCCATAAAGTGCCATAAATGGGGTCATTTTTGCTACAGTATGGAAGGAAGTGTTATACCACCATTCAGTGAGAGGTAACCACTTGACCCATTGTGCTTGCTTATCAGATACAAAACAATGAATATATCCTTCCAAACATTTATTCACTATCTCTATTTGACCATCGGATTGAGGATGATAGGATGAGCTATGAGCTAGTTGAGTACCCAAACAAGAAAATAATTCCATCCAAAAATTTCCTGTAAAATTGGGATCTCTGTCTCTTACAATAATCTTCGGGTTTCCATGTAGCTTTTGAATTGTTTCCATAAATGCCATAGAAACTATACTTGCTTTAAATGGATGAGATAATGCACAAAAGTGTGCATATTTGGTAAGCCTATCAACTACCACCATGATGACATTCCTTCCTTCAAACTAAGGTAAACCTCTGATAAAATCCATTGAAATCTCCTCCCAATGTTGACTTGGAATGGATAAAGTTTGTAGAAGACCCGCAGTCCTAATTGTCTCAAATTTTTTTTTGTTGGCAAACCAAACATTTCGCCACAAACTTTTGAATATCATATTTATGGCCATCCCAAAAAAAATCTTTCTTCACCCTGTGGTAAGTTTTTAAAAATCTCGAGTGTCCTCCTAAAGGAGAAGTGTGCAATTCCAAAAGAATATTTTGTTTTGTTTAGGAATTATCGCAAATATATAAGCGATATTTGTACCATAAGGAATCATTTTTCCAACTAAATGCATCAGGTGTACTAGGATCTTGCTACAAATTTTGAATGAGTGTCCACACTTCTTTGTCCTTCTTCCATTCATCCCTTGCTTTTGTTATCCAATATGGTTGGATAATAGAAATGGAAAAAAGCAATGCTTCCACCTGTTTGTCCTTTCTTGAGAGTGCATCTGCAACAACATTTAGCCTCACTTTTTTGTAGATGATTTCAAATTCATAACCCAACATCTTTGTGACCCATTTTTGCTATGCTTTTGAAGATAGTCTTTGTTCCAAAAAGTGTTTAAGACTATCATGATCAGTTTTTACCTTGAAGTGTCTTCCCATTGGGTAAGCTCTCCATTTCTTTAGTGCATGTAGTATTGCCAACATTTCCTTCTCATAAATAGCCTTTTGTAAATACTTTCCTTTGATTAAACGACTTTCAAAAGCAATGGGTCTTCCTTCTTGCATTAAATAGCACCAATTCCATTTCCTGAGGCATCACATTCCACAATAAAGGTTTTTGTGAAGTCTGGTGTAGCTAAGACTAGTGCTAGGCACATTGCCTCTTTAATATGTTCAAAGGCCTTAGTTGCTTTAGGAGTCCATGAATATACATCTTTCATCAATAATGTTGTTAGAGGTGCTGCTATTCTCCCATAATTCTTAACAAACTTGCGGTAATACCCTGTTAACTCGACAAATCCGCGCAAAAGATTTATGGTTGTGGGGACCTTCCATTCCTTAATGGCTTTAATTTTGTTAGGGTCTACCTTAACACCCTTGTGAGAGACAATATGACCCAGATATTCCACCTCTTTTACTCCAAAGAAACATTTTGATTTTTTGCATATAATTGTTTCTCTTCCAATAGTTTGAGCACCCTATCAACATGTTGAACATGAAGCTTCCAAGACCTATTGTAGATTAGTATATCATCAAAAAATACTAGCACAAATTTTCTAAGGGTTTGAAAATGGAATTCATCAACCCTTGAAATGTAGAAGGTGCATTGGTAAGGCTAAAAGGCATGACCAAAAATTCATAATGACCCTTATGTGTTCGAAATTCTGTTTTCAGAATATCTTCAATATTCATTCTAATTTGATGATATCCTGAACGAAGATCCAACTTGGTAAAATAAATTGTTGCATGTAATTAATCCAATAATTCATCAATCACAGGAATGGAAATTTATCTTTAATAGTGAGCTTATTGAGCTCTAATATAATCCGGACACATGTGCCATGATAAATATTTCTTGTGCACCAATACTACTGGGGCAGAGAAAGAACTTTGACTAGCTTGAATTATACCAGCCTCTAACATTTCTGCAATCATACGTTCAATTTCGCTCTTTTGGACATAAGGATATCTGTAAGGCCTGATGTTTGGAGGAACACTTCCTGGAATCAAATAAATAGCATGATCATAATCAAGAATAGGTGAGAGTCCTTTGGGAGTATCAAACACCTTGGAATGATTGTCTAAGACTTTCTGGAGATCTGGAGAAATAGATGATTTTGATGTTGGAACTTCTAGTGAGCATAATTGTGCAATTACGCCTCTTTGTTCTTTCTTCAGAAGCTTTGTCATGAAATTACAGCTTATTATATTTCCTCGATTCCCTACGATACCCCGTAATTATATTTCCTTTCCTTTCTATTTTTTTTCAAGAAAAGTTCTTGACAATTAAAAGCTATCATCCCCAAATATTGTAACCATTGTACTCCTAGTACAACATCAGCACCTCCCATTGGGATGGAAATCATTTGACTATTCAATACATATTCCCCCATGGATAGCTTGATATTATGGCATTTTCCTGAGAAATTTATAGCTCCTCCATTTGCAACCATCATTTGACATTCTGGTGCTGGGTATAGGAAAGAATTCAATTCCTTGGCTAGCTTACAATGAATAAAACTATGGGTACTACCCGAATCAATCAACGCTATTAAATTTTTCTTCCTGATATGTCCTTCTATATTGAGAGTTTGAGGAGTGGTAATTCCTGCCAATGATATGGTCGGATGCATTATTTCTTCTTCTAGGGTTGCTTCCTGGTGTATATCCTCTTCTTTTGAAGATTCTTGTTCATTTTCGTCTTCCTCTTCACAATCTATGTAAAATAACTTTTTCTCAGCACACTTATGACCTTTAGTGTATTTGCTATCACAACTGTAGTAGAGCCCTTTTGCTCTTTTCTCTTCCAATTTTTGTGGTGTAAACCTTGTAGGTTGTGGAAGTCTAGGAGTAGCAACACTTCCATCTTTATATATGTGAGTGGTAGGCTTCCTTGCTGCCATAATTTTACATTCAATTTTTCTTGCCAACTTGAATGCCTTTTCCAATGAATCAGGTTCCCAAACATGAACTTCATGTTGGATGTTATCCTTTAAAGTCCCTGTGAAGACATCAATACTGTGTTCCTTTGGAATATCTGTTATCCTTATATTCAATTTTTGGAAGTCCTCAATATGCTCCACCACTGAACACTTTTGTATGAGATTTATCAATTGGATAAATAAGGTGTTTCTTTTTGTATCCTAATAATGTGCTATCATTTCCTCCATAAAAATTGACCAAGTGAAAAATTTTTTATGGGAGCAAAGCCATATATACCATACAAATGTATTTTGTTCTAAATGTAAATTTGCAATGTGTACCTTTTGTGTGTTTTGCACATTATTGAGATCAAAATATTGCTCCATCTGTAGTATCCATGTTACGAGATCCTTTCCATCAAACTTCCTCATATCCATCTTTGGAATATGGTGGCTCTTCCATCAAACATTAGAGTTTATGACATCACGATTAACATTTATTTTTTTCTCATCATGAGTTTCCTCTACTATATTTTCACCATTAGGAAATATTTCTTGTATCAACTTTGCCAAACCTTCGATGTCTACTTCATGTTCTCCATTTTTTCATCTATCTTAGCTTCCATGTCATCCATCTTAGCTTCCATGCCATCCATCTTAACTTCCAAACCATTCATCTTAGATTCCATGCCTTTCTTCAAACCATCCATCTTAGTTTCCACACCTTTCTTCAAAACTTCCATTTCATTTTGTGTTGCTCTTTGCGATAGGTGCACTTGCTCTTGTAATTTTGATATCTCATGTTGCATTTCTTCGTCTTCATGAGTCATAGTAGAGCCTTCTGAAGGCTTAATGGGTGTTGAATTACTTTTAGGGGGATTTTAGAACCCAATACTGAAATATATGCTTAATAGGCCCTTGGAATCACTTCAAAATGATTTCTTTTACTCAAGATTTATGCAACTCTAGAAAAACAATGCACACCTTTTTCTTGCTTTTTCAGAGCTCGATATTGAAACTGAATTATCTTCGTGATTGTGGATCTTAACTATTTGAAATTTTTCCCTGAGGTAGCCCTCTGAATCCTCTTTTGAATGCCATAGGTCTGACTTGATTTGGATTCTTCAAGGCAAAGTTATGTCCAATATCCCACAATGACCTAATTATGGACTCGTTCAGTAGAGCTAACTTGTCTGATTTTCCACATGTCACTGCTTTCTCCTTCAGCTCTAAAATTGATAGATAGGAAACTATAGTCCGTGCTTCCAAACACTTTTTATAGAATTCTAATCTGATGCTTAGAGACAGAGTTATGAATATTTTCCCACGATCACCTCTTTGAGATGAAATTTAGAAGCCTGAAAAACCCTAAATTCCACAGATCATATCTCTAAATATATCGCTAACCAAGATCTGAAATTTTGTGAAAATGTTCCTCAAAATTTTGGCTTCACACTCTAAAAATTTCAGCTTCTGAACCTTCGTAGAAAAAAATTTGTAGCGAAAATACCACGATGACTTTTTTGAAGCAGCGAAACCCTAGAATCCAAAGCTGTGATACCAAATGTCGTGAAACTAGCTCCAAAAATAGAAGAAAAGAGATATCAATGCCTTATAAATAAGCCACTTGCAGGGGGAAACCTCAATACATTACATGAATGAACAATTCTTGGATGATACAAATGACAAAACCTCCTTTCTATATATAGGAATCCATGGGGCCACAATGTAATCCTAGTGGGGCCACATTGTAATTCTAGCCGACCTAACAATAATAATGTAAGGGCATAATAATAACAATATGGGGGTTATAGGGGTACAAAATAATAATAAGGGGGTTACACTAACAACAATAAGGGACTATACTAGTAATATAGGGACCTAACAATGTCTTCTGAAGAAGGAGAGCCTCTTACTAGTAGAGAGAAGAGGTATCAAAAGAGAAGACAAAAAAATTTTGATTACACAAATGATAATGAAGACAAGGGTAAAGCCCCTTTATCTGGAGGTGAGGATCAAGAGAATTATTTCCCTAAGGTCCTTCTTAGATCCATACAAGACATTTCTAGAGAGATCAAAGAGATGATAATAGACCGAATCAAGGAATCCCCTGAAGGATTTCATCATGCAGAAGGCTCTGGCATGTCTCATCACTATTGTTATCACTCAAAAATTCTCAAAACATCATTTTTTCAAGTTTTTTTTAATTATGGGTCAAAATATGGTCTTAGGAGTCATTTCATGAATTTGACCAAAAGGGAGTATTAGATTTTTAGGTTTGAACCTTCCCTAGTGTTAAACAAATCCATTTTAAAGGTTTTTTATGTCAAGTCATTCATCATTTCATCATTCATTTCATTTCCCTAGGTTTTTCATTGAAAATGACCAATTAGCTAAGAAACCTTACTTTTGTAGTGCCACTAGTTCAAAATTTTCGTTTTGCACTACGAAAGCATTGTCTTTTTGTAGCGCAATATGAAGAAAAAACTCTATTTTTTGGTTTTGAGTAGTCAACTTCCAAGGAGGTTTTTGAGCCACTGAAACTGAATTTAGGAAAAATGAAAGATTTTTTTCTTCCAAAGAGAACTAGCTGCATAAACCTCTCTTCATTTCCTCAAATTCATTAGGAGGTGGGATAAATTGATAAATTAAAATGCGCTATGAAACTGTTGTTACAAAATGTCCTGTACATGACTGTTTAGCAGTCAACTTCAAATTCCTTTTTTGGCCAAATGAAAAATTATTTTGGAATTCTAAAAGAAATTTGATTTCATCACACCCCCAGCTACAAAAACATCTCTCACTTTTCTCACAAGTGTTATCAGTTGGGAGATATAAGGTTTTCTTTGAAGCCCTACTTTCAGAATAAGAGTTTTCTTGTTTTACACATGTTTCTCAAAGGCAGTTTTTGGAAAAAAGGAGATGTGTTTCAAAAACAAAAGAGGTTTTTATTCAAGAAATCATGGCATAAAAAAAACTTCTTTTGTTTCTAAAAATAAATCATGGAGTAGGAGATATAGGCTCTGTCCCAAGACCTATTTTTGAGGAAGAAACAGGAAAAACCAATAGGCCAACCTATTGCAAATGAAGAAGGGACCTCAAGAAGGCTGGAATGACTCTGTTTTTCAAGTGATATGATGAAATAAGATTGATTTTGAGTTTTTTTCACATTTACAATTTTCATTATGGAAAAATTTGGACAAAACTGCTCACTCAGCAGTTTCGTAGCGCAAACAGTGTAAAAAAGGCGAAAAGCGCTACGAAACTATTGTAGCAGCGTTTCTTGCCATTTTTCATCACATTTTTGGGGGTAAAAATATGAATTAAGATCTGAAATTTCTATGGAGGATATATATAAAGGTAATGAAGATGATTTTAACGGAAATAAGTCAAGAATTTGAAGAAAAAGGGTTAAAGGGCAGTACTACAAAAAGTGCTATGAAACTGTCTTGTTTTCGTAGCATAGTCTATTTTTAGCTCATTTGAACAGTTTGATGATGGTTATGGACAGCTGGAGCCTAGATAGGAGTTTTTTCATGTTTTAATTCAACTTAAAATAGCGAAGGACCATGAAATTAAAATTATGAATGCAAAAGACCATATGCGTAAAAATAGGGTTTGGTTTCCTGCTTATGTGGAGGTGAGCAAAGTGTTCATGAAGAGCCCATCATCCAAATTCGACCATGCGATGATACACTTGTAAATGATTTAATTTCAAATAGATAAGGTTGTTAAAGATATTAATAAGAGTTTGAGTCCTATTTGAAATAGGACTGTCAAGTAGGATAGGTGTCTGTTTGTCATAAATGTGATGTTTTATGGTTATGCAAGGTGTGAAGAGTTAGGAATTCGAAGTATCTAGTAGAAGATGAGTTCATCTCATGCTTTAATGGTCTATTAAATGCCAAGAGGTAAAATTAGCAAAGGGTTGGAATTTTTTTTTCAAAACTGGTGCATATTGTAAAAATATTGTTTCAGCTAATGTAGAGAGCTTCTACTTAACCAAGTTGAGATTCAGAAGGGGTTTTTAGTGTTTTCCTATTCTATCAGTGTTTCTTATATATCTTATTTGCAGTGATGTTCATCTATATTAATCAAAACTCATCTTTATATGCTCTGACTTCCTTTATAAATGGAATGATTTTATTTTTACATGTTTCAAGTGTATGTCTCATGACTAAAAACCCTGATATGCCTCAACTTCCATGTCAATTTGATTGACTGATTTTCTGATATTGCTTTGACTCCACAAGCCCAATGTATACATGTTGATGTTGGTTTAAACCTATAGGTTGGAAAATGTTATCTAAGCAAACCAGTTTGCAAAGCTTTGGATTGACTGATATATACAGTAACATACAACTTTTCTTCACCTAAGATTCTTAGTGTATTTTCAATGAGTTTTATGTCCTATCTTTGAAATGTTTCTCTTCCATAGCTTTCATGTCTCATTACTCAGAATTCATGTATTACATTCTCTGACTTCCTTTGAACTTCAAGTTATTTCCTGAATGTGTTACCCTTTCATTGAAGTATATACAAGCCTCAGCTTCTACAAGGAAAGCCTTTGTTATTGAGATCCCTATCACTGACTCCATAGCCCAATGGTAGTAAGAATTCATCTTCTCAACCTGAACCAAAACACAAATAATAGATTTAGCCATCTATCTATATCCCATATCATTAACCCTTGAGAGAGCCCTCTCAGGCTGAGGAGGCTAAGCCTCAGTCACAAGATTGGTTTGAAATAGTTACATTGAAGTTGTCTGATCATCAGCTAATCAGGTACGATTTTGGTGATAACAACTAGAAAGATCAACTAGTGCATCAGCCACAAGTTTCCCAATGCTCTACCATGCCTACATTTTTTTTTGTGGGAAATGAAGGGTTTCAATAACACGAATCCCTGGAAGACTATTTTGAAGAATATGAGTGTCAAAATCAGAGATTCAAATACCACTTGAGTTTTCAAGAGTTTTTTCAAATAAAGGACAATAAAAGACCAAGGCATCAGCATAGAGTTGGTGGATTCATTCAGAATCATGATCAACACTGCACTATGGGCAGATTATTTTTACCCAATTTTGATGGGTCATCCAAGTGTTCTGCCAAATCTTGGGTAGAAAAACTTGACATCTACTTTCAGTTGAACAAGGTTCTAGAGATGGAGGCCATTAAGATTGCAGAGTTGCACCTTGAAAGTGAAGCACATGACTGGTAGTTCCATGTCTTGTCTACATTGGGTCATGCCAATGTGATTGCTTATTTGGAGTTCACTAGAAGGCTGGTGGAAGATTTGATAGAAGAGATCCTGAGGCACCATTCATGAGCCTTGCAAAGTTGAAACAATCAGGTATTGTATAAACTTACATCTCTGAACTTTTAAGACTTTTTGTTATAGTTCCTGATTTGTCTGCAGCAAGAAGGGTGTACATGTTCATTGATCTTTTAGATGAACATCTTCATGGGTTGGTTAAATCTACCAAGACCACTACCCTACATGATGCTATTGAAAGGGCTAGAGACCTTCAAGATGCCTTGCCAAAAGAAAAGGGAAATTTTCAGCATAAGCCCTCTTTTCCTTCAAAGGGAAAGGAAGAAAAGGCTACTCTTTCAAAGGAGAGCTCATACAAGAAACCTCTTGATGATGATGCCCAGAGAGATCTAAGAAGAAGAAAGCTTTGCTTCACTTGCCAATAATCCTGGTCACCTAGACATAAATTTGCAGCTGGAAAAGCACATTACATAGGGGTATTCTCAGATGATGAGAAGGAAGAAGAAGATGAACCAAGAAAAGGTCACAGTGCTAACACTGCAGGAGAAGAGGCAACACCATCAGGAGATGGGAGTGGATCATTTTATCCTATTGGAGGGGCTCTTGCATCTTTGAGAGGTGTACGTAAGTACTTGACCTTAAGAGTTCAAGGTTCCATCTTGAATCAGAGGGTACTAGTTGATAGTGGGGCTACCCATAATTTCATTGATGCCCAATTAGTGCAAAGGAGGGCAATACCCACTGATGCTTTTGAGGGATTCTCTGTTTTGGTCCCAGGAGATAGAACAATGTAATGCATACACTTTGTTCCATCCTTATCAGTCACCATGGGGACATATACATTGATTGATCACTTATTTGTAGTTGACATACCTGACACCAATGTGATATTGGTTGTTTAATGGTTGATTACTTTGGGGAAAGTCACCACTGATTGGGAGGATTTGCAGATGGAATGGGTGGATAAGAAGAGTGGTAAGACTCAAATGATCAAAGTCATGCATACATATCCCTCACATAGAACTTCCACAAAAAAATCAGAGATATATTTGCACAGTGGAAGCAAGGATCTCACAGTCCCATATATTATGTTCATGAGTTTGTTGCATGGGACACTATTATCTAGTGGAAAACCACCCGGGGGCCCACCTGATTCAAATATTGTGGGATATATCTCACAACATGATTCCAAGCATAAATCTAGGAGGGATTGGAGCATTAGAAGATCATAAGACAGCATTGGGAGTCTTGGGTAAGCTAAAGAAGGAGGGAGATATTCTTCCACTATCACCATTACCCACTCTCTCATCTCATACTGCACTGAGAGAAGATGCTACAAGATTGGAAGATGACACCATCATGGGGCAAAGAGAACATTCCTGGGCTATGGGGACTCAGAAGATGATCTCACTTGGAGAGGAATCTTCCATACATGAAAGAAGACACCTAGCCTAGCCTAGCCTAACCATGCCTACCCTAGCCTAACCTTGCCTACCCTAGCCTAACCTTGCCTAATGTAACCTCGCTTAGACTAGCCAAGCCTACCCTATCCTAGCCTAACCTTGCCTAACCTAGCGTCACCTTCCTTAATGTAACCTAACCTAGCCTAGCCTTAGCTAGCCTAGCCTAACCTAGCCTAACCTAGCCTAACCTAGCGAAGCCTAGCCTACCCTAGCCTAAATTAGCCTAGCCTAGCCTAACTTAACATAAACTAACCTAGCCTAACCTAGCCTAGCCTAACCTATCCTAGCCTACCCTATCCTAGTCTAGCCTAGCCTAGCCTACTCTAGCGTAGCCTAGCCTAGCCTAGCCTACCCTAGCCCACCCTACTCTAGCCTAGCCTAGCCTAGCCTAGCCTACCCTACTCTAACTTAGCCTAGCATACTCAAGCCTAGCCTACCCTAGCCTATCCTACCCTAGCCTAACCTACCCTACCTAGCCTAACCTACCTTACCTTACCTTAGCCTAGCCTAACCTACGGTATCTTAGCCTAACCTAGCCTAACTCAGCCTAGCCTAGCCTATCCTAACCTACACTAGTTTAACCTAACCTAACCTAACCTAGCCTAGCCTAGCCTAGCGTAACCTACCCTAGTCTAGAGTAAGTTAGCCTAACCTATCCTAGCCTAGCCTACCCTAATCTAACATAGCCTAGCCTAGCCTACTCTAGCCTAGCTTAGCTGAGTCTAACCTAGCCTACTCTACCCTAGCCTACCCTAGTCTAACCTAGCCTAGCCCATCCTACTCTAGCCTAGCCTACTCTAGCCTACTCTAGCCTAGCGTAACCTAGCCTAGCCTACTCTAGCCTAGCCTAGCCTAACCTAGGCTAGCCTACCCTAGCCTAATCTAGCCTAGCCTAGCCTACTCTAGCCTACTCTAGACTAGCCTAGCCTAGTCTAACCTAGCCTACTCTACCCTAACCTACCCTATTCTAACCTAGCCTAGCCTACTCTAGCCTAGCCTACCCTAGCCTACACTAGTCTAACCTAGCCTAGCCTACTCTAACCTAGCCTACCCTATTCTAACCTAGCCTAGCCTACTTTAGCCTAGCCTAGCCTACTCTAGCCTAGCCTAGCCTACCCTAATCTAACCTGGCCTACCCTACCCTACCCTAGCTTACTCTAGCCTAATCTAGCCTAGCCTAGCATAGTCTAACCTAGACTACTCTACCCTAGCCTACCCTAGTCTAACCTAGCCTAGCCTACTCTAGCCTAGCCTAGCCTAGTCTAGCCTACCATAGTCTAACCTACCCTAGTCTAACCTATCGTAGTCAAACCTACCCTACCCTAGCCTACTGTTTGGTCAATTTAGTGTGTCCTAAATTGCTGCATTTAATTTGTCAATCCGGGACTCGTAAGATGATGAAGTGCGGCGCACTATATGTGCAAGATAACCTATTTCTTAACTTTTTGTTGTTTTTGGTTTTTCTAATGTAAGATGGAAATTCTAAAATAAAAACAAGTATGGTTATGATTGTTCAAGGAAATGATATCCTCTATAATGATTTACCAACTTGAAACTTAAAAAGGAATTTGAAACTTACAATGACAAAACTTGAAAGGAAATGAAAATGTGCTGCTGAAATGAAAATGTGCTGCTAGTCTAATGAATCAAAACAGTGAACTATTGAGCATGAAAACCAAACTATTCTTGCTGCTGTCTAAACACAAAAGAAAATATGCTTAAAGAAATCCAAAATTGCAACAAAGTAAATCTAAATCAGATTACATCAACTTGTCTTCTGATCCCTCATCATCAGTCCAGCTATGATTTTCGGAGGTAACCATAAACAACTTGAGTAACCTGATATTTAACTTACAGAAAGTAAACTAATATCAAACTACACATTCATAATTCAATCCCTCACCATCAGTCCAGCTGTGGCTTTCAGAGGCAACTGAAGATGCTATGAGAAATTTAATATATCTAATTTGCAGAAAGGAAACTAATATCAAACTACACATCCATAATTCAATCCCTCACCATCAGTCCAGCGGTGGCTTTCGGAGGCAACTGAAGATGTTATGAGCAATTTAATATATCTAATTTGTAGAAAGGAAACTAATATCAAACTACACATCCATAATTCAATCCCTCACCATCAGTCTAGCTGTGGCTTTCGGAGGCAACTGAAGATGTTATGAGCAATTTAATATATCTAATTTGTAGAAAGGAAACTAATATCAAACTACACATTTCATAATACAATCCCTCACCATCAGTCCAGCTGTGGCTTTCGGAGGCAACTGAAGATGTTATGAGCAGTTTAATATATCTAAATTTGCAGAAAGGAAACTAATATCAAACCACACATTTCATAATACAATCCCTCACCATCAGTCCAGCTGTGGCTTTCGGAGGCAACTGAAGATGTTATGAGCAGTTTAATATATCTAAATTTAACTACTGAAGCAAATGAGAAAAACTGAATTAAACAAAGCAGTACTGGAATTAAACAGAAACTAAGAAAAACAAATTAGTAGCAGAACAATGTTAATTCCATGTCATTAGTCAAAAAGTTATGCAAATGCCCGGGCTGCCTATCTATAACCTGAAACAAGAACACTGATCAATGATTAATAACATAAAACGTGAAAGACAG